>CM070563.1:34653075-34978075 GCA_036346405.1 Phyllostachys edulis
GAATCTTTCGAGCGGTGTGAAACTTTCGAGCGACCGCGTACACGAGCTCCAATTTATGAAATCGAGGCACGGAAAGAAAATCAAAACCAAACACCCATAATGGACTTCTAGTGTGCCCTCGTCATTTCTAGGTGCATTTGGAATAATTACGGCGGTGTAAAACTTTGCGAGCGGCGGGTGCCGGAGCTCCACATTATGAAATCGAGGCACGGAAAGAAAATCAATGCAAACACCCAAAATGGACTTCGGTGTGCCCTATGTCATTTCTAGGTGCATTTGGAATAATTCCAAGCGGTGTGAAACTTTCTTTGAGCAGCGGTATCGAGCTCCACTTTATGAAATCGAGGCACAGAAAGACAATCAATACGAAACACCCAAAATAGACTTCTGGTGTGCCCTACCTAATTTCTAGGTGCATTTGGAATCCTTCCGAGGCGGTGTGAAACTTTCCAGAACGACGCGTACCCTAAGCTCCAATTTATGAAATCGAGGCACGGAAAGAAAATGCACACCAAATAACTATAATGGACTTCTGGTGTGCCCTACGTCATTTCTAGGTGCATTTGGAATAATTCCGAGCAAGTGTGAAACATTCGAGCAGGACGGGTACCCAGAGCTCCACTTTATGAAATCGAGGCATGGAAAGAAAATGAACATCAAACTCCCATAATGGACTTCTAGTGTGCCCTACCTCATTTCTAGGTGCATTTGGAATCTTTCCGAGCGGTGTGAAACTTTCGAGCAGCGCGTACCACGAGCTCCAATTTATGAAATCGAGGCACGGAAAGAAAATCAAAACCAAACACCCATAATGGACTTCTAGTGTGCCCTCGTCATTTCTAGGTGCATTTGGAATAATTACGAGCGGTGTAAAACTTTGCGAGAGCGGCGTGTGCCGGAGCTCCACATTATGAAATCGAGGCACGGAAAGAAAATCAATACAAACACCCAAAATGGACTTCTAGTGTGCCCTATGTCATTTCTAGGTGCATTTGGAATAATTCCGAGGTGTGAAACTTTCTTTGAGCAGCGGTATCGAGCTCCACTTTATGAAATCGAGGCATAGAAAAACAATCAATCTGAAACACCCAAAATAGACTTCTAGTGTGCCCTACCTCATTTCTAGGTGCATTTGGAATCCTTCCGAGCGGTGTGAAACTTTCGAGAAGCAGCGTACCCTAAGCTCCAATTTATGAAATCGAGGCACGGAAAGAAAATCCACACCAAATAACTATAATGGACTTACGGTGTGCCCTCGTCATTTCTAGGTGCATTTGGAATAATTCCGAGCCAAGTGTGAAACATTCGAGCAGCGGGTACCCAGAGCTCCACTTTATGAAATCGAGGCATGGAAAGAAAATGAACATCAAACTCCCATAATGGACTTCTAGTGTGCCCTACCTCATTTCTAGGTGCATTTGGAATCTTTCCGAGCGGTGTGAAACTTTCGAGCAGCCACGCGCACTCGAGCTCCAATTTATGAAATCGAGGCACGGAAAGAAAATCAAAACCAAACACCCATAATGGACTTCTAGTGTGCCCTCGTCATTTCTAGGTGCATTTGGAATAATTACGAGCAGTGTAAAACTTTGCGAGCGGCGGGTGCGGAGCTCCACATTATGAAATCGAGGCACGGAAAGAAAATCAATGCAAACACCCAAAATGGACTTCGGTGTGCCCTACGTCATTTCTAGGTGCATTTGGAATAATTCGAGCAGGTGTGAAACTTTCTTTGAGCAGCGGTATCCAGAGCTCCACTTTATGAAATCGAGGCATGAAAAGACAATCAATCTGAAACACCCAAAATAGACTTCTAGTGTGCCCTACCTCATTTCTAGGTGCATTTGGAATCCTTCAGAGCGGTGTGAAACTTTCGAGCAGCGACGCGTACCCTAAGCTCCAATTTATGAAATCGAGGCACGAAAGAAAATCCACACCAAATAACTATAATGGACTTCGGTGTGCCCTCGTCATTTCTAGGTGCATTTGGAATAATTCCGACCAAGTGTGAAACATTCGAGCAGCGGATACCCAGAGCTCCACTGTATGAAATCGAGGCATGGAAAGAAAATGAACATCAAACTCTCATAATGGACTTCTAGTGTGCCCTACCTCATTTCTAGGTGCATTTGGAATCTTTCCGAGACGGTGTGAAACTTTCCAGAACGACGCGTACCCCGAGCTCCAATTTATGAAATCGAGGCACGGAAAGAAAATCAAAACCAAACACCCATAATGGACTTCTAGTGTGCCCTACGTCATTTCTAGGTGCATTTGGAATAATTCTGAGCAGGTGTAAAACTTTGCAGAGCGACGTACCCGGAGCTCCACATTATGAAATCGAGGCACGGAAAGAAAATCAATACAAACACCCAAAATGGACTTCTGGTGTGCCCTATGTCATTTCTAGGTGCATTTGGAATAATTCCGAGCAGGTGTGAAACTTTGCTGAACGACGGTATCCAGAGCTCCACTTTACGAAATCGAGGCACAGAAAGACAATCAATATGAAACATCCAAAATAGACTTCTAGTGTGCCCTACCTCATTTCTAGGTGCATTTGGAATCTTTCCGAGCCGGCGTGAAACTTTCCAGAACGACGCGTACCCTGAGCTCCAATTTATGAAATCGAGGCACGGAAAGAAAATCAAAACCAAACACCCATAATGGACTTCTAGTGTGCCCTACGTCATTTCTAGGTGCATTTGGAATAATTCGAGCAGGTGTGAAACTTTCTAGAAGCGGCGGCACCCGAGCTCCACATTATGAAATCGAGGCACGGAAAGAAAATCAACATCAAACACCCAAAATGGACTTCTAGTGTGCCCTACCTCATTTCTAGGTGCATTTGGAATAATTCCGAGCAAGTGTGAAACTTTCTTTGAGCAGCGGTATCGAGCTCCACTTTATGAAATCGAGGCATGGAAAGAAAATCAATATGAAACACCCAAAATGGACTTCTAGTGTGCCCTACCTCATTTCTAGGTGCATTTGGAATAATTTCGAGCGGTGTGAAACTTTCGAGAGACGCGCACCCTAAGCTCCAATTTATGAAATCGAGGCACGGAAAGAAAATCCACACAAATAACTATAATGGACTTCGGTGTGCCCTACGTCATTTCTAGGTGCATTTGGAATAATTCCGAGCAAGTGTGAAACATTCCAGCAGCGGTATCCAGAGCTCCACTTTATGAAATCGAGGCATGGAAAGAAAATGAACATCAAACTCCCATAATGGACTTCTAGTGTGCCCTACCTCATTTCTAGGTGCATTTGGAATCTTTCCGAGCCGGTGTGAAACTTTCCAGAACGACGCGTACCCTGAGCTCCAATTTATGAAATCGAGGCACGAAAAGAAAATCAAAACCAAACACCCATAATGGACTTCTAGTGTGCCCTACGTCATTTCTAGGTGCATTTGGAATAATTCTGAGCAGGTGTAAAACTTTGCAGAGCGACGGTACACCCGAGCTCCACATTATGAAATCGAGGCACGGAAAGAAAATCAATGCAAACACCCAAAATGGACTTCTGGTGTGCCCTATGTCATTTGTAGGTGCATTTGGAATAATTCCGAGCGGTGTGAAACTTTGTCTGAGCAGCGGTATCCAGAGCTCTCCACTTTATGAAATCGAGGCACAGAAAGACAATCAATACCAAACACCCAAAATAGACTTCTAGTGTGCCCTACCTCATTTCTAGGTGCATTTGGAATCCTTCCGAGCGGTGTGAAACTTTCCAGCAACGACGCTGCACCCTAGCTCCAATTTATGAAATCGAGGCACGGAAAGAAAATCCATACCAAATAACCATAATGGACTTCTAGTGTGCCCTATGTCATTTCTAGGTGCATTTGGAATAATTCCGAGCAAGTGTGAAACATTCGAGCAGCGGTACCCGAGCTCCACTTTATGAAATCGAGGCATGGAAAGAAAATGAACATCAAACTCCCATAATGGACTTCTAGTGTGCCCTACCTCATTTCTAGGTGCATTTGGAATCTTTCCGAGCCGTGTGAAACTTTCGAGCAGCGAGCGTGCCACGAGCTCCAATTTATGAAATCGAGGCACGGAAAGAAAATCAAAACCAAACACCCATAATGGACTTCTAGTGTGCCCTACGTCATTTCTAGGTGCATTTGGAATAATTCCGAGTAGTGTAAAACTTTGCGAACGACGTGCCGGAGCTCCACATTATGAAATCGAGGCACGGAAAGAAAATCAATACAAACACCCAAAATGGACTTCGTGTGCCCTATGTCATTTCTAGGTGCATTTGGAATAATTCCGAGCGGGTGTGAAACTTTGCCGAACGACGGTATCCAGAGCTCCACTTTATGAAATCGAGGCACAGAAAGACAATCAATACGAAACTCCCAAAATACACTTCTAGTGTGCCCTACCTCATTTCTAGGTGCATTTGGAATCATTCCGAGCCGGTGTGAAACTTTGCTGAACGACGCGTACCCTCAGCTCCAATTTATGAAATCGAGGCACGGAAAGAAAATCCACACCAAATAACTATAATGGACTTCTGATGTGCCCTACGTCATTTCTAGGTGCATTTGGAATAATTCCGAGCAAGTGTGAAACATTCCAGAACGACGGGTACCCAGAGCTCCACTGTATGAAATCGAGGCATGGAAAGAAAATGAACATCAAACTCCCATAATGGACTTCTAGTGTGCCCTACCTCATTTCTAGGTGCATTTGGAATCTTTCCCAGCCGGTGTGAAACTTTCGAATCAGCACGCGTACTCGAGCTCCAATTTATGAAATCGAGGCACGGAAAGAAAATCAAAACCAAACACCCATAATGGACTTCTAGTGTGCCCTACGTCATTTCTAGGTGCATTTGGAATAATTCTGAGCAGGTGTAATACTTTGGAGAGCGACAGGTACTCGGAGCTCCACATTATGAAATCGACACACGGAAAGAAAATCAATGCAAACACCCAAAATGGACTTCTTGTGTGCCCTATGTCATTTCTAGGTGCATTTGGAATAATTCCGAGCAGGTGTGAAACTTTCTTTGAGCACGGTATCCAGAGCTCCACTTTACGAAATCGAGGCATAGAAAGACAATCAATACGAAACACCCAAAATAGACTTCTAGTGTGCCCTACCTCATTTCTAGGTGCATTTGGAATCTTTCCGAGCCGGTGTGAAACTTTCCAGAACGACGCGTACCCTAAGCTCCAATTTATGAAATCGAGGCACGGAAAGAAAATCCACACCAAATAACTATAATGGACTTCTGATGTGCCCTACGTCATTTCTAGGTGCATTTGGAATAATTCCGAGCAAGTGTGAAACATTCCGAGAACGCGGCACCCAGAGCTCCACTTTATGAAATCGAGGCATGGAAAGAAAATGAACATCAAACTCCCATAATGGACTTCTAGTGTGCCCTACCTCATTTCTAGGTGCATTTGGAATCTTTCCGAGCCGTGTGAAACTTTCCAGAACGACGCGTACCCTGAGCTCCAATTTATGAAATCGAGGCACGGAAAGAAAATCAAAACCAAACACCCATAATGGACTTCTAGTGTGCCCTACGTCATTTCTAGGTGCATTTGGAATAATTCTGAGCAGGTGTAAAACTTTGCAGAGAGACGGATACCCGGAGCCCCACATTATGAAATCGAGGCACGGAAATAAAATAAACGCGAACACCCAAAATGGACTTCTGGTGTGCCCTATGTCATTTCTAGGTGCATCTGAATAATTCCGCAGTGTGAAACTTTGCTGAACGACGGTATCCAGAGCTCCACTTTATGAAATCGAGGCACAGAAAGACAATCAATATGAAACACCCAAAATAGACTTCTAGTGTGCCCTACCTCATTTCTAGGTGCATTTGGAATCCTTCCGAGCCGGTGTGAAACTTTCCAAAACGACGCATACCCTAAGCTCCAATTTATGAAATCGAGGCACGGAAAGAAAATCCACACCAAATAACTATAATGGACTTCTGGTGTGCCCTACGTCATTTCTAGGTGCATTTGGAATAATTCCGAGCAAGTGTGAAACATTCCAGAACGACGGGTACCCAGAGCTCCACTTTATGAAATCGAGGCATGGAAAGAAAATGAACATCAAACACCCATAATGGACTTCTAGTGTGCCCTACCTCATTTCTAGGTGCATTTGGAATCTTTCCGAGCCGTTGCTAAACTTTCCAAAACGAAGCGTACCCTGAGCTCTAATTTATTAAATCGAGGCACGGAAAGAAAATCAAAACCAAACACCCATAATGGACTTCTAGTGTGCCCTACGTCATTTCTAGGTGCATTTGGAATAATTCGAGCAAGTGTGAAACTTTCGAGCGAGCGGCGGTGCACCCGAGCTCCACATTATGAAATCGAGGCACGGAAAGAAAATCAATGCAAACACCCAAAATGGACTTCTAGTGTGCCCTACCTCATTTCTAGGTGCATTTGGAATAATTCCGAGGTGTGAAACTTTCGAGCACGACTCGCGTATCCGAGCTCCACTTTATGAAATCGAGGCACGAAAGACAATCAATACCAAAACACCCAAAATAGACTTCTAGTGTGCCCTACCTCATTTCTAGGTGCATTTGGAATAATTCCGAGCGGTGTGAAACTTTCCGAGAACGACGCGGCACCGAGCTCCAATTTATGAAATCGAGGCACGGAAAGAAAATCCACACCAAATAACTATAATGGACTTCTAGTGTGCCCTACGTCATTTCTAGGTGCATTTGGAATAATTCCGACCAAGTGTGAAACATTCGAGCGAGCCAGTGCACCCGAGCTCCAATTTATGAAATCGAGGCATGGAAAGAAAATGAACATGAAACTCCGATATTGGACTTCTAGTGTGCCCTACCTCATTTCTAGGTGCATTTGGAATCTTTCCGAGCCGGTGTGAAACTTTGCAGAGCGACGGCTACTCGGAGCTCCAGATTATGAAATCGAGGCACGGAAAGAAAATCAATGCAAACACCCAAAATGGACTTCTGGTGTGCCCTATGTCATTTCTAGGTGCATTTGGAATAATTCCGAGCAAGTGTGAAACTTTCTTTGAGCAGCGGTATCCAGAGCTCCACTTTATGAAATCGAGGCATGGAAAGAAAATCAACATCAAACACCCATAATGGACTTCTAGTGTGCCCTACCTCATTTCTAGGTGCATTTGGAATCTTTCCGAGCCGGTGTGAAACTTTCGAATCAGCGCGCACCACGAGCTCCAATTTATGAAATCGAGGCACGGAAAAGAAAATCAAAACCAAACACCCATAATGGACTTCTAGTGTGCCCTACGTCATTTCTAGGTGCATTTGGAATAATTCCGAGCAGTGTAAAACTTTGCGAGCGACGGTACCCGAGCTCCACATTGTGATATCGAGGCACGGAAAGAAAATCAATGCAAACACCCAAAATGGACTTCTGGTGTGCCCTATGTCATTTCTCGGTGCATTTGGAATAATTCCGAGCAGGTGTGAAACTTGGTTGAACTACGGTATCCAGAGCTCCACTTTACGAAATCGAGGCATAGAAAGACAATGATACGGGGGATGCCCGATCTTCTCGGTGAGGAACCGTAGATAGATGATGCGAAATAGACGATAGATGATGAACACTAGGCAATGTCACTAACCCTCAACTCTTTGGAATACGCCCAAAACACACCGGATACATGATCGTCGCGAGACCACAAACGACGATCGCCAAGTCCCCAATTCCCAATGGAACGATGGCTTAACCTTGAATTGCAGAACGAATCAATGGATCGCCTAGTCCTCTCTCAAAGTGCTCGCATGAACTCTGGTTTAGAAAGAACAAGCAAAAGCTTTGTTTCAATTCTTATGCATAAACTGGTCTTCCATACATTAGGCGTCTACCCCTCAATATATAGTGCCCTTCTCCACCTTATGGCTGGCCAAGAGGCCCTACTCCTACTCTATTTCGGAATTAGAACTCCTACTCCAAGTCGGACACATTCTAAAACAAAAAAGGAAACTCTGAGTTTACAACCGTCACATTGTTTCGGACATATCTTTTGATACGTGATGAATCTGAGGCTGAGCGAGTATCCGTTGGATCGGGCTTGAAGTTAGCTTTCCAACAAGTACAAGAACACCCAAATCGGACTCCATTTGTGAAAGTTATGACCTTTTTAATCCGGACTGTACTGCTGATTCCGAATCCGATTTTGATGCTGATTCCGAATCCGAATTGAATCCAAACTTTCCTAACTTCAATTTCATTAATTGAAACGACTTGAATCCGTGTGAAACTTGAGAAAGGGACTCTTGTAAGCCTTTGGAAAGTCATGGCAAAGCTGGATATCTTCCCAAGATGTCGCATAAGTCGCGGAATCATCAACTTTGTCAACTCTCGCGCGTTGATCGGTCTGAATGTGCAGCATGCACTCGAATAGCCATAACTTTTTATAGAAAGCTCCAAATCACGTGCCGTTTGATCCGTTGGAAAGTAGACTTGATAAGCTTTCCAAATATATATATTGTTCATGCTAGATCCTTCTGAGTTGCTGCGAAGATCGTCATGAACCCATACCTTCCATGCGTCCCACAGGCTACATGCTATTTTTGTGAGCATCAAAACACCCCGAGAAGCATCGTGTTCTTGATATTCACATGAAGCATCTCCTTCAAACCTAACAATAAGCAATGACCCACTATTAGGTAGTATAATATTCTCAATTAAACTTAAAGGAAATTCATGGAACAGATTCACCTTTTGGTTGCTTCTATGCACAAGCTTCACCCACAAGCTTCTCTTGTTCTTCAACTCTTTAGTAAGCTCATGTTGTTCGATGTACTTGTTGAATTGAAAACACTATATGGAATAAATAGAGGTAAGGATGTCCGCATCATCCTCCCTTTCTTCAAAAAAGCCGCCCTCGGCTTTTGATAGCTTGAAAATATGCTAGAGAAAGAAAACAATGTATATGCATGGTATATGTATTTGTCATCCGCTTTATCACCCTTTTGCTTTGCAAATCATGAATAGTACAACGATAGCCATTCGATTGATGTGATGTATTCATCTGAGTACGCCTATCATTCACATGATGATGTCTAGAAAAAGTACTAGACAAAGAGAAAAACGTATGTATGTGATATATGTATGAATCAATTGTTGTCTTATTCTCATTGTTATGCACAAAATAATTAGTAGAACAGCAGCCATAGGATGTATTTGATATATACATTGTGATACTTTCATTCACATCATTCTCCCTGCGATGAGAAAAATTCATCCTCGACTTTTCTAAGGACATGGACAAGATATAAAAGGACTAACTACATCAAGTTGTTCAAATTTGGGGAGAAAATTCTTAATGCCGTCCATGCTACAACTTCACTACGTTTCATCGGGGATAAACAAGTAGGTATCATGTTACGCTCTAGACAATAGGCTCTTGTATTGAAACCCATCTCAAAGTGCCCATGACATTGCTCAATAGATGGTTTGCGCAAAACATGCAAGTTTAAATCAACAAGATTACCACAGGTAATGCATATTCGATAAACATAGAATTTGTTATCTACACCATAATCTCCAATCAAATTGAATGTACTAACTAGTGATTTTAAACATGAAACTTCAAGAAGGTTCTCAAATACACTAGATAGTTTTTGAGGATCATCGAACATGATATAGTATAAAGAATCATCAAGAGATATTCTAGTAAGAACTTCCTTATGAGTAATGAATTCCACATTATGTAAATTGAGTGAAGAAATTTCGTAACATGGAATATTCAAAGGAACACTAGAGTTCTCACTCTTACGCACTCTTCATGATGAATATTCAATTCAACACCATTATTGTTACCTTTAACGCCCTCCTCGCTTATTGTAGGTGTTGTAGATATCAAATCATCATCATGAGACCACGGACAGCAAGCACTCCATCCCCAACCGTGGTTATCTTCTCGTCTTTTACTTCCAACGGTGCCGATTGTTGAACATTCAACTCCTCTTCTTTAATATCAACTCGCACAATGTGAGAAATAACACTAGAAGTAGAGAGTAAATCGTTAATTTCACCAATAACCTCGCCATGGCTATCATCTACTTCCCTCTTTTCTGTTGATGTATCTCTCTCACACTCAATTGAGATGCTCTCAACCTCACATATGGTGAAATCACATAGCTCATTCTCTTTATCATTCTCACTCAATTTGGCTATGTGGCTCTCATTTTCACATGGGTTTGGATACATCGCATCCCCCAAAGATTGTGGGTCATCAATGGAGCAATTACCAGCAACCACAATCTCTTCATGAAGCAATGGGACAGCACTACATGAAGCCTGGACCGAAGGAAAAGTCCCATGCTTGGTCGCCTTCTCATGTGACACACTAGTGGACTTCAAATCGTGTCGCAGCCTTGTCAACCTTTCAACTACGGAACGCTTGTAGTGGCGAGGTACAAAACGTGCACAAAAATGCTGCTTCATCAGCTCCCAGGTGATAAGCGGCAATTCATGGAGTTCCATACGCTTACGAACAAACCGCTCCCACCAATGTGTGACATAATCAGTCAAACTATTTGACGCAAGTAAGAGCTTCCTCTCATTGGAATAGTTGTGCATCCGAAATAGCGATCAATTTGCGGCTCCCAAGTGAGGTATTCTTCCACATTTGTACTACCCGAAAATATAGGATAGGAAATTTGGGTTTATCAATAAAATCCTCGGTCATCGTGTCGATTTATAATGCACGTTGGAGTGGTTGAACATGGCGCGTAGCTCCAAGAAGTTGTTGTTGATGTCCGTACGCAGCTGCGTAACCTCCTCCCCGAGGTTGTTCAATCCAGTCTTAACTTCCCCGAGCTCATCGCGCACACTAGTATCACGATTATGAAGTTTCTTTTGTAGCATTTCGTGCAAGCGAGTGTACTCCGTCCACGTAACCGGTGTTTTTGGATTAGGTGGACCCTTCTCGTGACCTGACATGGCAACAACTCACAAATAGCAAGCGAGATTATATCCAGGTTAGTAAAACAAAAATCTCTCTCTACGCTCTCAACTCACTGTCCTGAACACAAGGCAAGCTTACCGTTCCAAAGTGAATCAAGGACGGCAAATCGACACTTGTGACCGCGAACGACCTCAACCCGGTAATGTATGAGCGTAACCAAGAGCAAGGGAGTACACAAACGGGTGTAGGTGGAGCTTGGAAGGTAATTGTATATCCTATGCAAACTGATATTCAAGATATTGTCAAGCTAAGTAATGATCCAAGCTAGAGTAGTTTGCCGATGTGCTGATCCAATGGGTTTAAGAGAAGTGTATGAACGCACACGCAAAGATAAATGTGACTTAATGCAAACAAAGGAATGAGCTAGTGAGAAGCAATCGGAAATTGTGATGCACAAGCTCGTTTTGCACCAAGTACTAGGAGAGACGCTAGCCAATTGCAATGATTATGAAAATAAGGGCACAAGATTGCTCAAAGAGATTAAAGACACAATCTGAAATTATGGACTAGGGTTTACTCTTCCCAAATTCGGCCAGCTCCTTTTGTCTTTTGTCTTTTCTTTCTCAAAATCGCAAGAACAAACTCTTCCTCCTTCGGCTATTAAGGCAACCGAAAGGAAAAGTTGGTATTGGTATTTGTGGGTTTGTCTCTTTTTTTTTTTACTTTTTTTTTAAGCCGTGGCTTTTTCTTCAAGTCACCGCCTTTTTTTTTCTTCTTTGCAATGGCCGAATGAAAGTTTTGATTCACCCTTTGATTTGCATGTCTCAAAATTTCAAAAGTGTAAACTAATGCCAAGAGCAGCCCTTAATGCAATTATCAAAAGCTAGTCTCAAAGGATGAAAAGGTAGAAGTGAAGATACAAATTACTCTTTTTTTTTTGGGTGCTAATTGACTAAGCAACCAAAGAATTTTCTTGGGTTTAAGTAAACACAAAAGATGAAGCAACGCAAAGGAAACACAAGGATCAAGACTAAAACAAAAACTCTAATGGATAAAAACTTAACTAAACTCACAAGAAAAAACAGATTGAATCTAGGGTTTGGAAATTTTTGTGTTGTAATTTTCGTTTAATGGACTATAGGACGTAAAAAAATCTAAACTATGGGTAAATAGCTCTCACCGAGTAAACCTAGAATCTGATACCATATGATACGGGGGATGCCCGATCTTCTCGGTGAGGAACCATAGATAGATGATGCGAAATAGACGATGTCACTAGGTGAACACTCACGCCAATGCACGAACCCTCAACTCTTTGGAATACGCCCAAAACACACCGGATACATGATCGTCACGAGACCACAAACGATTTATCGCTAAGTCCCCAATTCCCAATGGAACGACGGCTTGACCTTGAATTGCGAATCTAATCAATGGATCGCCTAGTCCTCTCTCAAAGTCCTCGCATGAACTCGGTTTAGAAAGAACAAGCAATAGCTTTGTTTCAATTCTTATGCATAAACCGGTCTTCCATACAATGGGGTCTACCCTCAATATATAGTGCCCTTCTCCACCTTATGGCTGGCCAAGAGGCCCTACTCCTACTCTATTTCGGAATTAGAACTCCTACTCCAAGTCGGACACAATCTAAAACAAAAAAGGAAACTCTGAGTTTACAACCGTCACATTGTTTCAGACATATCTTTTGATACGTGATGAATCTGAGGCTGAGCGAGTATCCGTTGGATCGGGCTTGAAGTTAGCTTTCCAACAAGTACAAGAACACCCAAATCGGACTTCGTTTGTGAAAGTTATGACCTTTTAATCCGGACTGTACTGCTGATTCCGAATCCGATTTTGATGCTGATTCCGAATCCGAATTGAATCCAAACTTTCCTAACTTCAATTTCATTAATTGAAACGACTTGAATCCGTGTGAAACTTGAGAAAGGACTCTTGTAAGCCTTTGGAAAGTCATGGCAAAGCTGGATATCTTCCCAAGATGTCGCACAAGTCGCGAATCATCAACTTTGTCAACTCTCGCTGATCGGTCCGAATGTGCAAAGATGCACTCGAATAGCCATAACTTTTATAGAAAGCTCCAAATCATGTGCCGCTTGATCCGCTGGAAAGTAGACTTGATAAGCTTTCCAAATATATATATTGTTCATGCTAGATCCTTCGAGTTGCTGCGAAGATCGCCATGAACCCATACCTTCCATGCGCCCCACAAAGTACATGCTATTTTTGTGAGCATCAAAACACCCCGAGAAGCATCGTGTTCTTGATATTCACATGAAGCATCTCCTTCAAACCTAACAAAAAGCAATGACCCACTATTAGGTAGTATAATATACTCAATTAAACTTAAAGGAAATTCATGGAACAGATTCACCTTTTGGTTAAGCTTCTTTGCACAAGCTTCACCCACAAGCTTCTCTTGTTCTTCAACTCTTTTAGTAAGCTCATGTTGTTCTGATGTACTTGTTGAATTGAAAACACTATATGGAACAGCGTAGGTAAGGATGTCCACATCAGACAATCAATACGAAACACCCAAAATGGACTTCTAGTGTGCCCTACCTCATTTCTAGGTGCATTTGGAATCATTCCGAGCCGGTGTGAAACTTTCGAGAAATCCACGCTGCACTCTAAGCTCCAATTTATGAAATCGAGGCACGGAAAGAAAATCCACACCAAACAACTATAATGGACTTCTGGTGTGCCCTACGTCATATCTAGGTGCATTTGGAATAATTCCGACCAAGTGTGAAACATTCCAGAATGACGGGTAACCAGAGCTCCACTGTATGAAATCGAGGTATGGAAAGAAAATGAACATCAAACTCCCATAATGGACTTCTAGTGTGCCCTACCTCATTTCTAGGTGCATTTGGGATCTTTCCGAGCCGGTGTGAAACTTTCCAGAACGACGCGTACCCTGACCTCCAATTTATGAAATCGAGGCACGGAAAGAAAATCAAAACTAAACACCCAAAATGGACTTCTAGTGTGCCCTACGTCATTTCTAGGTGCATTTGGAATAATTCGGAGTTGGTGTAAACTTTCCAGAGCGACGGCACCCAGAGCTCCACATTATGAAATCGAGGCACGGAAAGAAAATCAATGCAAACACCCAAAATGGACTTCTGGTGTGCCCTATGTCATTTCTAGGTGCATTTGGAATAATTCCGAGCAGGTGTGAAACTTTCCTGAACGACGGTATCCAGAGCTCCACTTTACGAAATCGAGGCATAGAAAGACAATCAATACGAAACACCCAAAATGGACTTCTAGTGTGCCCTACCTCATTTCTAGGTGCATTTGGAATAATTCTGAGCAGGTGTAAAACTTTCCGAATCCACGCTGCACTCTAAGCTCCAATTTATGAAATCGAGGCACGGAAAGAAAATCCACACCAAATAACTATAATGGACTTCTGGTGTGCCCTACGTCATTTCTAGGTGCATTTGGAATAATTCCGAGCAAGTGTGAAACATTCCGAATCCACGGCACCCGAGCTCCAATTTATGAAATCGAGGCACGGAAAGAAAATCAATGCAAACACCCATAATGGACTTCTGGAGTGCCCTACCTCATTTCTAGGTGCATTTGGAATCTTTCCGAGCCGGTGTGAAACTTTCCAGAACGACGCGACCCTGAGCTCCAATTTATGAAATCGAGGCACGGAAAGAAAATCAAAACCAAACACCCATAATGGACTTCTAGTGTGCCCTACGTCATTTCTAGGTGCATTTGGAATAATTCTAGCAGGTGTAAAACTTTGCATAGCGACGGGTAACCGGAGCTCCACATTATGAAATCGAGGCACGGAAAGAAAATCAATGCAAACACCCAAATTGGACTTCTGGTGTGCCCTATGTCATTTCTAGGTGCATTTGGAATAATTCCGAGCAGGTGTGAAACTTTACTGAACGACGGTATCCAGATCTCCACTTTACGAAATCGAGGAATAGAAAGATAATCAATACAAAACACCCAAAATAGACTTCTAGTGTGCCCTACATCATTTCTAGGTGCATTTGGAATGCTTCCGAGCCGGTGTGAAACTATCCTAACGACGCGTACCCTAAGCTCCACATTATGAAATCGAGGCACGGAAAGAAAATCCACACCAAATAACTATAATGGACTTCTGGTGTGCCCTACGTCATATCTAGGTGCATTTGGAATAATTCCGAGCCAAGTGAAACATTCCGCAACGACGGTACCCAGAGCTCCACTGTATGAAATCGAGGCATGGAAAGAAAATGAACATCAAACTCCCATAATGGACTTCTAGTGTGCCCTACCTCATTTCTAGGTGCATTTGGAATCTTTCCGAGCCAGTGTGAAACTTTCCGGAACGACGCGTACCCTGAGCTCCAATTTATGAAATCGAGGCACGAAAGAAAATCAAAGCCAAACAACCATAATGGACTTCTAGTGTGCCCTACGTCATTTCTAGGTGCATTTGGAATAATTCTGAGCAGGTGTAAACTTTGCAGAGCGACATTGCACGCAGAGCTCCACATTATGAAATCGAGGCACGGAAAGAAAATCAATGCAAACACCCAAAATGGACTTCTGGTGTGCCCTATGTCATTTCTAGGTGCATTTGGAATAATTCCGAGCAGGTGTGAAACTTTGCTGAACGACGGTATCCAGAGCTCCACTTTACGAAATCGAGGCATAGAAAGACAATCAATACGAAACACCCAAAATAGACTTCTAGTGTGCCCTACCTCATTTCTAGGTGCATTTGGAATCCTTCCGAGCCGGTGTGAAACTTTCCAGAACGACGCGTACCCTAAGCTCCAATTTATGAAATCGAGGCACGGAAAGAAAATCCACACCAAATAATTATAATGGACTTCTGGTGTGCCCTACGTCATATCTAGGTGCATTTGGAATAATTCCGACCAAGTGTGAAACAATCCAGAACGACGGGTAGCCAGAGCTCCATTGTATGAAATCGAGGCATGGAAAGAAAATCCACACCAAATAACTATAATGGACTTCTGGTGTGCCCTACGTCATTTCTAGGTGCATTTGGAATAATTCCGACCAAGTGTGAAACATTCCAGAACGACGGGTACCCAGAGCTCCACTTTATGAAATCGAGGCATGGAAAGAAAATGAACATCAAACTCCCATAATGGACTTCTAGTGTGCCGAACCTCATTTCTAGGTGCATTTGGAATCTTTTCGAGCCGGTGTGAAACTTTCGAATCGACGCCGCACCTCGAGCTCCAATTTATGAAATCGAGGCACGGAAAGAAAATCAAAACAAACACCCATAATGGACTTCTAGTGTGCCCTACGTCATTTCTAGGTGCATTTGGAATAATTCGAGCAGTGTAAAACTTTGCAGAGCGACGCACCACCGAGCTCCACATTATGAAATCGAGGCACGGAAAGAAAATCAATGCAAACACCCAAAATGGACTTCTGGTGTGCCCTATGTCATTTCTAGGTGCATTTGGACTAATTCCAAGAATGTGTGAAACTTTGCTGAACGACGGTATCCAGAGCTCCACTTTACGAAATCGAGGCATAGAAAGGCAATCAATACGAAACACCCAAAATAGACTTCTAGTATGCCCTACCTCAATTCTAGGTGCATTTGGAATCCTTCCGAGCCGGTGTGAAACTTTCAGAATCGACGCACACCGAGCTCCACATTATGAAATCGAGGCACGGAAAGAAAATCCACACCAAATAACTATAATGGACTTCTGGTGTGCCCTACGTCATTTCTAGGTGCATTTGGAATAATTGCAAGCAAGTGTGAAACATTCCGAATCCACGGTACCCAGAGCTCCAATTTATGAAATCGAGGCATGGAAAAAAAATGAACATCAAACTCCCATAACGGACTTCTAGTGTGCCCTACCTCATTTCTAGGTGCATTTGGAATCTTTCCGAGCCGGTGTGAAACTTTCCAGAACGACGCGTACCCGAGCTCCAATTTATGAAATCGAGGCACGGAAAGAAAATCAATGCAAACACCCAAAATGGACTTCTGGTGTGCCCTATGTCATTTCTAGGTGCATTTGGAATAATTCCGAGCAGGTGTGAAACTTTGCTGAACGACGGTATCCAGAGCTCCACTTTACGAAATCGAGGCATAGAAAGACAATCAATACAAACACCCAAAATGGACTTCTGGTGTGCCCTACCTCATTTCTAGGTGCATTTGGAATCCTTCCGAGCCGTGTGAAACTTTCCAGCATCCACGCTGCACTCGAGCTCCAATTTATGAAATCGAGGCACGGAAGAAAATCAAAACCAAACACCCATAATGGACTTCTAGTGTGCCCTACATCATTTCTAGGTGCATTTGGAATAATTCTGAGCAGGGTGTAAAACTTTGCAGAGCGACGTTTACCCGAGCTCCACATTATGAAATCGAGGCACGGAAAGAAAATCAATGCAAACACCCAAAATGGACTTCTGGTGTGCCCTATGTCATTTCTAGGTGCATTTGGAATAATTCCGAGCAGTGTGAAACTTTGTTGAACGAGCGGATCCGTGAGCTCCACTTTACGAAATCGAGGCACAGAAAGACAATCAATACGAAACACCCAAAATAGACTTCTAGTGTGCCCTACCTCATTTCTAGGTGCATTTGGAATCCTTCCGAGCCGGTGTGAAACTTTCCAATCCACGCTGCACTCTAAGCTCCAATTTATGATATCGAGGCACGGAAAGAAAATACACACCAAATAACTATAATGGACTTCTGCTGTGCCCTACGTCATTTCTAGGTGCATTTGGAATAATTCCGAGCAAGTGTGAAACAATCCAGAACGACGGGTACCTAGAGCTCCAATGTGTGAAATCGAGGCATGGAACGAAAATGAACATCAAACTCCCATAACGTACTTCTAGTGTGCCCTACCTTTTTTCTAGGTGAAATCTTTCCGAGCAAGAAACTTTCCAAAACGACGCTGCACTCGAGCTCCACATTATGAAATCGAGGCACGGAAAGAAAATCAATGCAAACACCCAAAATGGACTTCTAGTGTGTCCTATGTCATTTCTAGGTGCATTTGGAATAATTCCGAGCAGGTGTGAAACTTTGCCGAACGACGGTATCCAGAGCTCCACTTTATGAAATCGAGGCACAGAAAGACAATCAATACGAAACACCCAAAATAGACTTCTAGTGTGCCCTACCTCATTTCTAGGTGCATTTGTAATCTTTCCGAGCCGGTGTGAAACTTTCCACAACGACGCGTACTTGAGCTCCAATTTATGAAATCGAGGGTCGGAAAGAAAATCAAAACCAAACACCCATAATGGACTTCTAGTGTGCCCTACATCATTTCTAGGTGCATTTGGAGTAATTCTGAGCAGGTGTAAAACTTTGCAGAGCGACGGGTACCCGGAGCTCCACATTATGAAATCGAGGCACGGAAAGAAAATAAATGCAAACACCCAAAATGGACTTCTGGTGTGCCCTATGTCATTTCTAGGTGCATTTGGAATCATTCCGAGCAGTGTGAAACTTTCTTCAACGATTTGTATCCAGAGCTCCACTTTATGAAATCGAGGCATAGAAAGACAATCAACATCAAACACCCAAAATAGACTTCTAGTGTGCCCTACCTCATTTCTAGGTGCATTTGGAATCCTTCCGAGCCGTGTGAAACTTTCCAGCAACGACGCTGCACTCGAGCTCCAATTTATGAAATCGAGGCACGGAAAGAAAATAAAAACAAACACCCATAATGGACTTCTAGTGTAACCTACGTCATTTCTAGGTGCATTTGGAATAATTCGAAAGTGTAAACTTTGCAGAGCGACATCGCACGGAGCTCCACATTATGAAATCGAGGCACGGAAAGAAAATCAATGCAAACACCCAAAATGGACTTCTAGTGTGCCCTATGTCATTTCTAGGTGCATTTGGAATAATTCCGAGCAGTGTGAAACTTTCTTTGAACGACGGATCCGAGCTCCACTTTACGAAATCGAGGCACAGAAAGACAATCAATACGAAACACCCAAAATAGACTTCTAGTGTGCCCTACCTCATTTCTAGGTGCATTTGGAATCCTTACAAGCCGGTATGAAACTTTGCAAAACGACGCGTACTCTAAGCTCCAATTTATGAAATCGAGGCACGGAAAGAAAATCCACACCAAATAACTATAATGGACTTCTGGTGTGCCCTACGTCATATCTAGGTGCATTTGGAATAATTCCGACCAAGTGTGAAACATTCCGAATCCATCGCACCGAGAGCTCCACTTTATGAAATCGAGGCATGGAAAGAAAATGAATATCAAACTCCCATAATGGACTTCTAGTGTGCCCTACCTCATTTCTAGGTGCATTTGGAATCTTTCCGAGCCGGTGTGAAACTTTCCAGAACGACGCGTACCCTGAGCTCCAATTTATGAAATCGAGGCACGGAAAGAAAATCAAAACCAAACACCCATAATAGACTTCTAGTGTGCCCTACGTCATTTCTAGGTGCATTTGGAATAATTCTGAGCAGGTGTAAAACTTTGCAGAGCGACGGGTAACCGGAGCTCCACATTATGAAATCGAGGCACGGAAAGAAAATCCACACCAAATAACTATAATGGACTTCTGGTGTGCCCTACGTCATATCTAGGTGCATTTGGAATAATTCCGACCAAGTGTGAAACATTCCAGAACGACGGGTACCCAGAGCTCCACTGTATGAAATCGAGGCATGGAAAGAAAATGAACATCAAACTCCCATAATGGACTTCTAGTGTGCCCTACCTCATTTCTAGGTGCATTTGGAATCTTTCCGAGCCGGTGTGAAACTTTCCGAATCGACGCGCACTCGAGCTCCAATTTATGAAATCGAGGCACGGATAGAAAATCAAAACCAAACACCCATAATAGACATCTAGTGTGCCCTACGTCATTTCTAGGTGCATTTGGAATAATTCTGAGTAGGTGTAAAACTTTGCAGAGCGGCGGGTACCCGGAGCTCCACATTATGAAATCGAGGCACGGAAAGAAAATCCACACCAAATAACTATAATGGACTTCTGGTGTGCCCTACGTCATATCTAGGTGCATTTGGAATAATTCCGACCAAGTGTGAAACATTCCGAGCAATCCACGGCACCCAGAGCTCCACTGTATGAAATCGAGGCACGAAAAGAAAATAAATATCAAACTCCCATAATGGACTTCTAGTGTGCCCTACCTCATTTCTAGGTGCATTTGGAATCTTTCCGAGCCGGTGTGAAACTTTGCAGAGCGACGGCTACCCGGAGCTCCAGATTATGAAATCGAGGCACGGAAAGAAAATCAATGCAAACACCCAAAATGGACTTCTGGTGTGCCCTATGTCATTTCTAGGTGCATTTGGAATAATTCCGAGCAGGTGTGAAACTTTGCTGAACGACGGTATCCAGAGCTCCACTTTACGAAATCGAGGCATAGAAAGACAATCAATACGAATCACCCAAAATAGACTTCTAGTGTGCCCTACCTCATTTCTAGGTGCATTTGGAATCCTTCCGAGCCGGTGTGAAACTTTCCAGAACGACACGTACCCTGAGCTCCAATTTATGAAATCGAGGCACGGAAAGAAAATCAAAACCAAACGCCCATAATGGACTTCTAGTGTGCCCTACGTCATTTTTAGGTGCATTTGGAATAATTCTGAGCAGGTGTAAAACTTTGCAGAGCGACGAGTACCCGGAGCTCCACATTATGAAATCGAGGCACGGAAAGAAAATCAATGCAAACACCCAAAATGGACTTCTGGTGTGCCCTATGTCATTTCTCGGTGCATTAGGAATCTTTTCGAGCCGGTGTGAAACTTTCCAGAACGACGCGTACCCTGAGCTCCAATTTATGAAATCGAGGCACGGAAAGAAAATAAAAAACAAACACCTATAATGGACTTCTAGTGTGCCCTAGGTCAATTCTAGGTGCATTTGGAATAATTTTGAGGAGGTGTAAAACTTTGCAGAGCGACGGGTACCCGGAGCTCCACATTATGAAATCGAGGCACGGAAAGAAAATCAATGCAAACACCCAAAATGGACTTCTGGTGTGCCCTATGTCATTTCTAGGTGCATTTGGAATAATTCCGAGCAGGTGTGAAACTTTGCTGAACGACGGTATCCAGAGCTCCACTTCTAGTGTGCCCTACCTCATTTCTAGGTGCATTTGGAATCCTTCCGAGCCGGTGTGAAACTTTCCAAAACGACGCGTACCCTAAGCTCCAATTTATGAAATCGAGGCACGGAAAGAAAATCCACACCAAAAAACTATAATGGACTTGTGGTGTGCCCTACGTCATATCTAGGTGCATTTGGAATAATTCCGACCAAGTGTGAAACATTCCGCATCGACGGTACCCAGAGCTCCAATCAGATGAAATCGAGGCATGGAAAGAAATTGAACATCAAACTCCCATAATGGACTTCTAGTGTGCCCTATCTCATTTCTAGGTGCATTTGGAATCTTTCCGAGCCGGTGTGAAACTTTCCAGAACGACGCGTACCCTGAGCTCCAATTTATGAAATCGAGGCACGGAAAGAAAATAAAAAACAAACACCCATAATGGACTTCTAGTGTGCCCTACGTCATTTCTAGGTGCATTTGGAATAATTCTGAGCAGGTGTAAAACTTTGCAGAGCGACGGGTACCCGGAGCTCCACATTATGAAATCGAGGCACGGAAAGAAAATCCACACCAAATAACTATAATGGACTTCTGGTGTGCCCTACGTCATATCTAGGTGCATTTGGAATAATTCCGACCAAGTGTGAAACATTCCGGAACGACGGGTACCCAGAGCTCCACTGTATGAAATCGAGGCATGGAAAGAAAATGAACATCAAACTCCCATAATGGACTTCTAGTGTGCCCTACCTCATTTCTAGGTGCATTTGGATTCTTTCCGAGCCGGTGTGAAACTTTGCAGAGCGACGCGTACCCTGAGCTCCAATTTATGAAATCGAGCCACGGAAAGAAAATAAAAAACAAACACCCAAAATGGACTTCTAGTGTGCCCTACGTCATTTCTAGGTGCATTTGGAATAATTCTGAGCAGGTGTAAAACTTTGCAGAGCGACGGGTACCCGGAGCTCCACATTATGAAATCGAGGCACGGAAACAAAATCCACACCAAATAACTATAATGGACTTCTGGTGTGCCCTACGTCATATCTAGGTGCATTTGGAATAATTCCGACCAAGTGTGAACATTCCAGAACGACCGGTACCCAGAGCTCCACTGTATGAAATCGCGGCATGGAAAGAAAATGAACATCAAACTCCCATAATGGACTTCTAGTGTGCCCTACCTCATTTCTAGGTGCATTTGGAATCTTTCCGAGCCGGTGAAACTTTCCGAGCACGCAGCAGCGTCTTAGCACTCGTGAGATCCAATTTATGAAATCGAGGCACGGAAAGAAAATCAAAACCAAACACCCATAATAGACTTCTAGTGTGCCCTACGTCATTTCTAGGTGCATTTGGAATAATTCGAGCGGTGTAAACTTTGCGAGCGACGGCACCGAGCTCCACTTTATGAAATCGAGGCACGGAAAGAAAAATCCACACCAAATAACTATAATGGACTTCTGGTGTGCCCTACGTCATATCTAGGTGCATTTGGAATAATTCCGACCATGTGTGAAATATTCCAGAACGACGGGTACCCAGAGCTCATCTGTATGAAATCGAGGCATGGAAAGAAAATGAACATCAAACTCCCATAATG
Organism: Phyllostachys edulis; assembly: GCA_036346405.1. Taxonomy (NCBI): domain Eukaryota; kingdom Viridiplantae; phylum Streptophyta; class Magnoliopsida; order Poales; family Poaceae; genus Phyllostachys; species Phyllostachys edulis. The sequence continues at coordinate 34,675,729 of CM070563.1, forward strand.
GACTTCTAGTGTGCCCTACCTCATTTCTAGGAGCATTTGGAATCTTTCCGAGCCGGTGTGAAACTTTCCAGAACGACGCGTACCCTAAGCTCCAATTTATGAAATCGAGGCACGGAAAGAAAATCAAAACCAAACACCCATAATGGACTTCTAGTGTGCCCTACGTCATTTCTAGGTGCATTTGAAATAATTCTGAGCAGGTGTAAAACTTTGCAGAGCGACGGGTACCCGGAGCTCCACATTATGAAATCGAGGCACGGAAAGAAAATCAATGCAAACACCCAAAATGGACTTCTGGTGTGCCCTATGTCATTTCTAGGTGCATTTGGAATAATTCCGAGCAGGTGTGAAACTTTGCTGAACGACGGTATCCAGAGCTCCACTTTACGAAATCGAGGCATAGAAAGACAATCAATACGAAACACCCAAAATAGACTTCTAGTGTGCCCTACCTCATTTCTAGGTGCATTTGGAATCCTTCCGAGCCGGTGTGAAACTTTCCAGAACGACGCGTACCCTAAGCTCCAATTTATGAAATCGAGGCACGGAAAGAAAATCAAAACCAAACACCCATAATAGACTTCTAGTGTGCCCTACGACATTTCTAGGTACATTTGGAATAATTCGAAAGGTGTAAAACTTGGCGAATCGACGCACACATGAGCTCCACATTATGAAATCGAGGCACGGAAAGAAAATCAATGCAAACACCCAAAATGGACTTCTGGTGTGCCCTATGTCATTTCTAGGTGCATTTGGAATAATTCCGAGCAGGTGTGAAACTTTGCTGAACGACGGTATCCAGAGCTCCACTTTACGAAATCGAGGCACAGAAAGACAATCAACACGAAACACCCAAAATGGACTTCTAGTGTGCCCTACCTCATTTTTAGGTGCATTTGGAATCCTTCCGAGCCGGTGTGAAACTTTCCAGAACGACGCGTACCCTAAGCTCCAATTTATGAAATCGAGGCACGGAAAGAAAATCAAAACCAAATACCCATAATGGACTTCTAGTGTGCCCTACGTCATTTCTTGGTGCATTTGGAATAATTCTGAGCAGGTGTAAAACTTTGCAGAGCGACGGGTACCCGGAGCTCCACATTATGAAATCGAGGCACGGAAAGAAAATCAATGCAAACACCCAAAATGGATGAAACTTTGCTGAACGATGGTTGCAGAGCTCCACTTTACGAAATCGAGGCATAGAAAGACAAACAATACGAAACACCAAAAATGGACTTCTAGTGTGCCCTACCTCATTTCTAGGTGCATTTGGAATCCTTCCGAGCCGGTGTGAAACTTTCCAGAACGACGCGTAACCTAAGCTCCACATTATGAAATCGAGGCACGGAAAGAAAATCAATGCAAACACCCAAAATGGATGAAACTTTGCTGAACGACGGTTGCAGAGCTCCACTTTACGAAATCGAGGCATAGAAAGACAAACAATACGAAACACCAAAAATGGACTTCTAGTGTGCCCTATGTCATTTCTAGGTGCATTTGGAATAATTCCGAGCAGGTGTGATGTAACACCCTGGCCCAAAATCCGCTCAATGCCCAGCCCACCGTGGGGCGGACCCGCGCACAAATAGCACCCCACTTACACTTTCGTCCTCACTTCGTGTAAAAGGGTTAACCCGGAGGTGCTATGTTTGGACCCAACAGGCATTATATACTAGTACAACTCACTTTAGACAAGCAATGTGGGACTAATCCCACCACACAACTCCTCATGGGCCACATGGGCCGCATACTGAGTAGGCCGAGGTATTACATTCACTTCCCTTAAGGGTGGACGCCGCGGCAAAGACACCGCATACGTGACAAATGCCTGTAACCACCCCTCGTTACACGTCAGGCGCGTCAGGTCAAACACATATGCCATGCCGTGTCCACTCAGGGACCACACGCCATGCGCCATATGCCCGCTACCTCATCCCTGCAGACGCGCCTGCGGCAATAAGGTTGATGCTCGATTCCATCTGTAACACCTGCCCAAAATCCGCTCAATGCCCAAATTTTCACCGTGGGCGGACCACAGACACATAGCACCCCACTTACACTTTCGTCCTCGCTTCGTGTAAAAGGGTTAACCCGGAGGTGCTATGTTTGGACCCAACAGGCATTATATACTAGTACAACTCACTTTAGACAAGCAATGTGGGACTAATCCCACCACACAACTCCTCATGGGCCACATGGGCCACATACGAGTAGGCCGAGGTATTACATGTGAAACTTTGCTCAACGACGGTATCCAGAGCTCCACTTTACGAAATCGAGACATAGAAAGACAATCAATACGAAACACCCAAAATAGACTTTTAGTGTGCCCTACCTCATTTCTAGGTGCATTTGGAATACTTCTGAGCCGGTGTGAAACTTTCCAGAACGACGCGTACCCTAAGCTCCAATTTCTGAAATCAAGGCACAGAAAGAAAATCCACACTAAATAACTATAATGGACTTTTGGTGTGCCCTACGTCATATCTATGTGCATTTCGAATAATTCCGACCAAGTGTGAAATATTCCGGAACGACGGGTACCCAGAGCTCCACTGTATGAAATCGAGGCATGGAAAGAAAATGAACATCAAACTCCCATAATGGACTTCTGGTGTGCCCTACCTCATTTCTAGTTGCATTTGGAATATTTCCGAGACGGTGTGAAACTTTCCAGAACGACGCGTATCCTGAGCTCCAATATATGAAATCGAGGCACGGAAAGAAAATCAAAACCAAATACCCATAATGGACTTCTAGTGTGCCCTACGTCATTTCTAGGTCCATTTGGAATAATTCTGAGCAGGTGTAAAACATTGCACAGCGACGGGTACACGGAACTCCACATTATAAATTCGAGGCACGGAAAGAAAATCAATCCAAACACCCAAAATGGACTTCTGGTATGCCCTATGGCGTGCATTTGGAATAATTCCGAGCCGGTGTGAAACTTTGCAGAACGACGGTATCCAGAGCTCCACTTTACGAAATCGAGGCATAGAAAGACAATCAAAACGAAACACCCAAAATAGACTTCTAGTATGCCCTACCTCATTTCTAGGTGCATTTGGAATCCTTCCGAGCCGGTGTGAAACTTTCCAGAACGACGCGTACCCTAAGCTCCAATTTATGAAATCGAGGCACGGAAAGGAAATCAAAACCAAACACCCATAATAGACTTCTAGTGTGCCCTACGTCATTCCTAGGTACATTTCGAATAATTCTGAGCAGGTGTAAAACTTTGCAGAGCGACGGGTACCCGGAGCTCCACATTATGAAATTGAGGCACGGAACGAAAATCAATGCAAACACCCAAAATGGACTTCTGTGTGCCCTATGTCATTTCTAGGTCCATTTGGAATAATTCCAGCAGTGTGAAACTTTCTTTGAACAGCGGTTTCAGAGCTCCACTTTACTGAAATCGAGACATAGAAAGACAATCAATACGAAACACCCAAAATAGACTTCTAGTGTGCCATACCTCATTTCTAGGTGCATTTGGAATACTTCCGAGCCGTGTGAAACATTCGAGCAGCCAGCTGCACTCTAAGCTCCAATTTATGAAATCGAGGCACGGAAAGAAAATCAAAACCAAACACCCATAATAGACTTCTAGTGTGCCCTACGTCATTCCTAGGTACATTTGGAATAATTACGGCGGTGTAAAACTTTGCGAGAGGCGATCGCACCGAGCTCCATATTATGAAATCGAGGCACGGAAAGAAAATCAATGCAAACACCCAAAATGGACTTCTGGTGTGCCCTATGTCATTTCTAGGTGCATTTGGAATAACTCCAAGCACGTGTGAAACTTTGCTCAACGACGGTATCCAGAGCTCCACTTTACGAAATCGAGACATAGAAAGACAATCAATACGAAACACCCAAAATAGACTTCTAGTGTGCCCTACCTCATTTCTAGGTGCATTTAGAATCCTTCCGAGCTGGTGTGAAACTTTCCAGAACGACGCGTACCCTAAGCTCCAATTTATGAAATCGAGGCACGGAAAGAAAATCCACAATAAATAACTATAATGGACTTCTCGTGTGCCCTACGTCATATCTACGTGCATTTGGAATAATTCCGACCAAGTGTGAAACATTCCGAATCCATTTGATACCCGAGCTCCACTGTATGAAATCGAGGCATGGAAAGAAAATGAACATCAAACTCCCATAATGGACTTCTAGTGTGCCCTACCTTATTTCTAGGTGTATTTGGAATCTTTCCGAGCTGGTGTGAAACTTTCCAAAACGACGTGTACCGTGATCTCCAATTTATGAAAACGAGGCACGGAAAGAAAGTCAAAACCAAACACCCATAATGGACTTCTAGTATGCTCTACGTCACTTCTAGGTGCATTTTGAATAATTCTGAGTTGGTGTAAAACTTTGCAGAGCGACGTGTACCCGGAGCTCCACATTATGAAATCGAGGCACGGAAAGAAAATCAATCCAAATACCCAAAATGGACTTCTGGTGTGCCCTATCTCATTTCTAGGTGCATTTGGAATAATTCCGCAGTGTGAAACTTTCTTTGAACAGCGGTATCCGAGCTCCACTATACTGAAATCGAGGCATAGAAAGACAATCAATCTGAAACTCCCAAAATAGACTTCTAGTGTGCCCTACCTCATTTTTAGGTGCATTTAGAATCCTTCCGAGCCGGTGTGAAACTTTCCAGAACGACGCGTACCCTAAGCTCCAATTTATGAAATCGAGGCACGGAAAGAAAATCCACATCAAATAACTATAATGAACTTCTAGTGTGCCCTAAGTCATATCTAGGTGCATTTGGAATAATTCTGAGCAGGTGTAAAACTTTGCGGAGCGACGGGTAACCGGAGCTCCACATTATGAAATCGAGGCATGGAAATAAAATGAACATCAAACTCCCATAATGGACTTGTAGTGTGCCCTACCTCATTTCTATGTGCATTTGTAATATTTCCGAGCCGGTGTGAAACTTTCCAGAACGACGCGTACCCAGAGCTCCAATTTATGAAATCGAGGTACGGAAAGAAAATCAAAACCACACACCCATAATGGACTTCTAGTGTGCCCTACGTCATTTCTAGGTGCATTTGGAATAATTCTGAGCAGGTGTAAAACTTTGTAGAGCGATGGGTACCCGCAGCTCCACATTATGAAATCGAGGCACGGAAAGAAAATCAATGCAAACACCCAAAATGGACTGCTGGTGTGCCCTATGTTATTTCTAGGTGCATTTGGAATAATTCCGAGCTGGTGTGAAACTTTTGCTGAACGACGGTATCCAGAGCTCCACTTTACGAAATCGAGGCACAGAAAGACAATCAATACGAAACACCCAAAATAGACTTCTAGTGTGAGCTACCTCATTTCAAGGTGCATTTGGAATCCTTCCGAGCCGGTGTGAAACTTTCCAGAACGACGCGTACCCTAGGCTCCAATTTATGAAATCGAGGCACGGAAAGAAAATCAAAACCAAACACCCATAATGGACTTCTAATGTGCCCAACGTCATTTCTAGGTGCATTTGGAATAATTCTGAGCAGGTGTAAAACTTTGCAGAGCTACGGGTACCCGGAGCACCACATTATGAAATCGTGGCACGGAAAGAAAATCAATACAAACACCCAAAATGGACTTCTGGTATGCCCTATGTCATTTCTAGGTGCATTTGGAATAATTCCTAGCAGGTGTGAAACTTTGCTGAACTACGGTATCCAGAGCTCCACTTTACGAAATCAAGGTATAGAAAGACAATCAATACGAAACACCCAAAATAGACTTCTAGTGTGCCTACCTCATTTCTAGGTGCATTTGGAATCCTTCCGAGCCGGTGTGAAACTTTCCAGAACGACGCGTACCCTAAGCTCCAATTTATGAAATCGAGGCACGGAAAGAAAATCCACACCAAATAACTACAATAGACTTCTGGTGTGCCCTACGTCATATCTAGGTGCATTTGGAATAATTCCGACCAAGTGTGAAACAATCCAAAACGACGGGTAGCCAGAGCTCCATTGTATGAAATCGAGGCATGGAAAGAAAATGAACATCAAACTCCCATAATGGACTTCTAGTGTGCCCTACCTCACTTCTAGGTGCATTTGGAATCTTTCCGAACCGGTGTGAAAATTTCCAGAACGACGCGTACACTGAGCTCCAATTTATGAAATCGAGGTACGGAAAGAAAATCAGAACCAATCACCCATAATGGACTTCTAGTGTGCCCTCCGTCATTTCTAGGTCCATTTGGAATAATTCTGAGCTGGTGTAAAACTTTGCAGAGCGACGGGTACCCGGAGCTCCACATTGTGAAATCAAGGCACGGAAATAAAATCAATGAAAACACCCAAAATGGACTTCTGGTGTGCCCTATGTCATTTCTAGGTGCTTTTGGAATAATTTCGAGCCGGTGTGAAACTTTGCTTTGAACAGCGGTATCGAGCTCCACTTTACTGAAATCGAGGCATAGAAAGACAATCAATCTGAAACACCCAAAATAGACTTCTCATGTGCCTACCTCATTTCTAGGTGCATTTGGAATCCTTCCGAAAGCGTGTGAAAATTTCGAGCATCCACGCGTACCCTAAGCTCCAATTTATGAAATCGAGGCACGGAAGAAAATCCACACCAAATAACTACAATGGACTTCTGGTGTGCCCTACGTCATATCTAGGTGCATTTGGAATAATTCCGACCTAGTGTGAAACATTCCAGAACGACGGGTACCTAGAGCTCCAATGTATGAAATCGAGGCATGGAAAGAAAATGAACATCAAACTCCCATAATGGACATCTAGTGTGCCCTACCTTTTTTCTAGGTGTGTTTGGAATCTTTCCGAGCTGGTGTGAAACTTTCCTGAACGACGTGTACCCTGATCTCTAATTTATGAAATCGAGGCACGGAAAGAAAGTCAAAACCAAACACCCATAATGGACTTCTAGTGTGCCCTACGTCATTTCTAGGTGCATTTGGAATAATTACGGCGGTGTAAAACTTTCAGAGCGACGGTACACGGAGCTCCACATTATGAAATCGAGGCACGGAAAGAAAATCAATGCAAACACCCAAAATGGACTTCTGGTGTGCCCTATGTCATTTCTAGGTGCATTTGGAATAATTCCGAGCCGGTGTGAAACTTTGCTGTACGACGGTACCCAGAGCTCCACTTTACGAAATCGAGGCAGAGAAAGGCAATCAATACGAAACACCCAAAATAGACTTCTACTATGCCCTACCTCATTTCTAGGTGCATTTGGAATCCTTCCGAGCCGGTGTGAAACTTTCCAGAACGACGCGTACCCTAAGCTCCAATTTATGAAATCGAGGCACGGAAAGAAAATCCACACCAAATAATCCACACCAAATAACTATAATGGACTTCTGGTGTGCCCTACATCATATCTAGGTGCATTTGGAATAATTCTGAAGTAGTTGTAAAACTTTGCAAAGCGACGCGTACCCGGAGCTCCACATTATGAAATCGAGGCACGGAAAGAAAATCAATGCAAGCACCCAAAATGGACTTCTGGTGTGCCCTATGTCATTTCTAGGTGCATTTGAAATAATTCCAAGCCAGTGTGAAACTTTGCTGAACGACGGTATATAGAGCACCACTTTACGAAATCGAGACATAGAAAGACAATCAATACGAAACACCCAAAATAGACTTCTAGTGTGCCCTACCTCATTTCTAGGTGCATTTAGAATCCTTCCGAGCTGGTGTGAAACTTTCCAGAGCGACGCTTACCCTAAGCTCCAATTTATGAAATCGAGGCACGGAAAGAAAATCCACAATAAATAACTATAATGGACTTCTCGTGTGCCCTACGTCATATCTACGTGCATTTGGAATAATTCCGACCAAGTGTGAAACATTCCAGAACGACGGATACCCAGAGCTCCACTGTATGAAATCGAGGCACGGAAAGAAAATGAACATCAAACTCCCATAATGGACTTCTAGTGTGCCCTACCTTATTTCTAGGTGTATTTGGGATCTTTCCGAGCTGGTGTGAAACTTTCCAGAACGACGTGTACCCTGATCTCCAATTTATGAAAACGAGGCACGGAAAGAAAGTCAAAACCAAACATCCATAATGGACTTCTAGTATGCTCTACGTCACTTCTAGGTGCATTTTGAATAATTCTGAGTAGGTGTAAAACTTTGCAGAGCGACGGGTACCCGGAGCTCCACATTATGAAATCGAGGCACGGAAAGAAAATCAATCCAAATACCCAAAATGGACTTCTGGTGCGCCCTATGTCATTTCTAGGTGCAATTGGAATAATTCCGAGCAGGTTGTGAAACTTTGCTGAACGACGGTATCCAGAGCTCCACTTTACGAAATCGAGGCATAGAAAGACAATCAATGCGAAACTCCCAAAATAGACTTCTAGTGTGCCCTACCTCATTTTTAGGTGCATTTGGAGTCCTTCCGAGCCGGCGTGAAACTTTCCAGAACGACGCATACCCTAAGCTCCAATTTATGAAATCGAGGCACGGAAAGAAAATCCACATCAAATAACTATAATGAACTTCTAGTGTGCCCTACGTCAAATCTAGGTGCATTTGGAATAATTCTGAGCAGGTGTAAAACTTTGCAGAGCGACGGGTAACCGGAGCTCCACATTATGAAATCGAGGCATGGAAAGAAAATGAACATCAAACTCCCATAATGGACTTGTAGTGTGGCCTACCTCATTTCTAGGTGCATTTGTAATATTTCCGAGCCGGTGTGAAACTTTCCAGAACGACGCGTACCCAGAGCTCCAATTTATGAAATCGAGGTACGGAAAGAAAATCAAAACCACACACCCATAATGGACTTCTAGTGTGCCCTACGTCATTTCTAGGTGCATTTGGAATAATTCTGAGTAGGTGTAAAACTTTGTAGAGCGACGGGTACCCGAAGCTCCACATTATGAAATCGAGGCACGGAAAGAAAATCAGTGCAAACACCCAAAATGGATCATTTGGTGTGCCCTATGTTATTTCTAGGTGCATTGGAATAATTCCGAGCTGGTGTGAAACTTTTCTTTGAACGAGCGGTATCGAGCTCCACTTTACGAAATCGAGGCACAGAAAGACAATCAATACGAAACACCCAAAATAGACTTCTAGTGTGAGCTACCTCTTTTCAAGGTGCATTTGGAATCCTTCCGAACCGGTGTGAAACTTTCCAGAACGACGCGTACCCTAGGCTCCAATTTATGAAGTCAACGAAACCTACCCACATACCATAGTACTCAGTCATGGCATGAACTTAAAACATTATGAACAATCGACAGCAGTACATTACACAATGTACTTGCCCATATTGGAGTAATGGGACTTCATTACCCACTCCCGTGGGTGAACAGGAGCGAAGGAACGAATGAATGTAAGGAACGTAGTCTTATTATTGAAGAATCGTGGTATATCAACTATGAAGGGAAACAAGGAATACCGAAATTACCCATTTCATATTCATCAATCAAGTGGAACAAACAACAAACAAGACAAATCAATTGTACTTGCCTCAACCGTGATTCGGAAGTCAATGATAGAAAGCTCTAGCCCCGGGGTTCACCACCACCTGGCAGCCGTAAAACAATATACTAAGTACACCAACCAAAAGTGTACAGCAATGCAATGAAATAGAAAGAGAACAAGTGTCCCTAATCGCAATCCCAACAATTAATCAAAACTCTCTCAAATTCTCAAATCTGTCCAAACGAACAACTGTTAAGGAAAAATTCTTAACTTTTGAGTAAAAACTCCAAAAGCCATGAATCCAATTTTCCTAGAACCTACACAAGCCTAGCTATAACTTCTCAGGTGACCGAAAGATCAAACTAGTTCATCTAAGTCTTTGTTTTTAATCCCGAAGACCGATCTGCCATCTCCGGTAATACTAACTTGTGAATTTCATAACTTTTGTTTGGCTCAACCAAACACATTGTTCTAATACTTTCTGGAAACTACAGGAAACCAGGTATCTCAATAAAATTATCTCTAACATTTCTATGGTGCAACAAATGTTGTAAATAGTCAAGTAAAACTCTTCTGTCCAGAATAGAGATGCAGATTACAGCCTGAGTTTCTAAAATTCATAACTTTTAATCTAGAATTCCAAAGATCATGAAATTTAACTTTATAGAATCACAATGAAAATACCTACAACTCTCAAGGAGACCAATTGACCCAATTCAGCCGTCTCCCATATCAAATTTATAGATCTATGTTCGCTGCACAAATCCTGAGACTGATTTAGCATCCTGTCTTGCAAAATTCATAACTAATTAACCGTTTATCCAAAAATTATGAATTAGAACTTTCTGGAAAGATAACGAAAATTCCCATCTATCTCCAGGAGATACTAATCCCTAAATCTACTTGGATCTAACCAAAAACGGTGTGTCAATAAAAAGACAGATTCAACCGATCTACTACAGAAATCTCAGAACAGCTAATGAATATGAATCGCATACGAATTATCTATCAAAACTAATTGAGATCACAAATTTACCCACAAGAACAACACGAGATGCCGCTGAAAACTTCGCGAAGCCCTCGCGAAGATCAACCCCACCTTCTTCTTCTTCCTCTCCTCTCTTCTTCCCTCTCCTTCCTCTTCCTTATGGCCGGCAACAATGGAGAAGCACCGGAGGGGAGGGTCATGCTACAGTAGCACCGTGCTACAGTGACAGTGTCGCTACAGTACCCGTGCTACAGTGCTTAGGTGCTAGGGTTTAGTTCCCCCCACATGGGCCCAAAGAGCTATGAGCCAAAGGCCCGAGTTCTAAAACTCCTCCAAAATTCTGAATTTTCCCTTTCTAATTATATTTAATTCTAATACTAGTCACTTATATGTTTTATATTTGAACGGGATATTACAGACAATCAATACGAAACACCCAAAATAGACTTCTAGTGTGCCCTACCTCATTTCTAGATGCATTTGGAATCCTTCCGAGCCGGTGAGGTGGTGAACCGCACACTTTCGATGCTACTCTGGACCATGATCAAGAAGAATCTGCGTGAGTGGGAGGATTGTGTTGCCACATGTGGAATTCGCTTATAATCGGACCGTGCACTCCACTATGCAGATATGTCCTTTTGAGGTGGTGTATGGTTTCAAGCCCTTTACACCGTTTGATTTGCTACTGCTTCCAAGTCAACACCGTGTTCATATGCAGGCATCCAAAAGAGCTGAATATGTGAAGAAATTACATATCAAGACAAAACAAGAGATAGAGTGTAAGGTCCAATACTATGTGAGAAGGCAAACAAGAAAAGGAAGAAGATGATTTTTCAACCAGGTGATTTGGTTTGGGTACACTACTGCAAGGATCGTTTTATAGAACGCCGCAAGTCCAAATTGTTGCCACGAGGTGATGGGCCTTTCAAGGTGCTTGCGAAGATCAATGACAATGCCTAGAAGATAGAGCTTCCCGGCGATGACTATGGCGTGAGCTCTACGTTCAATGTCACTGATTTATCACCTTTCTTTGGTGGTGACGATCAAGCGTCGAGGACGACACCTTTTCAAGAGGGGGAGGATAATGAGGGCATCCCCAACACTTATACGTCTTCTCCTATTGGTGGTGATACACATACTGATCTACAAGCCTTAAGTGAAGCTACAAGTAGTACCAGTTCAGAAGTGCATGTTGGTCCACTGACTAGAGCAAGAGCTAAAATTCTAAATCAACAGGTGCATTTATTTCTAAATGAGTCTCCTACTGTCATTGATGAGAATTGGATTCTACCTCATGCAAATGTTTTGTGCATTCTCAGGTTTGAACATTGTGAAGCCTTTGAACCGATAGGGAGGAGAGGGAGGCTGGAGCCAAAGCAATGGAGGAGAAGCTCATGGGGGCCAAACAAGGGTAGAGAAGCCCAAGAATCCAAGCCCAATTCGGATCTCCCACAAGCCCAACCGAAGTCAAACTCGAAATCAACTCAGAATTCAATTCGGATTCGGTTTGGGACAGCCCAACAGACCCGAAATAAAAAGACCATAACTTTTGCATACGGAGTCCGATTGGGGTGTTCTTGGACTTGTTGGAAAGCTTATTCCAAGGCCCACACAATGGATTTGGCCCCAGCTTTATAAGAGCTACAATTGCGCTGCTATGGCCCAAACATTATGACGGTTAAATTATGTTTTCCTTTTGTGTGAGTTTGAGTTTGAGTCCAAGTCATGAACAGTGGTGGCGTGAATAGTACCGCCGTGAACAGTACCTCCGATAAGTCCTTTGGCCGAGACTATATATTGAGCGTTAGACTCCCATTGTAATCTCAGACCAGTTTTTGCATAAGAATTGAAACATAGCTATTGCTTGTTTTTTTCTAAACCAGAGTTCATGCAAGGACTTTGAGAGAGGACTAGGCGACCCATTCATTCATTCTGAAATTCAAGTTCCAGCCATCATTTCATTGGGAATTGGGGACTTGGCGATCGTTGTTTGTGGTCTCACGACGATCAACTATCCAGTGTGTTTTTGGCGTATTCTGAAGAGTTGAGGGTTCATGCATTGGAGTGAGTGTTCAACTAGCGAGAGTGTCCAACTATAACACCCCAGCCTAGCACTGAGCCTGGAATGCCACTAAACTACCCTTCCAACTAATATTCATCAACACACTATAAAATTTCAGCAACCAAAGTCTTAAGAAAATCCATCAACGGGTCACAATAGAACATGAATAAAGACTTGTCAAGCATGAATAAATAAGCGAGGAAAAAATAGCAAGATAATAAGCCTAAATTAGCACCAAACCAGTAAATCCAAAACATTGGAACAACGTAGGCTAGTCTAAAACATTCATCTAAGCTATTTCAATTTCTAACATGTCCTAAAAGTAGTTCAGCAATAATGAATTAATTGGTTCTCATGGCAAATAATCATGTGTCTGAAATAAGAAACTATCCTATGTGCACTAGTCCCTCTCAATCGTAACACCCTCAACGATCATCTAAAAACAACAAAACAGCAAGGGTGAGTCCACGACTCAGTAAATACATCAAATATACAACGAACAATGATAAAATCAACAGTATTCAATAACTTCATTATCATCATATGTCCTTCTATTAATATTCTCATGCTGTTCTCTTCTCTTTGTTTTCACACACATTCATCTCATATCTTAATACAACTCTACTATGCATGTCCACATGCACTTCTATCGCGTATACCGGTATAGCATGAGTGAACACTCACGACAATGTTCACTCTCAAGCCCGCTCCTCCTCAAGGATCGGGGACCTCCTCTACTCCCATGGAGTTGTGATCAATCATGATCACCTTCTCATATGCAAAGATGCTTATGAATGCAAAAATGCATAATTTCATCATATTCATCCTTATGAATGCAAAAATGCATAATTTCATCATATTCATCATATCCAATTTTCCTCATGTTTGTCAACAAGATATAGTCATACCATTTTATTGCTTGCAATTAAATAAAAATAAAAGCACAACAATAATGGTAAAGAACGAAAAAGAGATACAGTGATCAATCATTGATTGCTGTCTACCATGCACTTGCCTTTACTAGTTGCGACGCACGGTTTGGCTATAAGATGGCAACAAGCACGTCATCTCTCCTACATTAAACACTCAAATTTTAATACAAGCTACAGCATCTCAAGAACAACAATTAATTGATATCGCTCCTACACGTCCCCCAAATCTACAACGCGTCCCCAATACCGAACAGTCACCCCTTGCTGTCCTCGTACTAAAAAGGGCGTAAGTTTTGACTCACAAGTCCGATCATGGCAAACCACCCCAATGTGGAATTTACACAAAATTCGCCATATTTTTTTAGATTACCATGACTTCAAATTAAATCATCTAACCAACCCCCTATTATTATTCCAAAAGCTGATTTGTCATCTTCTGGACAGTGAGCCTTACTAAATTCATAACTTGAAAATTACTCGTCCGATCAACATGGTTAAATACTCTATGGAAAGATACCGAAATTATCTACAATTAACTAGTAGATGATATTCCCAAAATTCGCCATTAAGGTACCCGAATAAATCGTACAACAGAACAGCAGACTAATCCAATTTATTGTTCGATATCTCCCCGACTAGAAACATGCTAATAATTTCCCTTACTGTTCCAACAAGACATGCTAGCTCCTCTCTTTCCTTTACTATTCCAAAGAAACACATATATATGAAGCATGCAGCTCTAACTAGTTATTGTCTCACTTTTACTATTTAAGCATGCAAACAATGCAATGTTGCACTAGTAGTTAATTTCTAGTGCTAGTTGCTCTATTAACAGCCGCAATAAAAAAAACTAGTGAAAGCACAGCATGCATGCTCACGGTGTTGCATGCAAAAGAGGCATATCTCATTAGTTAATTGCAAGCAGCCCTATTAAAAATAATCACTATTAAATTAATCTCTCCCTAACAATCCTAATTAAATAATCAATGGAACAAACTAGCCGAGCATGCAGCACTAGCAAATCCCTCTCCTAACTACCCCATTTAAATATTCAAAGCAGTGCATGCATACAATGCCTCGATGCCAGCGAAACTACTAATTAATTGTTGCGCTACTAGCCCAATCAATAGCAACCAAAAGAAGGTCAATCGCAAACCTTGCACTCGCTCGACTTGTGTCGGTAGGCGACCAAGTGGGCAGGTAGGAGCTTCGTAGGGGCGGTCGCAAGCGGCAACAGGCTCTCGGTAGCGGGCATCCATGCGGCAGTGGGTAGGAGGCAGCTACGTGTGGTTGGCTGGAGAACGGCGGCGCACAGAGGAAATAAAAGAAAAGACTGCTAGGGTTTCTAGAATCCACTCTCCCCACGATCCTTTTATCTCGGTACGAACCAACTCCTCCCTAAAACTCCAAAATATTCGGTTTTTACGTATCCCCTTTCGTCTAATTACGCACGGGTCCTCAAGAGGGTTATTTTCGGGATATTACACCAGCCTACTCGTAGTACGGCCCATGTGGCCCATGAGGAGTCATGTGGCGGGATTAGTCCCATATTGCTTGTCTAAAGTGAGTTGTAGTAGTGTATAATGCCTGTTGGGTCCAAACTTAGCACCTCCGGGTTAACCCTTTTACACGAAGTGAGGACGAAAGTGTAATTAGGGTGCTATGTGTGTGCGGGTCCGTCCCACGGTGGGTTGGGAATTGAGCGGATTTTGGGCCAGGGTGTTACAAGTAGCAAGCTAGGGTTTGGGTGTCCTTTCCCCTTCCTTTTAAAGACGACTGACTCAATTGGGCCAAGACACTGTGGGCCAAAGGCCTAGGTTTGCTTACTCTCCCTCAGAAATATGAATTTCTAAATTCGATTTATTTAACTCTCTCTCTAATTCAATTGAAGTCTCTAATACTATATGGGATATTATATTCTACCCCCTTTAAACAGAATTCGACCCCGAATTCTACTCGAAAGAACACCAAAACTTAATTTAAACAACAGCTAAAATGTAGCCATCATGAACAGCTCTGGGTATTACTCATGCATGCGAGACTCCAACTCCCAAAGTCGTTTCTCGCTTTGACCGACAAGTTCACAATACCAAGACGTATACCCACGTTTAAACCTCAACACTCCCTGACCTTTGCAGTACACGTATCGGACGAAACTCAAAGGTACAGTTTACTCGGTGGTCAACGGCTCCAACAAAACCTCAAACTTCGGATATCTCAAGTATTTCCCCAACATTGGGTCATACAAAGGTCCCGAGACAGTTCTAGCGATACACCAACTTCGAAAAATTCCCACAACTACCCAAAACAAACCAATCTACCTTGGGCCAACATTCCCTTTGGTACCAAAACTACCCAAAACAAACCAATCTACCTTGGTCCAACATTCCCTTTGGTCCCAATTCACCTTCGATTAGTTGCGTAATTGGATAGGTAGGCAATATCGGTATTAGATCTGTTTAGGGTAGATAGGATTGGCCGACGTTTTTGATGAGGTTAAGAGCGGATTCTGTTCTGGTTGCCTCCTAGAGAGTTGTAGGCGACGTCTCTAGATTTTCGTAGAGTATTGGATCATGTCAATTGGACGAGCGGATTAGGAGTTATGAATTTCATAGCACTACAGTTCTGCAGTTCTGTCATAATCCTGACAGTTAATGGTAATCGGACTGTAGCGAATAGGTAGTGGAATATTTATAAGATCTCACTATAACAAAACATATAGATAATTGGTTTAGCTTTCCAGAAAGCTAAAGAACATGAAACTTGGATAACTGTACTGAATGATATGATAATTTTAATGTCGCTGTCCAGAAACCCTAACGAAATTTAGCTATTCTGTTAATCAGCTTGATAAGGGTAGTATATTGCCGAATCTGGAAGGCTCACCAGCTAGGTTTAGTTGGAGAATTTAATAAGCTTTCCAAAAAGTCCAAGAACACCCCATTTGGATCTCTGTACTAAAAGATATGAATTTTTTATTACGATTTAGGAGTTTGGAGTTGGGATTGCGCTAGAGAGTATAGCGATTTCGCATTTACTTCTAGTTTTGTTGTTGGTCTATAATTGCTATCTTAGAGTGCTTGCTAAATTAATTCAGGTGGGGGATTGGTCCCGGGGGCAGCGCCTACTTCGCATTCTCCATTTTCGCATGGTTGAGGCAAGTACTTTGATTGATAGATTAATTATGAGAGTTTGACCGTGATTTTAAGTATTTGGTACATATGAGCTATGCTTGGTTGCTAGTATGATATGTATGTTAGAGATTGTGAATGCTAGAAGTATGAGTAAGTTTATTCATGTATGATGCTGCTACTAATACATGTTAATGATGGATAGTGTAATTGTTCATGTGCATGATGCTATCATATTTGAGACTTGGTCACGTGGTGACTAAGCATTTCTTTGAGGTCCCCGTCATATATATGACGGGCTTGTGGTCCCCACACTTGTGTAGTGTGGGCTTGTGGTCCCCATACTTGCGGAGTATGGGCTCTTGGTCCCTGTGCTTGCGAGCATAGGTATGGGTATGCATCGACGGTTGCATACCCTGCATTACCGGTAAAATACAAACAGAGATAAAGAGAAAGTATGCATTGTGCATTGCATAAGCATGTGATATATTATACTGCAACGATTTGGGAATGGATGCTGATGTTATAATTGTGTATTATAATGTCTCTTTATTTGTAGTTTGCTGAGTCTGTGGACTCACTCTTGCTGTTGTTTGTGGTTTTAGGTACCCCTTACAAGAACAACATGCACGGGAGGGAGTAATCATAAGAGTGATTGCACATTGGCACGAATCATTTACTTTGGAAAAGATCGGATTGATGATTTAATTTTTGAGTAATCTGCTTAAAGAATTATTTATGATTACTCCCTATGCTTGGAATAAATTGTAATAGAGTTGATTAGAAGATTATGGATGCCCTTTGAATTATTCTTTAGTTGTTTAGCATACTTTGAATGATCTGTGATGAATAGATTAAATTGGATGATTGGTAATGTAAATCGTAGTAGGCATGCAACAAGTAGCAGTACACATGCAGCAAAAAAAAACACATGCATGCGGCAGGAGACTTGCATGCATCTATACTAGCTACGCCATGCAGGCATGCATCAAGCAGCTGGCTGGTGCGGCTAGATGGCAAAGCCAACAACAGGCTTGGGTGGCGTGCGGCAGTAGCATGGAGCGCTAGATGCAAGCAGCAAGAGGTAGCGCCATGTAGCGGCAGGATAGAGGCAAGGGCGGCAGGCAGCCAAGAGCTGCTGGAGGCTGGGGGGGGAGATAGGGCTAGGGTTCTAGAGAGGAACTCACAAACAGCAAGCGAGATTATATTTGGGTTAGTAAACAAAAATCTCTCTCTACACTCGCAACTCATTGTCCTGAACACAAGACAAGCTTACTGTTCTAAAATGAATTAAGGATGGCAAATCGACACTTGTGACAGCGAACGACCTCAATCCGGTAATGTATGAGTGTAACCAAGAGCAAGGGAGTACACAAACAGGTGTAGGTGGAGCTTGGAAAGGTATGTGTATAACCTATGCAAACTGATATTCAAGTTGTTGTAAAGCTAAGTAATGATCCAAGCTAGAGTAGCCTATGTGCTGATCCAATAGGTTTAAGCGAAGAGTATGAACGCACACGCAAAGATAAATGTGACTTAATGCAAACAAAGGAATGAGCTAGCGAGAAGCAATCAGAAATTATGATGCAATCAGCTCGTTTTGCACCAAGTACTAGGAGAGACGCTAGCCAACTACAATTGAAAATAATAGGGCACAATATTGCTCAAAGAAAAATGGCTACACAAGCTGAAATAAATATGGACGGCACTGTAGCAGCAAGTAATTTGCGCGATTACTGTAGCAATCAGCAAAAGTTTTTTTTTATTTTCTCTTTTCTTTCTCAAAATATGCGATTTTGCTCTCTGTTTTTTTGTGCTCTTTTTCAATGCTGTGGCTCTTTCTATATGTGTGGCTGCCTCTTTCTTCTCTTCTTTTATCTCTTCTTTACAAAGGCCGAAAGTGCTACTCTTTGTATGTGCACAATCCACAAAGTTCAGCAAAGTGTAAAAAGAAATCTAAGAGCAGCCCAATGCAATATCAATAGCTAGTCTCAAAGATGAAAGGATTGAAGTGCAGCTCAAGGTAACCAAAGAGGTTCGGCCGGCTATGATGTAGTGGACCAAAACGCAAGTTGGAGCAAGAGGACTCGGATTGTGTTTTAGCTAGAGGTTGATTCGGACTCTAGTCCCACAAATAGAAGTTGGAAGGAACTCTACTCCCACCAATGGGTTTCGGATGGAACCGTGGAGATCAAATCCGGACAACACCCAAAGAGTCTGAAACCAACTCCACTTACTAAATCGAGAGAGAGGCGGCTTGGGTTTTGAAAACAAACCGAAATCAAGTAATTAGGGTTTCGGCCAGCCCTCCCTTCCTCCCATGGCCAGTGGCGGATAGGGTTTGCAAGACCAAGCTGAACTAAAGCAAAGCTCCCAAGATTGATTCGGCTATCTATTTTTGGGTGCTGATTGAGGAGTTCAATTAGCAATTTTGTAGGGTTTATATGAACGCAACGATTAAGCAACGCAAAAAGAGCACAAGGATCAGCACTAAAACAAATCTCTAATGGACGAAAACTTAACTAAACTCACATAAAATAACAGATTGAACTACGGTTTTGGTGCTGCAAATTTTTGGTTTTATGGACTATAGGACAGAAAACAAATCTAAACTAGGGGTAAAAAGCTCTCACCGAGTAAACCTAGAATCTGATACCACATGATACGGGGGAGGGCCCGATCTTCTCAGTGAGAAACCACAGATAGATTATGCGAATTAGACGATGTCGCTAGTTGAGCACTCGCGCCAATGCATGAACCCTCAACTCTTCGGAATACGCCCAAAACACACTGGATAGTTGATCGTCGCGAGACCACAAACAACGATCGCCAAGTCCCTAATTCCCAATGGAACGACGGCTTGACCTTGAATTTCATAACGAATCAATGGATCGCCTAGTCCTCTCTTAAAGTCCTCGCATGAACGCTGGTTTAGAAAGAACAAGCAATAGCTACGTTTCAATTCTTATGCATAAACTGGTCTGAGATTACAATGGGGTCTAACCCTCAATATATAGTCTCGGCCCAAGGACCGATCGAAGGTACTGTTCATGGTGGTACTGTTCACGCCACGCACTGTCCATGACTTGACTCAAACTCAAACTCACACAAAAGGAAAACATAATTTAAACCATCACAATGTTTGGGCCATAGCAGCGCGACTGTAGCTCTTCTGAAGCTGGGGCCAGATCCATTGTGTGGCCTTGGAATAAGCTTTCCAACAAGTCAAAGAACACCCCAATTGGACTTTGTATGTAAAAGTTATGGCCTTTTTATTACGGGCCTGTTGGGCTGTCCCGAACCGCATCCGAATTGAATTCTGAGTTGATTTCGAGTTTATTTTGGTTGGGCTTGTGGGAGATCCGAATTGGGCTTGGATTCTTGGGTTTCTCTCCTCTTGTTTGGCCCCCATGAGCTTCTCCTCCATTGCGTTGGCTCCGGCCTCCCTCTCCTCCCTCTCGGTTCCAAAGGCTTCACAATGTTCAAACCTGAGAATGCACAAAACATTTGCATGAGGTAGAATCTAATTCTCATCAATGACAATAGGAGACTCATTAAGAAACAAAAGCACCTGTTGATTTAGAAGTTTAGCTCTTGCTCTAGTCAGTGGACCAACATGCACTTCTGAAATGGTATTACTTGTAGCTTCACTTATGGCTTGTAGATCAGTATGTGTATCACCACCAATAGGAGAAGATGTATAAGTGTTGGGGATGCCCTCATCAACTTACACTTTTGTCCTCACTTCGTGTAAAAGGGTTAACCCGGAGGTGCTAAGTTTGGACCCAATAGGCTGATACTACTATAACTCACTTTAGACAAGCAATATGGGACTAATCCCACCACATGACTCCTCATAGGCCACATGGGTCGTGCTATGAGTAGGTCGGGGTATTGCACTACTGTAGCACAACCACGGTACTATAGCGCCGCCACTGTAGCACCTCCCCTCCCAGGTGCTACTACCTCTCCTTGCTGTCCTCCCCCTTGGTGGTGCTTCCCCCATTGCTGTCGGCCAAAGGAAGGTGGAGGAGAGGGAGAAGAAAGGGAAGAGGAGAACCTCGCGGAGGTTTCAGCGGGTTCATTCGTGTCTTCTAGGGTAATATCTCTAATCCTCGCTTTTGTATTAAGTAGTTTCTTTGGGTTGTAGTCGTTTAGTGAATTGTTCTTCCTACAGAAATTGAGTCGGTAATATGCAGTCTTCTTATTCATCAGTTTTAATATAGTTCAATGTGAAATTAGAGGTTAGGGTCTCCTAAAGAATTGTGGGGAATGTCATTAGGTTTCTGTAGGATCTGAGATCACTTCATTTGAAATTTTAGTTTGGGAGATACGTTAATTTCTTTACTGCTGTCCAGAAAACCTGTCATATTACAGTAGTAGTCGTAATTAATAAATAAGAATTTGATAATGGCCATATCAGGGGTGCTACCAAACATGACTTTTGTAGACGATTTGTTTATCTTTCCAGATTGATAAAGAATATAATTTTTCGCTCAGCCAATTGGATGTTATATCTGTTCTTTTACTACTGTCCATTTTGTCTTTCAGTTTCTGACAGTAGGTTTTCAATTGTATGTTAGATTCAGATAAATGCAGAATTTGAAGATCTCACCAACTATGTTTTTGTAGATAATTTTGCTATCTTTCCAGAGAATCTGATAATGCTTTTTATGATTGACAGAGGGAAAGTTATGTATTTTAGAAGACTGCTGTCCAGTTGTAGTTTTCTGCTAGTTCGTCGTCTTGTTTGAGTAGATTAAATAATTAAACCATGGGTTTTGGGTATGCGTTTGAGAGCATTGCGAATAGCGTCTCGGATAGCTTCCCAAGCATTTGCTTCGCCTGATCATCCATCGCCGTGAGCAACTGGCGAATTTGAATGCTGGGCTTCTGCGTCGCTGTCGTGAAATCCGTTCCCTCTTATCAACCTTGGATGGTATTACGGTCTCTCAAAGAGCACCAACCCTTCCCTTGGTTCGACCGATCATGTGACGAAAGCGAGGAAAATGGCTCTGATACCAGATTGTGATGACCCGATCGCCGGCGAACGAGTCTCACTTTTGGTAATCGGAATTGGGATTGAAAGATTTGGGGGAAAAGCAGTAGGTGAAAAACCAAAGAAAAGAGGAGACGAGAAAACTTACTTTCTTTTCTAAACCTTGTCGTTTTCACTACAATGCTTTTAACCAAGTTACAGACTTCACTTACGACCCCAAAGCGAACACTTACAACTCAACCCACACCGCTTACAACTGGGCCTCCCAGCCCGCATTACTTGTCAAGTCCTACATCCCGTGGCTGCCTTCACCTTCTTTCCTCAGAGCTGGTGGAGGCGCGACAGAGGCGAACGGTGGCGACAGCGTTCCGGCGGTGTCCGAGCACCAGTGAGATCTAGGAAGTGCTCTGGTGCACGGTTATTGGCCGGCGTCGGCGGCCGGCCTGGGGAAGAAGGAAGCGGTGGCGGTGATGCTACAGTGACGGAATTGCCGAATTGATGCAGTTAAAAGATAGAGGGAGTGGATTCGGTGCTCTAGGAGGAATTGCAGGGGGTGCTCACCGACGACGAAGAACATGACGGTGGCGGCGGTTTGAACAGAGGCAAAGAAGACGCGATTCCGAAGCTACGCTGCGAAAACGGTTAAAATGATTGAGGGTAACGATTCATGTGATGGGCGGATTTGCAAGAAGCTCACTGGAGACGGCGGAACGGAATGGAGGACGCCGATGACCGCGAGCACAGCTCGTCCATCGCCCGTGTGAGCGTCTCCGTCTCGTGAGTGTTAGGCGCGGCATCTCATCGAGGAGGTGGGGGCGGCTGGAATGGGGGGAAGACGACGACGAGGTGACTGGTAGGGAGGAATCGACGACGGCTCAATGATGCGGGGAGGCGGCGGCGATGAAGCGGCGTGGGTAGCTCCGAGAGGCGGCGCGGGAAAGCGTCGACGGCCGGTGGGTGTCAGGGTGTGGAAAGGACTCGGAGGAGTGGTGGAGAGGGGAGGAAGGAACGCTGAGAGGGGAGAGGGGAGAGGGGAGAGGGAGACGTCGAGGACTCAAGGGAGCTCGAGATTTCCACACAATTCTACGAGGCAAGGGATAACACATTATCCACTACTGCATCCGATGGCTTACATCCTTTTGAAATTCGATCGAACGGCACGTATTTTGAAGGCGACGTGGCCCAACGGGATCACTGGAGTCCCAGCTCAAACGTATAGATGTCTGCAGTCATAGAATTAGAATATGAGAAAACCAAAAATTACAGTTTCTGTTTTGTACCAACTTCACTGGTGCTTCATCCACCTAGTATTTGCAACAACCAAGAAGCAAACTATGGTGTTGGCACTAGCCCGTCTTTCATCACATATCCGCATTGCTCTGATGCCTGACAAAAGATGCTTATCTTCTCTGGAAATTGACTATCTTGATGGAAAGTGCGTAGAGGGAAAAGAAGAAAAGCGAGAAGGCAATGAGCACTGCAACTGTAGCACCTGTCATCCCCTGTTCAAATCCCAGGATTTGCTGGAGGAACTCCTGCACCGTCCCGTCAAAACCAGGGCCGACTATCCTGGTGTCCACATCGCCCAATTGTGATGTAATGATGCCTCGCAGGGTCCATGCCACCGGGCAGATGTAATAGAACCAGATCCACCATCCTGGGATTCTCTGGAGTTATGAGAAAAATCATCAGGGGGAAATATGTTAATAGCTGCAAAAGGTTCTGTATCTTCCGCGACCAGTTTAATAATGCATTATATAATTGCAATCAGATGTTCAGCATTAAGACAAGAGGAAAACTAAGGTAATAGAGAAATAAAAATGGCACAACATACAGATTTGCTTCAACAGCCATTTTATGATTGTGTGGAAAATAAGAACAAGCTTTTGGAAGTAGACAGTTACAAAATGTTTCAAAATAACAACTGAAACCGTAATGCTGTAATGCTTTTAGTAACTTACAGATTGGGGAATGAGGAACCCGGAAAGAAGATTCCACAAGGAGTAAAACGCGGAGGATACCACTGCTGCCGTTTGTTGTGTCGGGGTCAAGCCTACCGCCACCATCCCATAGAATGTGAAGTAGGTAAAAGTAAGGAACATGAAAACAAGGTACAAGAACAATTTCCCTGCAATTAGAAGATGAGTTTTATCAGAGGTCACAAATGGGAAAAGCTAAACTACAGTACAGAGAAACCAACACAAGGCAACATCATGTGTAGGAGGCTAGGAGCATATAAAGCATGTAAGAATGGTTTTCCTCGGGTGACAAATAACTTGCCTATGTTCCTCTCATAACCGATCATGAAGTATGTGATGAGGCCGAATATTAGTGTTTGAACTGCAATATAAGGAATCTCCACAAGACCCTGTAGATTTCAAGCATTGTTAGCCACAGAATTCTCAGGAGGAAAACCACCAAAATGGATGCCAGCAAAAGGTAGCAAACCTGAGCTGCTGCATACGGGAATGATGAGTACATCTTAGCAGCACGTTCCCTGTAGTAGACTGTCCTCTCAACGGAAACCACAGGCTGTACGGATGAGGCGTTATTTATTCCAAGAAATAGGCATGCCGCATACAGAGCTCCCATGACAAGTAACAAATCTTCTGTTGTTTCTCTGCATAATTACACTGATGTTAGTGAAACAAACTATGCACTCTGACTTCATTCCTGTATGCATAAATAGCCAAGCCTACAGTCGAGCAGATAATAAACTTAAGTTGACTCTACAGTCTATAATAGCGTATCAAGGCTCATTAAATTCGTCGGCCAATGGTATCCTTATCTTATGGTTGGCAAAACAAAGTTTAGGGTTTGGTATTAAAATATACAAAGCATGTGACCCGAGCGTTTCTTAGGCATGGGTGTTGATATGTGACCCGTTGTAAGGTTTTATTCCATGCATTACTGGCTGGAATTATTGGTAATTATGATTTATATTGTTATTGAGCGTTCTTAGGTACAACTCCAAGCTGTAAAAGTTAATCCTTTATGTATTTATACTGATATGTTTGTTGATATGTGACCCGTTGTAAGGTTTTATTCCATGCATTACTGGCTGGAATTATTGGTAATTATGATTTATATTGTTATTGAGAATGATTTAGGTGACATTCTGGACTCAGTGTTGGGCCGGAGTGTTACAAATGGAGGTATGATAAAATCCATAGACATAATCAAAGGCCGAAAATAGGCACACTGTACTTTCCTCTTCGTTTTTTAGGGGTCTTTTTGAGTAACTACATTACACAACTGCCCGTTACTATTTCATGAAGTACAGTGAAATGTCTCAAGAAAGAAATATGGTCTACTGAGAAGCCTTCAAGCGGATAATCGAGATGTTGTAGGGTCCAAGAGGATACTCCAAGCAGTAATTATGGACAAAGCTACTGCATGGGCAGACCATTTGGTGTCTCATGGCTACATTTATGTGGTCATTGAGCAGGGACTTTTTAACATTAAAAACGTTGAATATACAAAAAAAAAAGTTTATCTGGTTGTGAAAGGAGCAATCTGAGCACAATCGTAGTTGTGAATTGTGATACACGCTTTCTACCCATGGGCCTTGGGCATTTCATTTACTGATTTTTCAACAATAAAGCAATAATTGGTAAACTATGACTTAAACTTTATAACATGTTTTAGAGATATTTTTCTACTAAAATGATAACATTAGAAGGTCTTCTGTGTACAAAATATTCACCAACTTACTGTTTTGGTGGGAAATATTTTTCCAGATAAGGTTAACAAGTCCAGATAATACTTAGGTACCTTAGTAAATTTCAGTTACCAATCCTCATTGTCTCAAATAACGTCTATGTCATAGATATATTAATTAAAAGGGTTCGATTAGATAATTTCCGTTAAACCTTGAGCTTGGTTGAGCAAAATCAAATATTAGAGGGGCTCAAATCAACAAAATCAGACTTTGGGGGCTCAACTCAAATAGTTAAGGAGCGTTGAGGGGCTCAATTCAAGAAAATTGGACTTTGGGGGCTCAACTGAAATAATTTGCTATGAACCAATGACATGGAGCCCATAAATTATCCATGTCGATCATGTGAATCTGAAGGACATACAGATTTATTTACCTCTTCATCCCAACGTTCCAAAATATTGATCCAAATATGAGAGCAGCTATTGCTGTGAAAAATAGCCGCACGACATTGTACTCTGGACTTCTCCAGTAAACAAGGCTTTGCTTACGTAGGCACACTCTA
Organism: Phyllostachys edulis; assembly: GCA_036346405.1. Taxonomy (NCBI): domain Eukaryota; kingdom Viridiplantae; phylum Streptophyta; class Magnoliopsida; order Poales; family Poaceae; genus Phyllostachys; species Phyllostachys edulis. The sequence continues at coordinate 34,701,540 of CM070563.1, forward strand.
AATTGAGTAAGATGATTCTGAGAAAACTCTGATGAGAACTTTAAAGGCTCTGTGCCAGTGGTTGGAATGTTTAGTTCAATTAAGTCTTCCACTTTCCTACAGTATAATGAACAAGTTTGTTAATCCAGTTCTCACCACTTGCAGAAAAATATGTAAAAGTCAAGAACTACAAGTGGAGGCATTTTTTTAACACAGTATGAATCACCTGAACTGATCTGAGTTCTTGTACACTGTTGCAAAGTCTAAACCAAGCCTTTCTTCACATGCTTGTGTGCTCACTTCAAGCATCCAGGTTGCTGGGTTGTAGCCTTCAGGGATATGAGGGACCCCAGGAATTCCCTGTGTTGCCAATATTGATACATTATGGCTTTATGACCATTACAAATGTTAAGATAAAGGATAGTTGCTAGCAAATTAAAAAATAAAGCTTGTATTTCAAACACAGCTGGAAACCGGCAATCTTTAGTAAGACACCCAATTGTTAATGTGCAATAAAGAATTTCCTGTGTACATGGGAACTAGGTGCATAGTCAAAATTGTTCAGAAATGAAGTGTGCAACTATTGATTTAAGCACAGCTGACCATTTTCCAGGAAAAAATGTGTAACAAGCAATGAACAAGCCATACAAGTTTAAATACACAATCACATCTATTACATGTTTTCCTTTGGAGTATGCTATTGAAGTCCTGTTCAGTAGGGCCTGAACATTTTAATAACCATAAGCACATAAACCATGGAATGTGCCTCAAGCTTTTTGCATTAGCATTCAATGGAAAATACTTAGTATGTGTGCACTCAAATTTTTGTAAACTTTGGCTATCGATATGTCTATGAACATTGATATTGAACATATGAAAAGGATATGTGCAGATTTGTCTCGAAATATATTATAATTGAAATAAGTGGTCAAAGTTGCATTTTGGAAACCGTGTCGATGTCCAAATCGACACTTTTGTCCGGACGGAGTAACAATTATGTGGCAAAGTAAACTCTACATTTGTTAGTTATGAAAAGATAGGATCATGTTTGTAAATAAATGTTAACACAGGGGCAAACCAACAGTACAGAGGAAACATGTGAGTTATTGTTTACAAAAATTACTACATCCCACTTACAAAGCATAAAAATATAATAAAAAATGATCCAATAATAGCACCTTCTATTTCGAGATTTTGTGAAAAGAATATTAAGTTTTAATAAGAAACAATACAGTTGTTTAACATCCTCTGTGCAGTACCTGAAAGTAATGAATCATATCGATTGAGTTTACACCAAGTGAACCTCCATATATTACTCGACCTCCACGTTTAAGAAGAAGTAGCTGTATGCAAAAACAAATAATCAGCGCAACACATAATGATGATGAGCTGTAACAGCAACTAAATGCAAAACAAAAAGTGTGCCCCTACCTCATCAAATGCTTCAAAAATATTAATACTGGGCTGGTGTATCGTGCAGACCACAGTTCTTCCTGTATCAACAGTATTTCGAACAGTGCGCATCACAACGGCAGCTGCTCGCGCATCCAAACCAGATGTAGGTTCATCCATAAAAATAATGGAAGGATTTGCAACTAGTTCAACAGCTATTGTAAGGCGTTTCCTTTGCTCTGTTGACAATCCAGTAGAACCTTGTTTTCCTACTAATGCATGTCGCAGTTGATCAAGCTCTACCAATGCCATAACTTCTTCAACAAATGCCTGCCGTGCAATTAAAAGTATGCATCAACACAAAGAACTAACACTCTGGAGTATAAAGTTTGTGTATGCAAAAAATTGAAACAGACATGTCTTGTTTCTCTACTTATGTCCTTCGGAAGCCGTAAGGTTGACGAAAACCACAGGGATTCTTCAACTGTTACTTGTGGCGAGTGTATGTCATTTTGTTCAACATATCCTGCTATCCTGGCAAAGGTTCTTTGTTCTTTTGGATGACCAGAAATCCTGATGTCACCTTCTATACATCCGCCTGTTTTTCTGCCACCTAAAACATCCAAAAGCGTTGTCTTCCCAGCACCACTTGAGCCAACCAGTGCTGTCAGGACACGTGGCCTAAATACTCCGCTTACTTCAGACAGCAACTGCAGTCTTTTCCCAGGTACTCTTGCTTGCATTTCCTATGTATTGAAATGATGTTTTAGTTGACGTAAAAGTTTAAATCTATAAACTAGAGATTTTGCGAGAATAACCTTTGGCATATCAACAAAATAGTTCACACTGTGAAACGTCATGGTTAGTGGTTGAAATGGCAGTATCATTCCCTTTTTACCGGTGCCTTCATTCTGCCCTTCAAGCCCATTTCTTCTGTCATTTATTTCTGCAATTTAATTTAATAGAAAAGTTGTAATAATAGTAGTAATAATAGTAATAGTAATAATAATCATGAAGATGATGATACAACTTTTAGTTAGAAATAGTTTTAAATGTTTCCATGACTAATATTTCTCCCACTCCGCACAACTCCCACTAGTAGGATGATTAGTGGATAGTTTAAAAAGTATATGTAAAATGCATAAGTTACATATGCATATACCATAGTCACTCTCTAATAATAGTAATATTCAAACTATGAAACTAGTACAAGATTATGTCATGTTGTTGCAAAGAAAGTCTAGCTCACCAAGCTTAATTACTTACTACAACTTGTAAGTAAAGATCATATGACGATAAAGTCGTAAAGCAAATAACTTAAGTAATTCAAAGTTAGGATCATTCATATATGATTAAAATGTTCATGAGAAGAATGACTTAAACTCATGCCTCGAACTAAACAAAAGATCTCAGAACTTTTACCAGGAAAAACAATCATATTTTAATCAAGAAATACCAAGTCACATAGGTAAATCTAGAAATCACCTCCAATTGCAATTCCATTGGAGATGGTACCAGTTTTCAGATCCTTTGTTTCCTCAGAATCGGCTGGGATCATTGTCTGTGCCTTTCGAAGGGCTTCAATTTTTATATATAAGTTAGAAATAAAAAACAGCAGACAGCCCAATAAGATTTTAGAAATTAGTTGTTTTATTTCAATACTTACGGTTAAGGAATGCCAAAGCAAGAGTAAATAAAGCATTGAACAAGATGGCATAAGCCAATAAAACACCAACTCCAATCCAGTACCAGCAATCTTGTGTTGGGAGATTGTGTGAAAGAAGAACATTGATTCCAACTGTATTATTGCCAGAAACTGTTACCTGAAATGAAACATTTACGAACAACAGATAGCTCAAAAAATGAAAAAAAAACAAACAACAACAAAAGGATGAAAAAAAGACGAATGCTAGTAAGCCGACCTTTGACCATCTAGAAGCTGAGAATTCATTAACTGAAATAGCACGCTGTCCATACATTAATGGAGAAACCCAGTAAGCCCACTCCCACCATGGTTTTAAGGCCGCTATTTTTACACAACAGAAGTGATAAAGTCAGAATATGTTAAAGTGAGGAAAAAAACATTATAAGTTTAATAAATAAGGGAGCAAAAACTGCTAGCCCTACTAAGATTTAAACCTATCATAGAATGGATAAGTATGGTTTTTAGCACGATTAAACAGATCAAAAGAAATACTATGCGAAAACTAACCTTTAGGAACAATAAAACCTCCTAAAAGAAAAATTGCCAACAAGGCAGCCGATCCAAAAGTATTAGCAATAGTCATGTCTCGTGCAATAGCTCCCATCATCCGGAAAAGACCCAAGGCCATTTGATGTACAGAGAACAATAGCAACATAAAGCAAAAGAATCTGCACATGATTTGTATAATTATGATATTCTCAAATTTAAAAAAACAAAATCAGCCTATAGATGAGAAGGTACCTATCAACAGTTGGTGCAAAGCCTACTGTGTAGTAGACAACACATGACCATACTACAGCTTCAACGAAAGAATATGGAATTCTTAGTATCCAATTGGGAAGTGAGAAAGCCCATGCAGGATGAAAGAAATTGTCTCTCTGCTTATAGAACACCGGAAGTCGAGAAATAGTAATGGGAAGCTCTGTAAAACCGTTAAACATCATATGTACAAGTCCAAAAAATAGACAAGACAGATAAAGATTCCCATTTTGCTCATCTACAGGATGTAATCTTGTCCGGAGAAACAGTGTGCATGTAATGACCCCAACAAAAGCAACCTGCACAAAATTATACCATCATTCCTCAAACTCAAGTAAGGAAAAGGGTAACATGAAGTCACAAAATGTGTAGCATGATGTGATCATGCTAAATTTGATAAATAAATGAAACAAACTAAAAAACCTTTCATTTAGAAAATTTCGATGCGCATAGTTGCAGATGGCAAAAAATTGGATCAAAAGAAACCGGGCGCCGGTGGGGGGAGGTGGGTGGGTTAAGCCGACTTGAGGGCTTTGTTTGGATAGAAAGGGATTAATTAGAGCCAATCCCTTTGGATGGATAGAGATTTTAGTACAATTTCCCTGCCAATCCGAAGGGATTGTGTTTTAATTCCCATCCATCCAAACAAGCCCCCGGTAATTTTGTTGCACAAAATCTTACCAGAAGTGGTAACTTAGTGCGACATTAGAAATGATACAACATATAATATTCTTGTATCTTTGCAGATAGATGTTCATGTTTGTGTACTTCAAAATTATATGCTCTTTCAAGAAAAGGTTACATGAAAAAAAAATAGAGTAAAATTAATAATATCTACCTATAATTTTGAAAAAAGAACTTTCATTTGAACCGCTGACAGTGTTTCCAGAAACTAAACAGACAGTTAAACATTCATATATCCACTCTCTAGTATCAACTACTCACAAAATAATTTTGATCTATCTTGCAATATTGTAGAAAAGGATGGATCATGGAACTATTTGATGTGCCTGAACCATAGTCATAGGGATCGCGGGTCGATGCTGCATCCCACATACCGGAATCATTGACCTAGGTACGATTCGTGGAACATGGTACACCATTCCTATGTAATTTAGAAGGGAAAGCAGCGTACCATGTCCCACGACCCCGTTCCTCGACCCTTGGTCGACCCACGTTCCAGGTGACTATGGCCTGAACGTGGGAAGTCTTGGCCCCAAACGTAGGCCCGTTACAGGATAACCTATATTTTCATTGCATGTTTGATCAGCACCAATAATATTTTTAGGTCAATTGTTAGTCATTCAATAAATTCTAGAAAATTAGACAAAGTCCACATACTGCAGTGATGAGCTGGAAGTTGCTCAAGTCCACTACCAGTTCATTTATGAGAAACTATTTAAAAAAGAAGTAATGAGACTCTTGAACGTACTTGGCATGTCCTAAAAGTGTAGAGGAAACGGTGACGGCTTATTAGAATAAGCTCCCTGGCAAAGCATGCTCTAACAAGGCTAAATTTTGATACTGCAAACTTTGACTTGGCAAGAGCCTGAGGAAAATTTGTATCACCAAAAGGACTACTTAAATTAGACTTCAGATATCTACCATACTGGGATTCTTTAAATGCAGCTGCCATTGCTGACGCAGAAATAAACAAATACTGTTTTGACTGGTCAGACCAGTACTGAGCTTGATCTTTCCTTGAAGTAACCTGGAATCAAAATTACTTGAGTGTAAATTTTATCATGCCCCAAATATCATATAGAATTAGCAGACTTCAAATCAATACCTCTTGGAGAAAATCAGCAATCCCCTTACGAGGTGGCAATGAAAATCCTAATGATTTAAAATAGTCCACAACATGCTCGATGGGGCCTTGATAAATTATCTGTCCTTCTGACAACAGAATTAGATCATCAAATAGTTCAAACGTCTCTGGTGCAGGCTGAAGAAGTGACATCAGCACAGTAGCCTCCATCTCATGAACGAAGTTCCTCACACAATTAACTATTTGAAAAGTTGTTGAGCTGTCAAGACCTGTTGATATTTCATCCATGAGAAGGGTTTTTCTTGGTCCAACAATCATTTCTCCTGCAAGAATATATTATTTTCATGAGAATTGCACCACAGAAGGAGCAAATAAATTGTGTATTGAACAATTTCCTCAACAAGTATTACGAGCTGGAGCTATATGGAAGAAAGAAAGCAATGGAAGGCATCACAGAAGAACCTGTTGTCACTCGCTTCTTCTGGCCACCAGAGACACCTCTTTCCATGTCGCTGCCTACAGTGGTATCAGCACATATATCCAGCCCAAGCACTCTCACTACATAGTCTGTAACAAGATTGTGTTTTTCTCCTCCGACTGACGCAGTCTGACCACATGAAATATATCACTTTGCAGAACGAAATATGACATATAAGAAGTTTAGCTGGGAAGATAGGTAAGAACCTTCATAAAAGCGTCTATCTCAGGACTTGGTCTTATGCCTCTTTCCTTTTCAAGTTTGACCAATTCTTTCAAGCACTCTACACATGTAAATTGTAAACAACACACGTAAGACAAAAAAGGAACAAAATTGCAGCTAATTACATTTACCTTATGAACCTGGAACCCAAACTGGTATATCTATAGTTATTTGTAAATAAATGAAAGATGAGCACAAGCAAACAGTTTGAAGAAATGCCTAAATTTTCCTCTATAAGAATCATCAGGATAGCTTTCCGCAAATGTCCAACAATTATCTATTAACACAAAACTTTTCAAAAAATACTAATTGGAAGCTGCACACTTGATAACACTAAAAATGGGCTAAAAGCTTTTGTATCTATGCACATTCATAAGATACTTCTATCCATAAGTACATAACATAAGATTACACCACAGCTTACGGAACATTTCACCGTCTGTAAGACTTTCTAGGGACATGTGAAAGGGGGAGAACTAAAAATCGACACTTTAGGACTTCTAAGCCTCTCTAGAGTACAGAACCCCTAAGATTCTTTGGCACTACAAACATTGGCTTTAGAGAACGACCTTGAAAAGAACTTTACAGATGGAGCCAAGTAGCAACCATATTAGTCTCCACTCAATTGCATGTGGATATGTTGATTGGCCTTCCCAAGTTTCCATTCCGCTGCAAGAGTTTATTTGTGTCTTAAACCCTGTGTGGCAAGTTAAGTAAACATTGTCCATAAAGTCCAGTTATTATTACTATTTATTATTTTACAGGTTTGTTAGTTAAATCGTTGAATGTATGATATTTCATCGATGTTTCACTATGTGAACTATCTACGAATTTAGGACTAGTTCAGAATACACAGAGAGTTTCGGATATGTAAATCCGAGTCCCGACATTCTTCCTCGCTTGCGTGCCTCCACCTCTCTGTATCACTGGACAGCAACCCTTGTTGCTGGTCGTTTCTTGATGGTGGTTCTTGGTTGCTCTTTTGGACTGTACAAGTAGGTTGATGTGCTGTGAGCTGCGGCAAGTCACTGCTTGTTGTTTGGAGATGTGTAATCACTGCTACTGCTAGTATCCTAAGTATATCCTGTTGCTAGTATCTTAAGTCTACTTTCCTTTTATTTCCATCGAGTCCATCCAAGTCCGTTGCATCTCTCTTTGAGTTCGTCGAAGTGTTGCCAGTCCATCATATCCTTTGTTGATTAGCCAATTGCTTCTTCCTTTTCATGTTGCCACGGTCCATCCATTGGATCGAGTGCAGTCACCCCCATCATCATCATTGTTGATATGACTTTGCCCTCGTGGTTCTCTTGTAGCCATCTTGTTACACATCTTCGCATCTTGGGTCATCATCAATGCCCTTTTTTGTCATCATCATCAACTGTCTCTTTGTCTTTGTTTTCGTCAAGTGCCAAATTCGACACATAACCTCATATCTTGGGTGGTCAGTTCTGGTCCATCGTCTTTGCCTTCGTCAAGAGCAAGATTCGACACCGTCACCTCACTTCTTGGGTGGGCGGATCTGGTTCACATCTTTGTCTCTATATCTCTCTCTTCACCGGCTTAATTTGACATATCTCTCTATTCCTATCGGTTTCAAATGTTGCGTGCTTCCACGACATCTTCAAGCTCGGACTTCGGATTTATCTTTTATTTTAGTGTTGTCCTCTTCAAACTCAACACTATTGCATACATATTGAGTTTGAGTGAGGGTGTTATTGGTAGTAGTGTAATGTGTGGTAGAAATGTAATAGTCATGTAGTGTTAGGAGTAATTATGTAATTGTAGTCTAGTCTAGGGTCTCTCTTGTACACTATATATTGCCCTTTGGGCTCTTGCTATACAACTAACTATCCAGTCCTTGTTCCTCTGTTCTCTCCCAAAATCTAACACATGGATCCTCACATGATCTGCAAATTCAACAACTCTCAAAATAATTACCAGAAAATTCGTTTATCTTGAAGATTATCACTTCATTAGGTTTTGTTTTATAAAGGCCGGTCCTTTTAGGCTATTACAGTTTACACGGAATACTTACATTATGAACAATGCTGGTTGGGGTGGACTAGAAGCACCTGAACTGAACTAAACTAACTAAAGTAGATCACTTTATCTTGCAGACTAAAGGGAAGTGGTAGCATTATTCAGAATTGGATTTTAGGTAAAAGATAAATATTATTACCCATTAATTAAACACAGTAGAACAATAGCTGCAACAAAATTGAACATTGAATGGCGCAGAATTTAGACACATACGTGGAAGGAAGCACATGCAACGTATCATAATTATCCAAAATGGAAAATGAAAATATGTGCAAGTCCAACTGACCGAATGGGGAACATGTTAAATGTCAAATCCAAAATATCCCACAAGCACAAGAGTGCACGTATAGAAATATCATCAGTGAAACCATTCGGTAAATATTAAGAACTTATTGCAACTGTAAACTTGTTCTCTCAAAACAAACTTGTTCTCTAAGGCTATAATGTAACAAAAATAAATAAATAAACTAGGGCATATAAAGTACAAGAAAGGAAGCCCAACCTCGCCAGTTTTCGCTTGCACCCTGGCATTTTGCGGCAAAATCTAAAGTTTCCCTAACTGTTAGCTCCCCAAGATGGTTATCTGTCTGACTGATATAAGCAGAAGTTCTTTGTACACAAAATTCATCAAGAGCGGTCCCATTGTAGGTAACTTCTCCACTTTTCTGTTCGACGATGAAGAAAAACAGGAAAAAAAACATGAGAAACAATTATTTTGATTATGAAGAATAATTAACACGGTTTTCATGCACAAAAGAATAACAAAAGCAAGCAACCCCACACACACAGAGGCAAGGTCACCTTTAGCTGAGGATCCAGTTTACCAGCAAGGGCCAACAAGAGCGTTGACTTCCCAGATGCAGGAGATCCCAGCAACAACGTCATTCTTTGATCACACATCAAAACAAAAACGAACAGTGTCAACAAGTTGTAACAAACTAACGACAAGCTTTCAAAATAGAAGCAACAGGGTGCATGCATGAAGAAGTACGTAGTTACTATATCTAAATGAATACATGCCTACATTCCAAGGGAAACAAGAGTCAGCACATCGGCATGCAAACACATTGCTTGTTTGTGTGTAAACTGATATAGATGCATCAAAACTTAGTTGATCAGTATACGATGCCTGTACCTTATATATAAAGAATTATGTGGTAAAAAGAGTTGTTCCTCACCTCCCAGGTTTGACAATGCCATTGACATTATCCAGAATAGTGAGCTTGTGCCTATGAGGACGTAGAAGACGGCAGGCAATAAGAATTCCCTGATTGCAGGTACATGACAAAAAGAACATGTCAGCAAAGCTTACACAAAAAAAAAGGAAGAGTGACAAATGTTTCATCAAGCAAAAATAAGGTAATTATTACAAATCCAAGTATGGTAGGAAGAGATACTAGCTATTTTACCAGCCTATGAAACCATATCTTGTCTCCAGTGGCTATCATCAAGTGAAGTAATCAGCTAATCATGAACTTCAAAGCAGAATGAACAGATCAAAGCAAAAATAATCAACTTAAATCGTTGTAATCCCAGACTCTCATCTGACTAGAACTGCTAGTCCAAACAAGTATAACTATTTTAATCTCTCCCTGCTTCCCAAAACAATGAAGGGTATGTATATATATGCACCACATAGGTTATTCGGGCAAAACAAAGGGTCACATAAACAAACCAGCAAACTGTACGTAGTTGCATCTCATAGCCGTAACTACACGTGACAAAATTTAAGAGTCCCACAGGAAAGGGACAAGCAAGCTCGCGTGACAACACCCGATCCTAGTACCTAACTAACGGTCTCGACATGGAAACTTTTATTCACATGAACTGTTGTAGCATCGATCCCCTTTTTGCCCTACCTTCCCCGTCTACCCCGCCATGCACCACATAAACATATGGGCAAATTTATACCTCAGCAATGTCGTGGACATAGTTGACGAGCGTCGGCAGCGCCCTGCTGCCGATGTGGATCTCTGTCGAGACACTCAGGTTGTGAAACCTCACCTCCACCCGCGGCACCTCCAATCCCACCCTGCACAAGCACAGCAACGGCAACAACAACGCAGTTAGACGTTTCTAGTAGACAACTCATATGGAGTTCCGGTAGAACTCAGTAGGACTCGATCTAGTCGAAAAAATTGAGGCGGTGAAGTCCCATTACGCGTCGAAGCGGGCCTTGATGCCGTGGAGGAGGTTGGCGTTGTCGAGTTCAGCGGTGGCAAGCGCGCGGTGGAGCACTCGCTGGAGCCCAGGCCGGTCGAGCCTCCGCACGTCCACTACCTCGCCTCCTCGTCCAACTGCGCCTCCTCCTCCGCCTACGTCGGGATCGGGGAGGACGATGGCGTGGTTGCGCCGCTTCGCCGAGGGCAGCCGCTCGAACGCCGCCCATAGCAGGTCCGCCTCTTCCGCCGCCGCCCTCCTCCTCTCCTCCTCCCCCTCCACATCCACCGCCACGTGCTCGACGCCGCTCGCAGTGAACGCCATCGCCGCCGCGATCCACAAGTGCGGAGCGATGGGCTTGGCTGGTTGGTTTGGGTTTTGGCGGAGAGGAATAGGGAGCGTCGTGTGGGCGCATATTTATAGGAAGCGGATGGCGAGGGAAAAGCGGTTAGCTGGCACCAGCCGGGAGGAGGCCAGGGGGCGCACATATTTACGACGAGTGCCCCTTCTGGAAGCCTGAGGAGCGGGGACGCTTTGTTTCCCAAACTCCAGGATCTGAGGAGCCCAAGCCATGCATGCAGTCGTTGCCATGTCCGCGCGTTACGGGGACAAGTAGCGAGGCGGGCACGGATACCGAACCAAACCTGGAGAACCTGGGTCCTGGAGTTGTCTGACACGGCTAACCACGCCGTCACGACGGCCAGAGACAGGAGGACAGACGCACCGGCACTGCTCTCGCTGTGTCCGCGGCACTGGCATCCGTGTGCGTGCACGGCTCGACGGGCAGAGCAGAGCTGGGACGGAGTGGACATTGCCGTCGAAAGGCATTGTCCTGAACAGGTGTAGAGGCTTGCGAGCGGGGACGTAGCCTGTAGCCACGTAGGCCAGGGAACAGTCGACGGTAGGATGGCATCCTTCTTCTCACGCATTCCATCGAGCACCACGCGTGCGGCGCGGGTGCCACGGTAGGGGAGCCGAGCGCGGGGCGTGCTTCGCGTGAAGAAGGGGAGGGGCCTGCCGCTTGCATAAGGATCGAGGCGAGCTCGCCGCGAGGGATGGAAGCGCGGACGAGCAAAGCTGGAGGGGGTGGAGGATTTGGTCAGGTGGTGGCGAGCGAGAAAGCCCGGGAGTGGCGAGGAGCCGAGGAGGTCGGCGCTATAGCTAGCGTTTCTGGTGAACTTCACTTCACACCTAAAAAATCCCGATTGGAAAGAGAGAAACTTGACACGCTATAGTGACAGGCGAGGGCGAGCGAACCCCGTTAGCTACAATTCTATATCTTCTTTTTTGACCCCTTTGATTTGCCGCGGAGGCAGTGGAGTCTGTGTGGGGATGGGAGTATGTGATGCGGTGAACGCTCTTCTCATCCTGTGCAATGACACGTACAGAACGGGGTTGAGGCGGATAGCAGTTCACCTCCTAACATTTTGTGGTGAGTGGTGACTGGTATGATTGGATTGGAACACATGCTAGCCAAATTTTAATCTGATTGGCATTCTAATTCATTTTTCCTGCAAATAATTGACAAATTCGTGGTGATAATATCCTAAAAGCATATTTTAAATCGTATTTCTTTTCCTAAAAGAATATGTAGGGATTGTAATCGGATGCAGGCAGAAATTTGAAAACTATTACCTATTTTAGTTTTAAATTTAACATGGTTGATTGTTCATTGTTCATAGTATTCCATTGTAGATGTATATAGATCTGGATATCAATGTTTTAGTCAGGAGTTCCGGCTCAAAAGTTTCAAAGTTTTCAGTTTTGAAAATACAATTTAATTTTTAAATTCCACAGCTTTAGATTCAAATTTGAACTTATGAATATATTCCATGTCTATTTTTACATCAATTCCCTTTAAATTATGTGTTTAAATCATTAATATTTTTCCAAATTAGGGTGCATCGAACCCTTGCCGCTAGGGAGAACAATACAATGGCCCCTCTCCCCTCTTCTGTAGTGTTCTCTCCAGTGTTGAGTGAATGGGGAACCCGTTAATTTCCAGAATTACTTTTTTTTAGTTTCTTGTGTTTTTTCTATATCAAGTTGTTCTATTGTTCTTCTCCAACGAGTTTTTAGCAGGATTTTCTTTACCAATGATAGGTTTTATCGGATCGAATCACTTGGATGACGGTGACGACACCTACGCCAGAGATCAACACTAGGGCGAGTTGAGCATAAATATATCTCATCTGGTTTTCTTCCAACGAACATCACCACTATCAAGGCGTAAGTCCTACACATCAAAGAACATCATCGATGTCGTGATCATTGGCAATCATATTATCGTTGCAAGATCAGAAGTCGTCAGAACGGAAGGTAAAGAATTTCAACACATTCATCCACGCAAGGACTTGATGGTAGCGTTTTGGTAAGCAACGTAGTAGCATTTGATATGTGCAATGGAAAACATTGGACTAAAGAAAAGAACAATATGTACATAACACAGAATGGATTCATTTTGTTGATCTCATCTTGTAAAAATAAACGACACATATGGATTGTAAATTGGATGTTTGGTTTGATAGATATGTTTCTTTGAAGTCTCATATAATACTAGTAGCCCAGTGCGTGCATTGGCGCGCCGAGGCAACATCATAATGAACACATTTCGCTGAGATATCGAGAATTCTAGAACATGAAATATGTGTGTAACATGCACGCATTCAGTATCAACATTCTAAGACAAAAGCAGCATCAACATTGATGTCTAGTAGTGGACTTATGGCAACAGTCAGGTGAATGAGCAGAGTCCAGTCATTTTAATAGGCACTTTCATCTATAAAGTTTGGACAGTAACAAAATATAGAAGAACAGTCATATTATATGTATGGCTCAACTCTAGAGTACATATGAAGTTTATGCCAAAACTAATCCAAATTGATAACCAGATCTGCACGAACTAATCTACAAAGTGAAGATAAAATGTTTGTGAAGTTGTAGGCTGACTTTGTTTATACGGTCTGCATTTGGATCCCAATTGTTGAAGTTGCCTACTAACGCTATAGACTACAATAGGAAGCACGCATCAGTTAACAAAGCTAGTTTTGTAACTTTGATATGCTATTCATTTGGAAGGCACCAAATCCATACAATCTGCAATATCTTGTAATAGCCAAAGAACAGTGTAGTACTTACATAAATAATAAAACTATCAGAAGAACGTACATTTGCTCCAGGAGCTCATTCTCGGTAGGTGATACCTCCAGCACTACATGGGAAGAGGAATGAATAAGCTAAGTTATTTGTTTGTCTATAGGAAAAGGAGATACATACTTATGCAGTAAATAAATGTTACATGCGATTAAATCCAAACTTGATATAACTGCGGGAAATAAATAAATGAGGGAGAGTGGTCCAGGCCATGTATTCTAGGTAATTAAGCAATGGCTTGAAAAAAGAAGAAATTAAAAGAACATAATGTTCATATTGTTAGATATCACTTACCTGCTTTCCAATTCTTTGAGAACTGTTTTCCTGCTCTTTAAGTACTTGTTGAACTCTTTGAACAGCAGCTCTAGCATTTTCTATGTCCATGCGAGCATTAGCTCTTTCTTCTTCGACAATTCTCCTATCATCTTCAGAAGCCCATGAGTAATACAGGAAAAAGAGCAATGCTTGAAAAGACTGAACAAATGGAACACAATCTGTCTATGTAACATAATGTGCAAGCTTAACTGCAGTTTCACAGGGAGGTCTACGTATATGTCGATAGAGTAAGTGGTTACCTAGCTCAATTTTTGAAGTTCTATAAATCTCATCATGAACTATTGGAACCGAGAACAATGCAAAATAGAAAAAAAAAACTTACCAAAGAACACGAAACAATAAAATTTCATAAATGCAAAGAACATAGTGAGATTTACATATCTCAACAGAGTAAGTGGCTAGCTAGCTCAATTATCTAATTTCCAGAAATTTCATGGTGAAGTATTGGAGCTGAGAACAATGGGGGGGGGGGGATATACCGAAGAACAAGAAGTAATAAAATTTCTTAATTTCAAAAAATGAGACACTCGCAATTCTTGAAACATCTATCATGATCCAATCAGCAGTAAGGCCCATTTAAGTAGACATTGAATCATTTTTGCCAAATAGTGAACAATTTTATCCCATCACATCCATGAAAGTGTAAGGAGCAAGGAGAAAAGAGAGACAAATCAAAGAAAGTACTGGCATGCCAAAGCTCAATAGTTCACTGGATCTTAGGCTCAACAATGCCATTATTCCAAGCACAAGAAGACATTGAATCCTATGGATAGGTAGTAATATTGTAGAGCTCTTATTGATTGTCAGGCAGTGGAAAGCAAAATTTCGCGACATTTATGTGTGAACAATATAAAGAGAAGCTAAAAAGAAGGGATTTACTATAGGTAATCATACTTGAATGGTGTCATACTATCATCATGCCATCTTCCAAGGTGGATGTCCTTTTCCTTTTGGCAGAACCTACACAAATCCAGAAAGCAGTTAACATTTACACAAATGGTTGTCTAATACTCTAATGAATAAATCCAAGTAAAAAGGCACCGTTGTTTCTTGTTTTTTTCCCCAATTGCAAGACAAAAGGTGTCCCTTTTTTCCTTCTTTTTCTAAAAAGCTAGATATATGCAACAAAACTAAGATCACTAATGACCTTAAACTTGAAAGCAACACAAACCTTAGTTATTGGGTCACCATCACTTTCACAATTGCCTAGCAGGCACTGAGACTACCAGGCTTGCATAGCATAAGCTGCAGATTCTCTTCAAGCCCTCATCTGTAGGACAACAAATCACCAGTGCTAACAAAAAAAAATAGCAACAACAGATGGGAAAAATCTGGAATTGTCTTCCCATGGTATATTTCAGTACGCAAAAATCAGACGATTAGTTGAGCCATTTCCTTCATTCTGAAAATCAATGCAATAACCATCACAGACTTTCTACAAACAGGAGCACAATAAGCATATACATTGCTGCCTGTGAAAATTGCCATTTTGACAAACACCTAACAAGCAAGCCATGAGCAGTGACTATGGCAAGCACTCCGAGGAGTCCACAAGCAAAAACGGGGGGAGAGAGAGAGAGACGAACCCAGTCGCCCAAGAAATGCGAGAAATTAAACCCCCAATTTGAAAAGCATGAAAGATATATAGAGAGGAAGAGGGAAGAACTCACCGTGAAGCTCAAAAGGGATCGCCAAACCACAACTGGTCTCAAGCATAGTTTGGCGGCCAACAGTGCACGTCACCGAGGCGTGACCTAGACGGCATTGTTGTGGTTCCATCGCGACATTGGTCATCACAGCACTGCTCCGAGTGACACGTGCATGAACCGTACGGCCCTACTGTGCCCCCGGCGTAATCTTGGAGGTGAATGGAGCTGCGTCGTCTTCTGGGAAGATGGAAAAAGCGACGACGGTGTGAGAAGATGAGGCCGTCGGCGACAAAGGTGAGGAGGCGGGCGCACCACGGGGAGGAGAAAGCTTTGATCTGGACGGATCTAAGTCGTGCAGCCGGGGATGTCGGTGGGATGCAGGGTACATGGAGAGGCACGGTGGAGGCGGAGATGGTGGCCGTGCTGAGGAAGAGGTGCCCAGAGGAGGGAGAGGTGGCGTTGGAAAGGGGAGGTGGAGGCGTAGGGATTGGAGGCAGGCGGGGGCGGTGAGGGGGAGGGGGCGGAGGGAGCGACGCCCAAAGAAAGAAGAGGAAAATATTGTGAAGAATCATCCGAGAGCTTCGCTCTACTGCGAAGACCGAAAAAGCAGCGGGCATTGGAGAAAATCGCCCGAGCGACGAACGACGGAAAAGAAACGCACCACAGAATCGGACGGACAAGGAAAAACTGTCAACGTGGCCCTTTGCCATTGCGCTAACTTGTCCTCTCTTTATACTGGAGGATTAGATTCATCTTGGTTCGTTTTCTTGAATTTGTTTTTCATGTTAGACATAATGGCACACAAATGCGAAAAGTTAGCATAATAAATTGAAGTATTAATGAATATCTACTGATAAATCTATCAACATCGTTTGAGGTGAAAAAAAGAGAGAGAAAATACCAACATGGAAAAATATGTAATATTCCATTACTATCTAAATATATTTAATATTGAACTTATTTTGTCGAACCAATTGTATAGAACAGAATGAATCGAACGGATTTTAAATTTGACGCCCGTTGTGAGGGATATAACCATTTGGAGCTCTCGGTAGATGAATTAGCAACATGTGTCACTTCAGCACTTTTCCCACGTTGTACCATCCAACCTCCAACGGTAAAGAAGAAAATGCTTGGCTTGCGCAATCACGATACTGACCAGTGGTCCCACTGTTTTGTGGACCCGAGTGAAATGGGCAAAGTGGGGAGCAATGCAACAGCCCAAGAAGTTGGCTTGCACACGTAGGTTTCGTAGGCTGGGCGATCGGATGGAGGAAAAACCGTGAACAGTGGAATAGAACAGTAGCACAGTGTTGAATGGCATGTGGCAAGGCGTGGCTTGGATCCCCATTCCTCTCTTGCAACTAGTTGGAACCTCAGGCGCGGCCTCGGGCGCAAAAGTGAACCCCATATATGAATTGGGAGTTTGAAATGCAAATGCAATAGCATCCTCTACACAATGTATGTTCAAATAGATTTAACATTCAATTGTAGATACTTTGAGCGAAATGTGGAAAAGGAAGAAAAATCCATAGACAGTACTCGTTGTCTTCACCTCGTGGGAACTACGAGATCAGCCCAAAAAAGTACATAGAAAATCTTAGAAAGAAGTTGTTGAAATCCTAGCATTGATTGAAGCCGAAGGACTCTGTAACCAAGCAACTCATGTGAACTTTGTTGTTGCCTGAGGCCCTCAGCTAGCCTAGCAAAGATCCTTTTATGAAGCCTATCAGAATAAAATAAGAGATCATCATTATGAAAAGTATTTTCCACATATAATATTAAAGTATAGAAAGAAAACAAAATCAAACATAGTATGTGACGAGGATGGTTGACCAGTCAATTATCCAAATATTCACTTATTAATAAATAATCACGGTTTTGCTGGGCCCAAGTTAGCTTTCTGGGTCTAAGATCAATCGAACAGTCGGAAGGTAGGCCTATAAAGTCTTTCCTTTGACCGTCCCCAAAACTCCCTCCGGAGGCCCAACAAGACCTCCTCTAGGACTTCTCCGGGACCTCCTCAAGGACCTCTCCAAGACATCTCTAGGATCTCTCCCCCGTAGAGGAGGTCCTAGAGGGTCGTTACCCACGTGCAATTAATAGCGGTTGCACGTGGAGATATCAGCGATAACGGTCATCACGAAGGGACGCGACGTTTGGCAGGAAGAGAAGCGACGATTGGCACGAAGAGGCACCACCGTAGTTAACTGCCAACGCTTGTAAAACTATAAATAGCTTGGCCTGAGTGCCCTTGTAACATAGATTCACATCCAAGCCCTAATCCACGTGTATTCACGGTCACTTTCCCTGTAATGAGAGTATACTCTTAGCAATACACATTCACCATTTCAAATCTTTTGGCAAATAGATAGTACTCTCCATATTCTTTTATTATATTCTTGTTTGTCCGTTCTGGGACGAGAGTTCCAGACGTCGACAGCTGGCGCCATCCGTGGGGAGTGCTGTCATAATCTTCGCCTATTCGATTCTAGTAATGTGTGTTGCATTTTGCTGATGAATCACAACCTTCCTGCTTGGAGAGAAGAAAGCATTCTCAACATCTCTGACTACGATGAAGGCATGGAAGAAAACTTTGCCCTCGTGTTCGGCAACACCCATGGTTCCTCTGGGGCCGTTGCTAAGGCACCGTCGTCCACCAAACCTTCTACCTCTACCGGCTCCACGCCGGCCATGCCTTCGTCGACAGGTACCGCTGTGGACGAATACTATCCCGAACCTGTCTCCTTTGGAAGAGGAGATTCGCAAGGTCCCTGGAGCCCAGCGAACCATGATGATCTCGTTGGCAGCATCCACCCTGAAGGCTTGGAGAGAGCATCTGGGGAGAATCTTTTATTCGCCCTATAGTATGCCTCGTCCTCTTCCTCAAAGGACGAGAGCATGTTCACCCCTTCCGCATGTTCCGGCGGTCATCAGATCGCCGCCGTCGGTGACGTTCAACCCAATCCCGACGATAATCCCGGAACGTCCGGGCAACGCCAGGAGTAGGAGGAACGAGAACGCCTCCAATGAGAGGAAGAGGCCCGACAAGTCGAGATACGTGCCGCCACACAACCGCATATCTCGCATGTTCGTGACCTCTACTACCAAGACGCCCCTGGCTCCTTAACAAGGTTGCCACCGCTGGCGATGCATATGCCACCGCCGCGGGCAACGATGGTAAGAGATTCAAATGCCTTACCAACCCCCATGCAGGAGGATTCCCCTACAGAACGCGTTCGCTACTTAGCGACCGCCCTTGCACGTCCTCCGGAAGGATTGACTCCGGAGCAAGGAGTGCAAGTGATGCGTGCAATTGCATAGGAACTACAAGATGTGGCAAAGAACATCTCTGCCTGATCACCAACTGTTCTTTCCAAAACAGACTCGCACCTAGAGGGGTCCTCAATCGGACGTCGAAGGCAGAGTCGTAATCATGATGCACCTGGTCGTCGTGTCCAAGACCAAGGTGAGCGTGACATTCATTTTTTGGGACACAGTAGACGTCCCAGATCTCCTGTCGGTCATAATAATCGTCGTAATACACGGCAATATATTGGACCTTATGCAAGATGCAAAGCTTTTTCCCCTAGATTGAGGGACGTCACCTAGCCAGAAAAAGTTCAAGCCAGGAAGCATGGAGACTTTCGACGGAACACAAAACCCGTCGGAATTCCTCCAAATCTACACTACTACCGTCCAAGCTGCTGGAGGCGATGATAAGGTAATGGCCAATTATATACCCACAGTTTTAAAAGGTTCCGCTAGGACCTGGTTATTCAACCAACCTGAAGGATCCATACATAACTAGGAGATGCTTTGTAATGCATTGTAAAATAACTTTAAAAGTTGTTATGCAAAACCGGGGAAGGAAGACGATTTACATCGGCTTCATCAAACCCCTGAGGAAAATCTACGACATTTTGTAAAGCGTTTTATAGAAGTCCATAATACTATCCCAAATATTTATAATGACTCTGTAATTCGAGCTTTTAAACAGGCAGTGATATCGAAGGTTCACGGAAGACCTCAACATCAACCCGCCTAGGTCCGTGTCTGAACTTTTCGACATGGCAGATCGATACTCCGACGGCAATGAGGCAGTGGAATGGAATCAGATGGTCGATAAGGGGAGCACTCCTTAGCTAGACCTCGAGGAGGTCAAGGAAAATAAATCCAAGAGGTCTAAGGGATCCACGAGCAGTAAAGGTAAACCCAAGAGAAAGAAAAAGGAGAGGTCCAAGCAATCCACCAGGGAGGTTGCGGCAATTGACCAGTGACCACCCTACGACAAGACCAAAGGTCCTTGGACCAAAAGGAGGCAAGGAGGTCATTCAAATGACCTGACTGCCCCACGGTCTACAAGTACATCCTGGAGCAATGGGCGCTGGTGCCCATTGCATAAGGTTCCTGGCCATGACATCCGCAACTACTATACTTGGCAGAAGCAGATGGAGGATTACTACGATGGGAAAGGTACAATGCCTGTCCCGCTAGAAGATAACGGACCGCTAAAGGTCCAAGGAAATGACAAGGACACAGAAATATCGTTCCAAAGAACAGATCACCACGTCAACATCATTTATAGGGGTTCAGTCGCCTACACCTCTAAGCGGCAGTACAAGGTGGCATGGAGGGACGTAAACAGCGTTGAAGTCCCACCTGGTCGTCCGGAATACCCTAAATGGTCAGAGACCTCCCTGACCTTCAATAAGGAGGACGTCCCAAAAGGTATGTCTACTTCTCGTAAATTACCACTAGTAGTTTCCCCTACTATAAGTAATTGCAGAGTAGGGAGAGTATTAGTAGATAGCGGTAGTTCTCTTGATTTGTTATTTGTAAACACTTTAGATGAGATGCAAATTCCTCGTTCTAAAATTAAACCAATGACAAGTCCCTTCTATGGGATAGTGCCCGGTATGTCAGTTACACCAATGAGGCAAGTAGTGTTACCAGTAACCTTTGGTACAACTGCTAATTTTTGAACTGAGTTAATTACTTTCGAAGTAGTTGATTTTGAGTCTGCCTATAATGCTATTTTGGGAAGACCTTCTCTGACAAAATTCATGGCAGCTACGCACTATGCCGACCAGAAGATTAAGATCCCTGGTCCAAAAGGCGTGATCATGGTGCAAGGTAACCAAGCTGTCATGCTTTCATGTGATCGAAAGTCATTAGAACTTGTCGATCAGATGCCTTTGAAAGATCTTACTTTGGAAGATAAAGCAGGGAAGTCTGCGAAGATCAAGGCCGCTCCTCAACCTAATGAGGAGGTAAAAGTTGTACCACTCAGCCCCAACAACTAGTCCAAGACAGTCCGGATTGGCACGAGACTAAGTGAGAAATAGGAAGACGAGCTCTTCACCTTCCTTCGGGTCAACTCAGATGTCTTTGCGTGGAAGCCATCTGATATGCCCAGGGTCCCAAGGGAGGTGATAGAGCACATGCTAGCCATTCAGCCTGAGAAAAAACCAGTCAAGCAAAGACTGAGACGTTTCACTTTGGATCGTCAAGAAGCTATCAGAGTAGAGCTTGATAAGCTCCTTGAAGCTAGCTTCATTCGGGAGGTTGATCATCCCGAGTGGCTTGCAAACCCGGTCCTGGTCAAGAAATCTAACGATCAGCATGGTGAAAGAAGATGAAAAAAAGACTGCCTTCATCACTCCCTTCGGTGTCTATTGCTACGTCAAGATGCCGTTTGGGTTAAAAATCTTTGAGCCACGTATCAGCGTTTGATCTGAAAAACCTTCAATGATCGGTTGGTGTAATGACCCTAGTTTTAATGAACAGTAATAAAATATTTTTCGTAGCATTTCTGGTCATTTTTTAAATTTGGTTAATTTGTTACAATTTAAAACCTCCATTTTCGATCCAAATCTTAGCCTTGTTTTAAAGCTTCAAAAGCCGGTCAAACTTTTGAGGTTTGGTTTTGGGTTCTAGTCAACTTTGCACTCAAACCGAGCCAATTAGCACTGTAGCGACCCAACCCCAAACCCTAGTGAACTTGTTCAACCTCGCCGTGTCTTTGGAACCAACCCTGTCAAGTTCCTTAGGCTCAGCCAACTCTAGTGCGCACGAGCCGTTAGATTTAAGTTTAACCGTCCGGACCTCCTCAGGAGCACCCGCGTGAACTTCTCACGACATCTGGTCTTTGTGCAAAGACCACCCCTTAGGACCTCCCTTGATCTCATCGGACCGTTCAGGACCTCCCTTGATCTCATCGGACCGTTCAGGACCTCCCTAGATCTCATCGGGACCGTTCAGGACCTCTTTGATCTCATCAGGATCGTTCAGGACCTCCCTTGATCTCATCGGGACCGTCCAGGACCTCTTTGATATCATCTCAACCGTTAGGACCTCTCTTGACCTCCTTGATCTCATCGGGACTGTCCAGGACCTCCTTGATCTCATTAGGACCGTCCAGGACCTCCTTGATTCCATCTGGACCGTCCAGGACCTCCTGGATCTCATCTGGACCGTTCAAGACCTCCTTCGCTTTCATCTTAACCGTCCGGACCTCCTTTGCTTTCATCACAACCGTTCGAATGTCCCACTCAATCTGAGCCGTTGATTTAAGATCGGATGATCAACTTGTGTTTGAGCTCGCTGTTTTGTTTCATGGCTGGACTGACAGCCTTGGTCCACATGGCAGTGGCTCATCTTCTTCTTCTGCGCAAATTCGCCAGCTCTGAGCACATCGCGGCTAGGTGGCGTTGCGCTGTGGGGTTCACAGCATGCAATCGACACTTGGCACTCGTTTGCTGCCATTTTTGGCCACGCATGAGCTACCTCGTTCACTCCGACGAGATGGCTATAAAAACCCCATTTTCGTTCTCGGCCAACTTTGATGCTGCAGTGGTTTGTTCTCCATTTCAAGTGTATCCTTCTTGTTCTTGTACCCTTGTTCATCTCTTTCAATGCTTTGTTCATCCTGTTAATTGGAGCTCTTGGCATTGTTTGTAGATCAGGAGCCCAAGGTTATCATCTTGCTGTCCAGAGCGCGTTCGGAGCTCCGCCGTGTGGATTTCTTCACTCCGGTGAGCTCCCTCGTATTCTCTTGCGCATCATATCTTGTCTTAAGATATTGTGAGCAAAACCCTCAATCAATTTATCTCTTGATTCATAGGTTTATCGGGAATTTGGATTTTTCCCTATTTCCGGTCAACTCCTGTTCCTTCATCCTCATTCCTAATCCGGTAAGCCATTATCAATTTCCTTGCTACCAGAGCATCCTTACGTAATCCTTAACCTGTCCTGAGCATTCACTTATCTTCGTTTTGATCCAGTCGTCTTCTCCATGTGAAGCCGTGCCGCTGCCATCTTTTTCTTCGACGTCGAAGCAGCTTCGGCCACTTCTGACCTTCCCGAGCACCCTTCTTCATTTAGGTAATCTCCTTAGTAGCTCTTAGATGCTTAGGCACCCGCTGGATTGGACACTGCGGAGCTCTATAGCTATTTGCAGGTTTGTCGTACGTAGTAGCTCTGCTCAACCCCGGCTCGCCGCCGGTACCGGCCAACTCAGTTGTTGAGACCACCCCCAATAGGTGTGCGATGTTATTGTGGACCTGTACGTGCCCTTGGCCGGCTCCGCCATGGCGTGTAGCGCCAGCGAGCCGCCGGGCAAATCGCGCGGGACGAGACTCTGTTGTCGTAAGCTACGACCACCCCCTTGGTATTTTTGCAAAGACCACCCCTTTTTGTCTCGATCACCTCTGTGGTCCTCGCGGCCTCTGGTCTTTTTGCAAGTACCACCCCTTTTTATCTCGATGACCTCGGTGATCCTTGCGACCTCCTCACAACCTCTGGTCTTTTTGCAAAGACCACCCCTTTTTGTCTCGATGACCTCGGTGATTCTCGCGACCTCCTCACGACCTCTCCTCGGGACCTCCTTAGGACTTTTTCTTAGGACCTCCCTGTGTATTTCAGGACCTCCCCGTGGCAACTCCCCATCTAGTGAAACTAATTTTTGCTTAGCATGCATCTTTTCAGTATTTTGGTACTTTAAATTTCTTTTTTTGGTATTTATTTGTTGTTGTTATTTCTAGATTCTGGTTGTACCAACGTGAGTGAAAATATTCCTAAGGCTCCAGAATCCGAACAAGTGGTCTATTACCAAGGCAAGCATCCTCTTGCACCATGTTGATCCCAGATTTGATACTTTAGTGTTTTGAAATGCAGTGATAACTGTTGCATGCTATTTTTGATATATCAGTACTTTGTGAATTAGTTAGTTATGTCCTAATCCTTGTGGCTTATCTTGAATCAGATTCATACACCCATGCTTAAGATAGAATTCTAGTGTTAGTATTTTGGATCTTTAGTTTTCTGCTTAGCCTTGCAAGTCAGTAGCACGTTAGTTGCTTGACAAGCTTATCTTATCAAACTTGGGAAACACCTTTTTGATTTCTATCTCTGGTTCTTTGTCTAGTTGCTAAAACTGAATGGTTAGTTAAGTTTTATTTGTTGAAAGCTTGGTTTAGATCTGGACAAGTGGATGCTAGTGATGGTGCCTTCGTGCACGAGACTTGGGAATGTGGTAGTCTTGTCCGGATCGTTAAGGACTGAACTTTGACCTGTCAATTCAAGTATCTTACGTACTTCCACACGCGGTGTATGGGTGCTGCTTGGTTAAGTATGGGGCTAATGTTATTGAGTTGAGGAACTGGTGGAGTGAGGACGTGTGTGTTTGATCACATGTTCCATAGGGCTTCGATTGCAATTTAATATGTGCGATTGAGCACAGGTTTGGATGTAGTTTATTGGATCAACATTCCCGACACAACATGTGTGCCCTGGTTAGCAGGTGCTATCAGTCATTTGTACTAAGCGGGATTAGTCACACATGGGTGATTCAACTCAATAATGTCAGCTTACTGAAAAATACCGAATCTTGGTTTACCCGGCCGGCATACCAAAGGAAGTGTTTCATTGCTCGGAGGCATCCGAAGGCTTACGGGCTGACTAAGTCATGTGGGTAAAGATGTACACCCCTGTAGGGTTAAAACTATTCGAATAGCCGTGTCCACGGTTACGGACAACACTTGATCTGATGGTTATCAATGTATGGACCCTGTTTTAAGTTTTGTTTTGGGCTTAATGGATTTCGGCATAAAGGGGTATTCATGCTTGCTGTGTAGTCAAAGTGGGCAGCCACTTTGATTTTGTTGTGATATTTGTTTTATCTCTTACTTACTGTTGTTTTAGTCCAAACTTGCTTACAAAATGACTTTTACAAAAAAATCAGTAAGTGTAGAAGTAAAACTTGGCTTTATGCAAAAATCTAAAACCAGTATGACTCTCATTTGCTAAGCCTTATGCATGTGCAGATTCTAATCCTTTGTATAGGTTCTACTAAACACTTCTTTTAGTAGTTTTGTGTAAGTCTTGCGAGTACCTTTTGTACTCAGGTGCTTTAACAACTTGTTGCAAGTGAGGACGGTTACTTGTACGAACTACTCATTAGCGCCGATCAGGGCGACGCTAACGAGTGATGCTATTTCTATCCTCCACTTAGTTGCTTGAGGGTGATGGGCAAGCTTAGTTGGAAAATTTTGTTGTTTATATTTTCGTTCCGCTGCTAAACTCTTGTTGTGGTGCTGTTTGGCTATTTCTGTTAGAACCGAACCAGCATGTATAGTTTTGTTGTATATTTGTTGTATGCCTTGTATAACTGTGTTCAATGTTGTAATGGATATATGTGCAATAGTCTTTGATCTTAGGAACTATTGTGAGACATATATCCGGGACCCTAATATTGGTTTTGTTCCTTGTTAAAGATTATGCTTCTAGTGTAATTCTTTAACTTGAAACAGATCCAATAACCGGGGGTCCTCACAACGTTGGTATCAGAGCTATACTGACTATAGGTTAGAAATAGCATGGTCATTAGCACTAGTAAGTCTTCTCTGAAATTATTTTGATATCAAAATATTTTCTACAAGTTTAAGTGTGCTATCTTTTATTTCTTACCCATCTTAGTATCCTTTCTTACCCCAACTTCCAGTTGGATTTACAAAATATTTTGCTCACTTACCTTGCCCTTCTTGTCTTTAGATGAATCATTAGTACCTTGTGAAGGAGACCCACACGCAAGATGTGGACAGATACCCGGCTCTACTTAGAGACATGATGTGGAGAGCGAACTTCACATACCAGCCAATCTACTCCATCTACAGACGTGACAGAGGACCTGGAATGGAAGATTTTGAGTCCGTGATCGACATTATTGCAAGACAAGTTACGGGAAGCATTCCATACCGTTTTCAGGCTCGTGGCACTTCTAAGGCCATGGCATTGCAGGAAGTGGCTCGTATGGCTATGAGTCGTCTTCATTATGACTTAACGGAGTTGTCTCAGCCACCATATGACTATTTTCCTATGCAAGCACATGGCGCAAAGGTGGACACTTTTGCTGGGATTCAGTTCGGGGAAGATCCCCACGTGAGGCAACTGGCGAGGTTGGTTCGCATCATGAACCAAGTTCACCATTGCACCATACAGGAGCTATACGAGACCCAACGTCGTCTCATAGCAGCACAAGGGGGTCTCCTGCACTTGTACAACATGGGGCTCATTGGCCGTCATGTTGCATATGGCGCAAATGAGGTCTCCCCGTATGCGTCTGCACCACTGGAGTTTCGACTCCCTGAAGTGGAAAATCAAGTGATTGATGAGTGGTCACCCTTGCGCCTCACTAATCCAGAGGCCCTTAATGACACAGGATCCCTTGGATATCATCTTCTGGACGAGTTCCTAGTGAACTTCAACCGGGATGACTTTGTTTAGGCCTTGGTTGTTGAAGACTTGCGACATAGAGTTGTAGTCTACTCTTAGCTGTCCTTTATGTAATAGGATAGTGCTTGTATTACTATGTTTGTTGTGTTGGAAGACTTGTTGTTTTGATAGTAGCCATGTTGTCCAAATAACATCGATTGAACTCCAAAACGACTGAAAACAACCAAATAACATCCAATAATTCCAAATACATTCAACCAACAAATACATTTCGATTGAAAAACAAACATATCTAATAACAACTCAACGGAACGACCAGGCCATAACTTTAAGTAGGGCGTGGGAGACTCTCTGATCGACCGGGCCTACCCGCCTGTAAGCCCCATCGACTAGAGACTGGTCGTAGAAGAACTTATGACCAGGGGATGGTAATAGAAAGGCTTACAACTAGGTACTGGTCGTAGAAAATTTACGACCAGGAGACGGTCGTAGAGGAACTTACGACCAGGTAGTGGTCGTAGTAGCTATGGTGGTCAAAGCTATGGAAGTCATCGAGGTTGCAGTGGTCGCAGAAGGATACGGCTGGGAGGTCGTAGGAATGCTACGACCGGGGGAGGTCGTGGAGGTACTGTGACCTGGGGAGGTCCTAGAAGCACTGTGACCTGGAGAGGTCCTGGAAGTACTATGACCTGGGGAGGTCCTGAAAGTACTGTTACCAGGGGAGGTCCTGGAAGTACCACCTGGGGAGGTCCGGGAAGTATTGTACCCAGGGGAGGTCCTGGAAGTACTGTGAGCTGGGGAGGTCCTGGAAGTACTGATACCAGGGGATGTCTTGGAAGTACTGTGACTTGGGGAGGTCCTAGAAGTGTTTCAACCAGGAGAGGTCGTGGAGGCACTATGACCTGGAGAGGTCGTGACCAAGAGGATGATCTTTGCAAAAAGGGAGGTCGTGACCCGATGGGTGGTCTTGACAAAGTGGGTGGTCTTTGTAAAATAGGAGGTTGTGACCATATGGGTGGTCCTTACAAAATGGGAGGTTGCGATCACGAGGGTGGTCTTGGTAAAATGGGAGGTCGCGACCACGAGGGTGGTCTTTGTAAAATGGGAGGTCGCGACCACGAGGGTGGTCTTTGTAAAATGGGAGGTCGTGGGAGTGTTAACCATGCGTAGTCAAATGAGAGGAGTATTCGACTACACAACAGCGGTTTGAAATAAGCAAAGGTTCGACTGCATTGTTGCAATCGAACGAACCAGTGATATAGCCAAAGGAAGCAGAGAAACAACAAAGAAGGAACAAGGTGGCTCAAACTAGGAAGAGTATTTGGCCACTAAGAACTTACCAGTATGGAACTAGGGAATGGGCTAGCCGGAATTGAGCCGTCGACGGTGAACCACGGCAGCGAGAGGACTCTGCACTGCAGTGATGGCTTGAGGAAAGAGAGTTGCCTTCAATCTTCAAGGTCACTCTGTGAAAGCAGGCAGATGGTTCTTCTAGGAGGTCTTGAAGTGTCCTGGTCAGACGGAAAAAGAGTTGTATCCAAGGCAGCTCCTACGGATTAGGGAATAGAGTTAATTATGGGGAAACACCACTTTGGGCATGGGTGTGAGCGGATGCCCACAATGTCGAAGTAGCCTTACCGATGGTTGTCAACGGCGAAGGTGGGGATGATGCGGCGGCGCTCGGTCGAGGTAAGCGCTTGGGCCTGAATGGAGCTCAAGCTCTTTTGGAGGAGGAAGAAAGTGAGGCTAGCACTGGAATGGCAAAGAAAGGCAATATGGGACTTGGAGCGAATATGTACATGCACCTTGGCACAACCGACGAGGAGGAGTGGTTTGTGCAGTTGACAGCATGGGCAGCATAGGGCAGCTAAATGACATCTTGGGTGACTACTATTAATGGTCAATAGACCACACCATGCTGGACCTCTCCCTCCTGGCACACGCAGCACACAAGTGGAAAGGGCACGGCTGCCCTAATCACAATTAGGAGGTCTGCAGCACCTACTGGACTCTTCTTTGGTGGGAGGAATGTAAAAGGATGCACGGAGCAGGTGAGTCAGACTAGGTCTAGACTGATTAGCATTTAGCCCAAGGAGAAATAGGAAGAAAGAATGAAGCTAGAAGGACTTGGGAAGAGCCAAAATGACAAGATTTTAGATTAGCTAAAATCCTGATTTTCACTTAAAGGAAATCCCTAGTCTTGGTGTCATTTATGCTGGTAAGAGAAATATGACGCGGCCAAAATGAAAGCTCGAAAAATCCATTCAAGAAGCACAACAATCATTAACACATAAAAAGTTTTAAAAATCCCACCTTTTTGCCTTTATGGATTTTTGGGCTGTTACAGACCACCTCTTCCGTTCTATCCTCTTGAGACCTCTCTGTCTGGACCTCCATGTCCAGCGGTGCTTCTTGGGACGTCTCAGCAGTTGTCGCCAAGACGTCTAGGACCACTTCCTCAGTGGTCCTAGGAGGTCCTTCCATTAGCAGAATCTCTTCTACCGGGAATTCTTCTGTCGCTAGTACAATTGGTGGCGAATATTGCTCTTGAGAAATCAGTTGACCTCTTTCCGGGTCTGATGGCAAATCAAGACTAAAAGAGAACAGAAGTGGTTAATCATTTTAAAACTAAAATTATAAAAGTATAATCGAAGAACTTACTCGATTTCAAAACTGCTTTCACTAAGGAGCGACATAAAATCCTCATTTACAGTGAAAGTGGGTCCTCCCCTTTGCTCTGACGAAGAAGAAATTAAGGCTAGGGAGGTCTTTGGCTTTGGAACCCTCTGAAGAGGGACCTTCTCTTCTGATTCTTCTGATGATCCTTCACCCTAGATCACCCCAGCCAAGAAAGTTGATATAGGAGACATTGGCTGGGGGTTAGAAACATATCTCGAAATGGGAGTCTTGCCTTTTGTTTTTAATACCTTTCGGGTGGAAGATCTTGGAAGACCAGGAACTGAGGCAAGAGGTCTTGGAGAAGCTAATGTTGAGGCAGATGTGGGTTTTGTCTTCTTTGACGCAACAGGAGGTCCGGAAGAAATCCTTACACTCTTTGCTAAAGAAGGAGAAGAGCTCGCACCGACATCTGAGATGGGACGTTTCTTTGATGTCGCCTATCTAGAAACATAAAAATAAGATATAAGAAGTAATTTTGCTTATGTTTAATTAATTTTAATGATTACTTACCACTGTGCGATCTTTCCTTAGTGATAAAGTTGCCCCAATCAAGCTTGGGGGCTGCTCCTCTAAATCGATTGGTTCCTTTTCTAGAACTCGATCCGTTAACAGGACCAAGGTCCTAGCTAGGACCTCATCATCCGAGAGAGCTACAATACAATAAAAGTTACTTACTTTTACTATGAAATTCAGTTCAAGTAAAAGAGATGAGTAAAATATTACCATTCTCAGGGACATCATGATTGCAAGATAATATCTCTTTCTTCTGAAGAGGGAAAATCTTGTTCTTGAGGAAGTCGTGAATGATCTTTCGTCCAGACAGACCTCCTTCTACCAGGTTACTGATCATCAGGACCACTTTCATCTCATCTTCTAGGAGCTTAATGTCCTTATCAGCAGCTTGGTTCTTGGTAGACCACTCCAGTGGTGCACTTCAATTGTAAGTAATTCTACTTTCTTTCGGAACTTCAGAATAAAACCATTCCTTGCTCCATGACTGGTTGGCGTCTTTGGTAGCCAAGAAAGGGAACACTCTCTTACTGGCATCTTGAAATTTAAAATAAAAAGAGCCCAAAGCACCAGCACCTTTCTTATTGCGGATAATCTGGTAATAAAACCTAAACAAATGCAAACTATTGGCTATCCCTAAAAATGCATCAAAATATGGGCAAAACAGTAAGTACCAGAACTGAATTCGGTACAAGGTGAACCAATTCAATTCCATAATGGTTAAGAACTTCGATAAAAAAATCACTCTCAGGCAAGTGGAGGCCTGCTCGGAGGTAAGGCACGAAGAGTACCGTGAAACCAGCTAGAGGGTTTGGTTCAACCTCTCTCCCCGGTGCACGCAACTCAATGAGAGCCTTCTCTGGAAGATGTCCATTTTGCTCTAATCCTTGGAGTTCCTCTACTATCAGCATCGATGATTTCCATCCCGCCATTGTCTTGATTCAATGGCGAACTGTAGGTTTCTTCTTTTCGAAGGTTCGTGGAGGACGAAAGGTACACGATGAAAAGGATAATGAAAAGCAACTAGGGTGAAAATATGCCTGAGGAGAGGTAAAAGATCCGTATATATACCCTTGGCGCATTTAAAACCCACTATCTCATGGATGTAACAACTGCGCCTCAATTGGTGGTGACACAACACGTCACGTTTGGTCAAGGGAGTTGTTCCGCGCGTCAGAGATGTGTAAGAAAATTAGTTGGAAAGTTGTTTTGTTTTTTCAAAAGTTATCCTCATCTCATACCCATTGACATAGAAGTTATCTTGATATATGTTTCAAGAGAAGATCACCTGATCATCAAGATTTTTTCCTTTCATTAACTTCTTGGAGATTTCACAGAATGAATTGACTTCTTGAAAACCTTAGAGGCACAAAATCCAAGGATTATAACATCAAGATTTTCAAAAAGTCAAATCTATCATGATACATCATCTATTCAAACTGAAGAAGTTTGAGTGGTCTACGATAAAGTGGAGACAGGGAAGAGAGAGAATCTCTAAGAGGATGTTTCTTGTTCTTGCCCTTCTGGAGGTTATTTATAAGCCAATAGCTTGTGGTGGAATTAAATAAACCAGATGGAAGCTTAACAGATAATATTTTATTAGAGTTTGTTCCTAATAAATCAATGAAGACCAAAACATATTTGCCCCTTCGGGAATTGTTTTCATAAATATGATTAATGCTCCAGCTTCTTAAAAGAAATAGTTATTTACAACTCAAGTAAAACTATCTTCTTGACCAAGTCCAATTCTGGTTAGAAACCTCTTCAAGTAAGTTATTTTCACTTGAAGTTGAGGGGCTAACTGACGAGGATTGTTGACCAGTCAATTATCCAAGTATTCGCTTATTAATAAATAAGCACGGTTTTGCTGGACCCAAGTTAGCTTTCTGGGCCCAAGATCAATCGAACAGTCAAAAGGTGGGCCTATAAAGTCTTTTCTTTGACCGTCCCCAAAACTCCCTCTGGAGGCCCAGCAAGACCTCCTCCAAGACTTCTTCGGGACCTCCTAAAGGACCTCTCCAAGACATCTTTAGGACCTCTCCCCCGCAGAGGAGGTCCTAGAGGGCAGTTACCCACGTGCAATTAATAGCAGTTGCACGTGGAGATATCAGCGATAGCGGTCATCATGAAGGGACACGACGTTTGGCAGGAAGAGACACAACGATTGGCTCAAAGAGACACCACCGTAGTTAACTGCTGATGCTTGTAAACTTATAAATAGCTTGGCCTGAGTGCCCTTTTAACATAGATTCACATCCAAGCCCTAATCCACGTGTATTCACAGTCACTTTCCCTGTAATCAGAGCATACTCTTAGCAATACACATTCACCATTTCAAATATTTTGGCAAACAGATAGTACTTCACTATATTCTTTTATTATATTCTTGTTTGTCCATTCTGGGATGAGAGTTCCAGACGTTGACAGTATGGTGTATAGCTCAAGGATGGGCGGATAAAATGTGAAGTATCGATCACAACCGTACAGACCTATCGCAAACCCAAGCCCAATCTATATTTGAAATCACATGAGTCATTTCCATGTTCTCTATGAGATCAATTATTATTCCAATCTTTTTATTTTGCACTAAAATGTATTATATTATGAAGCTATAGATAAAACACAAATTGCTCATACTCAGCAAAAGCAAGAAATCGGTAACAATTGATCGTAGCACAAACACATGCATGTTCATGAAGAAGATATCATCAAAGTAATTGAATCATTATTAACTAAGTTTTCTGCCAACGCTAAAAGCATATTTCAGTTCTTGGGTCTAAAAATCATACCGGTGGAAACCTGAAAAAAGCTTTGTGTTCTTCATTTGGGCCATTACATGCAACTGCTTCCTTGTATGTCAATCACTACATTGAACCTTGAAAATGAAGAGGGGCAATGCCCGAATAGGAAAAAAAGAAACAAGGCAAAAGCATTAGTTTTGACATCGCTGATTCATGCTAAACGCATCTGTACTCTACTTGGAGAACGCAACAATTATAGATGCAATTGGAAGATATCGAACTATGAATACAACTGCAATGATAGATTCTTTTTTATGTAGCAAATAACATGGAAACCACCTTTCGTTTAGATGTTAGCATTACTACAAAAATAGATATGCACCTGGTAAATATCTCCGCAGAAGAAAGGTACCATGCAAGCATCTTAATTTTCCCATCTACTTTTTACTTGTCTCCTACATAGGGTGGTCATGACACGGAGTGGTCGTAGCCTTCTCTAGTCGTAACAGGTATTTTCGACTAGGGGTATACTTGAGGGCTATGTGAATACCATTATCCATAATAAATGCTACAGATAATTAGTTTCATTAATTGATGATGAAACCTAATGAGTAAATGTAGGTGGATGGAACCTAATGAATACATGTAGGTGGATGGAACTTAATGAATAATTGTAGGTAGGTGAGACCTCATGAATAGTAACATCTAGATGTAATCTTATTACAAGATAATAATTTCTTACACAAATGCAACTTTGGTTTTGAGTTAAAAGGGCTAAGTCATAGGTTTGGTAAATAATTATAGTATTTGAGCTAAACTTGCTTGGTGCTAAAATAACCACAAAACTATTCTTTTTGACAAGCCTTGCATCTATATACTTGCATTTGTTGTGAGGGCTTGTTGAGTACTTGTGTACTCATTGTTGGTGAAGACCTGGTGTATGGATACTTCTATACGTCCTTCTATGGAAATGAATGATGGCGATAACTAGGATGTAGCCTAGTCGATTTCCTATGGCAAATCATGGGGGCTGTTTGGTTTATTTATCTTCCACTGATAATTACTCTCTAAACTTGTCGGCCTATCGGCTTATTATGTAAAAAATTGGCCTTAAGGTCTATTGTAACATCCCAAATTTTAAAGTTCCAAAACCTTTTAGAGTAGTTTAGTGCCTTGGAAAGTTTCATCAAATTTTATTTGATTTTAATAAAGCTTAAATGGAACTTTTAAATTCAAAACAATTTAATGTGATTAATTTGAACATCAATTAATTCCAAAATTACTTTATTTGAGTTCTTGGTTTGGAAATATTTTTCAGATTTTTCTGGATTTTTCCTAGTTCATTTGCTATTTCTAATTTGTCATTTCAATTTTCTGTATTTTCCAAAATATAAAAACTAATTAAAATTCATGAATTTCCTCTGGCTGAATTTCTTTTGCCTTGGCCCATTCCTTCTCTTTCTAGCCCAATTCCGCAGGTTGTTTCGTCGAATCAGGAGTTTCAACCCTATCATCACCGCCTTGGGATTTCTTTGTTTCTACCGCCGCCGGTGAGCCCTGTCATCATCGTGTACACTTCGGAACTGCCATGCCGTGTTCTACCCCGTGCGTGTGTCATCTTCGTAGGAGAAAGGTCGTAGCGCTGTTGAGGCACGCCGCTTGTCACATTCCCAAATTAATTAACGATAATTAGTATGCATCTCATGAGCATGCTTTGTGTTTTTGGAGCATTTGCATAAAATATTACACTTGAAGAATCTTAATCACAAGATTAAATCTTAACCTAAAGCAACTCCCCATTTGAAAATAGAAACAAATCCTATTAAAGTTCCCTGGTAAATAATTTATTCAAATACTATAATAATTATCAAGAATAAATACATTTTTTCCCAAATTTATGGGACTCGTTTCAACCCTCAGAAAATTCAAACACATTTCAATGACCTATTCTAAGTTTGAATTTAAACTATACAAATTATATCATGAACATTAGGATTTAAGAATTTTTATAAACACTAGACCTTCCCAGGAACTCCTATGATTTATTTTAGATTTTTATAATTTTTATTTCTATTTTTAGTAGCTTGGCAAGTAGAATAAGTTTGAATCTAAATCAGTCAACCTTCGCACTATTCCTCGGGCTTAGACCCAACCCTGACCGCACCACTTGACTTGATCGAGCCCAGCCAACTAAACACACCGGTCGAGCCAAGCTTGGCTCGTGCCACCTTGTGCTGCTGATGAGGAGGGCCCACCCGTCAGCTCCATCTTCCCCACGCGCGCGCGACGCGCAGGAGTTGAGCTCCACGCGGTCGTGACTCCCTGAGCAGCACCAGTGACGCAGTGAATCCACCGCCTCCATCCACCACTCCTGAAGCTCCCCCCTGTAACGCCGCCTCTGCTCCGTCACTTTCCCGGGGATAATACTTTGTCCACACCTCTCTCTCCACTCACTTCTTCTCTCGGCCGTTGAGAAGAAGGGAGCTCTCCTCTGCTCTCTACTTCGGTGAGCTTCCAACTCTGGTGTCCCCTCTTCTCTACCTCCTATGCCGTTTCCATTTTTGCTAATGCCAGTCTTTGATTTGGCTTGTAGCTTCCGGACCAAACCGACCCTCTCGGCGGTTCCAAAGCGTGCTCCGAAGGACACCACCGTGTTTTCTTCGTGTCTGGGAGGTATTGTCATCGCTCTTGTGCATCACCTTACATGCTTTAGCCTACTAAATAGAACCCCTCAATCAATTTCATTAATGCACGACAGGTTATTGTGGATTTGAAGGAATTCCATTTTCGGCTGAAGAACAACCTCTTTGTTTCCCATCTTGATCCAGTAATGCATTTGTCGATTCCTTACTCCTATAGCATCCTCATATGATCCTTAAGCTGCTCCGACCACCCACTTCTCTTTCGTTCGCTTAGGGTCTTCCCTCCTCGTTGAACCGCACCGCCGCCGTAGCCATTGCCGGCGTCAAGCTACTCCAAGCTTCCCCAAGCACCCATCGAGCTTCAGGTAGCCTCCTCGTAGCCTCTAAACACTCAGGCACCCGCTTAAATGGATGCTGTAGAGCTCATTTGTTGCATGCATGTCTGTCGTAAAGACACCGCCGCCCAACTCCGGCTAGCCGCCGTTCTGGACCACCTCAGCTGCTGCCGACACTGCTAGGAGGTGCGCATGGCTATTGTGCATCTATCCCGGGCCTTGGCCGGCTCCGCCATGGCGTGTAGCGCCGGCGAGCCGCCGGGCAATCGCATGGACGGGATGAAGTCCCGTTGTCGTACGCGGACTAGGACTGTAGCTGGATGATTAGGAGTAATGGTAATGATTAGTAGTAAATGGCTATCTTAGCTGCATTAATGAGTCGCTTACACGTGGGTCCCATGCACAGAAATCAAAGGAGTTAAATAACACGCCGTAGCGACTGACGTGTGGGCCCGGCTGCATAAGCGCCGTGCACTGTGCACATGCGCGAGTGGACCGAGTCACTGACGTTGGGTCCCACCTGTCAGCGCACGGTTAAATCCGAGATTTAAAAGAAAAATGCACTATTCATTTGGTCCCACTCGTCAGCGACTGCGGCTAGCGTAGCGCCCGGTAAGAAAAGTACTAAATGCTTTAGAAAATTCGAAATCCATTTATTAGTACACTGAAAATGTATTTAACTTCAAAAATACATAACTAATTTATTTTAACTCCAAAAACAGTGAAACCAATTTTGATAATTTTCATTTTAAGTGAACTTTATTTTAAATAGGTTTCAAACATGTCTTTGTAACAGAGAATATAGTTTTGGAAAATGATCCATAACTCTATTATTTTTACAATAGAAAAAGCTGATAACTTTGAAAATTCATAACTAATTCATAAAAACTCCAAATGAGTTGAACCAAGTTATTTTGATCTTATTTTAATATTCTCTATTTGGCTATGTAATCCTTTGCCTCCCCACTGCTCTGCAAATTTTGACCTAATAATTAAATTGAATAAACAGTAACAGATTGCAATTAATTTGGATTTTTCTGAAAACTGAGATTCAAACTGCTATAACTCTCACATAATAAATCCAAATGGAATAATTATTTCACCTAAATTTATCTAAAATCATCATCTAGCTACTGTAGAAATTTCATGTATTTTTTAGCATTTGAATTTTGTGGTATTTCTCGGTGTTTATCGATATCTTTGTTCTATAGATCCCGAAGCTATTGACATTGACTCGTATGCTACCGAAAACGAGCAATTAATCTACCAGCAAGGCAAGCATCATTTGAACTTTATTTTGCACCATATTGATCCCAGATTTTGAGTAGTTAAGTGCAATGATAATTGCTTGCATGCTGATTTTGTTATGTCGCTATTTTTGTGATGTGTAGTGTGAGGACCCAGGAAATTCGGCTTGTAATGCTTAACCATCCACTTGGTCCTAGCATCGCAAACAAAATATCCCGTGCCTCGAGATACATGTACTTCCCAAGAACTTGTAGTACACATACCCCTTTACAAAATTATGCATCAATTCCATTTAACACACAGAACCGAAGCACAACTAAGCAAATCAAAAGACATACAATATAGAGTTATTACAAAAGGGGCCAACCAGCCAAATAACAGCTAAAGAGATAAATAAACAGCGGAAGCAAAATCCATAAGATGGCGGTAAACAAAAGCCAATTAGTGTGCCTTTAACCCACAAGGCAACCAACCGGGCCGCCAACCTAGTCGTCAAACCCGCCAAGACAACACAAAAGTGGATCCTTGGGGATCGACTTCCTCCTCTGCAACAATTAGTTAAGCAATGCAAATGAGCACAAAAATGTACTCGCAAGACTTACGTGTAGTGTAACAGCCTATACATAGCTACATGCAAGCTTATTTAAGTGGAGGAGGCTCTAGACTCATTTTTAGCATAAAGCAAGTTTTCATTTGCAATAATGTAATAGATTTAAAGCAGTTTTACAATCTGTTTTTATTTGCCAAAACAGCGAGATAACAAGTAACAATAATAAAAAGACATCCTGGAAGTGGCTAACCCAATAGCCACCACAACAATAGCATGAATTCCCCATTCATACCACCCACATCAAGTTTTAATTAAATGTTATAGTCTAGTTCTTGCACGACCTTACCAAGCATGTCCATAACCTAGGACAAGGCTATTCGAATAGTTTGAACCTGCGCAGGGTGTACCACTGTATACCACACGCCGATCGCCTTTGTTGCCACCAGATCAAGCACACTTCCGAAGGTATGCCGGCAAGGCTAAGTCCTACGAGACATTTCCAATATTGTGCATTAACTACGAGTCACCCGTATGGATAGAAACCCATACGTTGAGACAGAGTCATTATAAAGCCGAAAGTCAACTACCACTGTAGGGTAAAGCTCCCGGACAATTACAATGCCCTTCGGTGTGGAGAACCTAACCGGATTCCACTCCCGATCACCCAACAAATAACCACAAGTTTCTTTTTCAACACCACCCACACACACAACCTCCTGCGACTTGGAGCTAACACACGCCAAAGTATTAAGTCAAGAGAGGTCCCATATCCCCCTCGTGTGGTTAGCACACAATAATCGCTTGGCTTAGTGACACAAGTAACTCGATCCTTGTTGACCTGGGCACCATTCCAGTCACACCATAAGATTACACCATCAACCATTGTGCCCAAGTCTCCAACATTCCATTTTTAGTTTCAGTTTTTGACTTTATAAAGTAACAAAGTACAAGGTGCTGAGCATAATGGTAATAATAATTTTGTGTGATCAAAGTTATCGACTAAGTCGATAACCGCACAATTCTACCAGTAGCTAAGCATTTCTAAGCATGACACCGTAAAGACAATAAAAGAGCATAATTCAACCACCGGGCTCTAATTCACCGGCAAGATTAATACCTTATGTTTAGTGGCAGGGGTTGAACAATTTAAGGGCAACCATGCAATAGGATTAGCTACCTCTAATCGGGAAAATAAACTTTGACACAAAAGCATGCATAAATACAATTTGTAAACAAAGTATTAGACTTTAAAAGTAATGGGATTATCATGATCAAATTGCTTGGCTTACTGGAGATGCTCAGTTTGCTGCAGAGGAGCACTTTTGTTATCAACGAACTCGTTGGCACCTAACGAAAAGAACGAAAAGAACCGATAAGAACGAAGAACACCGAAAAGACTTAAAAACCAAAGTCAACCAAAATCCATGAAATTTACACGGCATGTAGAGCATAATTTTTAAGGAATTTAGCAACAAGAACCAATTGATTTGGATTCTCAATGCAAAATTTATGGCCAAAACAATTCTGGCCGGTTGGAAAAATGCTGGAAAATTCACTTCGGTTACTATTCGTCCGAAATTAAATTTTTGGCACAAATTTCCAGAGAGGTGTTGCACCTGAAATTTTTATGGTAAATAGAGCACCTCATAAGATGACCAACAAAATTTGATTCACCTCATTTGGAGCTAGGATGCATTTTCTATGATTTTTCAAAGACATGAAAAAGGGCATAAGTTAAATGCAACCGCATAAACTTAAAAGATAACAACATGCCTAAAACCTATTCTACAATTAAGCACATAAACAGAGGAAACCAACAAACTTGGATTCACTCAAAAAGGAGTCACAGAGAAATACTTATGCAATTTTCAAGTTAAATGAATTTTTAAAGCACTAAATAAAGCCAAACAAATTTTAAATCTATTAACAAATTTTTCTGGAGACAAACTAAGCTTACAACCATTTATAGATTAAAGCTTAGTTAAAACTAGAACTAACAAAATTTGAATCAACCGAAAAGGATTTAAAATGAAATAGCTATGCAATTTTAAAGTTTATTATAATTTTTAGTTAAGAAATAAAGCTTACCGGGTTTTATAATCAAACAAACTGACGCGGCAAAACATGGGCCATTGATGCGCCATCGCACGGCCCACACGAACCCAAGCACAGCCGCCCGCGCACAAAAATGCACAACCCACACTTGGATCAAGATCCAACGGCCCACGTTGATTGAACCTTCGCACGGTCCGAAAGTTCAAATGAACGTGGGCCGTCGATCTCGTGATGAGTGGCTGAGAGCGAAGCAATGTTTGGATGGTCCGAACGTTCACGCAAACTTAGCCGTTGATTAAGAATCGGATGGCCAAGGCTACGGGAGGTCCGGGGGTCCGAAGGTCCCGCAGATTTCAACCGTAGATCCAAGGATGGGCGGCTGACGTTCGGTGGTCCGAACGTTCACAGCGATCTAGATCATTGGATCTAGATCGGACGGTGAATGCTCAGTGGTCCGAACGTCCACACGATCTAAGCCGTAGATCTTTGATCCCATGGTCCACGATGAGCACAGTTCAACGCACACCTGGGAGAGTGAAAAAGAGATAGGGCCCCACTGTCAGTGACTGAAGGCCACGCACGAGGGTTAAAGCGCTCGAGAGGGGTTATTAAAGGCATAGGCCCGCATGTCAGCGACGCCAAGCAAACTTTAAGATAGTCATTAAATTACTTAACCAATGATTAAACAGATGATTAGCATTAATGACGTCCTAACTGACAACGCGACAGCGCCCGTCCGACAAAATGCCCGACGGCAAAGATTTGCTTGCCGCCGGCGATGAGGACCTCGCTGGCGCCAACCAAGAGCACCACTGAGTCCGCAATAGACTTACGCACACAATGGTACCACCCACTGCGACGACGGCGACCTAGAACGCCGGCGAGCCGGAAAGAGACGGCGCTGCCATGCACGGCAAAACCCGAACAGCAAAAAGAGCTCCGCATTGTTCTGAGAAGTGGGTGCCCAAGCCTCAAGGGATTACTAGAAAGCTACCTGAGGGCAGGGAAGGCAAGGAGGAGGCCGGAGGAGCTCCGGCGACGAAGAAGCTTGCCAGCCTTGAAGAGGATGAAGTGGAGGTGACGGCCTGAGCAAAAACAACAGCACTGGGTCATCAAGATAGCTTCATTATAGCTCAAAGAAGGTCCCTGAGCAAGGAATTGAAGAATGAAGCACTTATCGGAGCTGAGGAAGAAAAGGGACAAACTTGGCCGAAGGAGATCCAAAACCCAATTCAAGCGATTCCTATGAAGGCAAGCCAAAATTGAGTTAGGGGATTTGCAGAAGGTGCTGAGGGGCGCAAAGTGACGTGAACAGAAGTGAAAAAGAACCCTCGAAGCATCGGTGGCGACGAAGAGCTCCACGGGCCGACAATGGCGATTTTAGGGTTTGTGGTGGTTTTGAGCTCAACCAACAAAGAGGATGCTAGGTGAAGCAAGGAGGTGCTAAAAGGAAGACAAAGGAGGCTCAGTGGCTACTTATAGCCGAGAGAGCAAGGAGGGCAACGGCAATGCTCCACCACAGTCAAGCCTGCCATGGACATGCCGAGCGCGATGGGAGCAGGTGAAGAGAAGACTTTGGGGGCAAAGACTGGCAAGCAATAAATGCTAAGAGTCATTGCAGGACTCTATGGAGTGGACAAGGCACTGTGCTCTCTCCTTACCCACGCCATGGCGCTCGTGCTCGAGGAGCGACCGAGGAAGGAGATGACCATCGATGCAAGGGCCCACCGGCAGCGACACAACGACAAAGCGGCCCAAGTCAGACCAGAAAGGAATGGGTTGAGCCCAACCAATAGACACGGGCCAAGCACCAACGGTTGGATCGAATGGCTCACAAGCGATCGGAAACCGAAAGCTTATGCAAACGTAGGCCGCGCCCGATGGAGATCCAACGGTCCAAAAGCCGTGCGCCAAAACGATTGAGCCCGAGTGTAGCTAGTTGATTGGGTTAAACCAAAACAAGGTTGGGCTCAAGTCTGACACACCCAAACCACATGGTTGACTAGGGTTTGGAATTTGAGCTGAGATTTGGAAGAATTATTAGAGGTAGCAAACTAAAATTTTGAGACTGGAGGTTCCTAGCTCCAGGGTAAGCCTTGTGTAAAATTTTCAGAGGTTTTTATGCATAGTATTTTTCTCCAAAAATTCTACAAGGTTTGTTCTAGGGTTTGGCCAAGAGTCAAACTGGTTTGACTGCCTCTTAAAAATTATCAAATAATTTCTAAAAATTATGAAATTTTTCAGAGGTGTCACACAGCATCCCTAGAACCAAGGAAAAATATTTCCAGAGGTTGACCACAAGCTTTTCTCAAAAGTTTAAAAAGGGTCATGACTTTAGTCAATTGGAGATTTAGGTTTTTGATTTCCCACAATTCCTTTACAAGAATTAAAGAAAAGTTCAAAAATTTCAAGATGCAAGAAAAGTTTTAATTTCTACTCATTTTCTTACATTTGAAACACACACCCAGATTTGGGATGTTACAAAATCCCCCCCCCCCTTACAAGAATCTCGTCCCGAGATTTGGCTCACTCGGAAAAGAAAGAAGGGTAGTCCGCACGCAGACGATCTTCTTGTTCCCAAGTAGCTTCATCCTCGGAATAATTTGACCACTGAACTTTAAGGAATTTGATGGCACGATTCCTTGTTCTTCGTTCAGCTCTTCAAGGATGCGAACAGGGTGCTCGCGATAGGTCAAATCTTCTTGAACATCAAGAGTTTCCAACGGAGCTTCCTCTGTTGGAACACGGAGGCACTTCTTCAACTGGGACACATGGAACACATCATGTACCCTCAAGTGCAGCAGGCAAATCCAGCTTATAGGCAACAGCTCCCTTCTTCTCGATGATGCGGTAAGGACCAACATATCGAGGCGCTAACTTGCCCTTTACTCCGAAACGTTGGTGGCCCTTCAAAGGAGAGACTTTGAGATAAATAAAGTCATTAGGCTCAAAACTGAACTCACGACGGCGGCGATCCACATAGCTCTGTTGCCTTGACTGATCCGTGCGCAAATGATCGCGAATAAGCTGAACTTGACCCTCGGCCTCATTGATCGAGTTCGGGCCAAAGAAAGGTCTTTCGCCGGTCTCAGACCAATTCAACGGGGTTCTGCACTTCCTCCCGTACAAGGCCTCGAAATGTGCCATGCCGAGATTGTCTTGAAAATTGTTGTTGTCAGAAGACTCGGCGAATGGTAAGCATTTCTCCCAACGCTTCCCATAGGAAAGAACACAAGCATGAAGCATGTCTTCCAAAACTTGATTGACCTTTTTGGTCTGGCCATCAGTTTGAGGATGATATGCATAGCTGAAAGAAAGGCGAGTTCCCATAACCTCTTGCAAGCTATGCCAAAACCGAGAAGTGAACAGAGAACCACGGTCCGACACAATCATCTTCGGCACACCATGCAAACTCACGATGCGGGCTATGTAGAGATCTGCCAAAAGATCTACACGAAGGTCAGTCTTGATAGGAAGGAAATGAGCCACTTTAGTCAATCGATCGATGACAACCCAAATAGCATCATTTTTCTTCGGACATCGGGGTAGACCGGTGATAAAATCCATCCCGATCGAATCCCACTTCCACTCAGGCACTGGCAAAGGCTGAAGCAGGCCTGCTGGACGCTGATGTTCGGCCTTGATATGACGACACACGTCGCACTCGGCAACGAACTTCGTGATCTCCCTCTTCATTCGGGTCCACCAAAATCTCTGCTGGAGATCTTGATACATCTTCGTGGCCCCGGGATGAATGGACAACGGAGAATCATGGGCTTCGTGGAGGATCAAATTCCACAATTCCATATCCTTTGGAACCACAAGGCGCTGTCCGAACCTCACAACACCAAGATCATCTTACGAGAAGCACTTGGCTGTTCCGTTCTTGACATTCTCCTTGATTCGGCCCACTCCAACGTCCGATTGCTGAGCAGCCTTGATTTGATCCACCAAGGTTGGTTGCACAACCAGGGCATCAAGGGACCCATGCTCAACTAATCCCAAGTTGAGACGCTGAAATTCCTCCAGAAGGGTGGGTTGCTGCTCCTTGAGCAACAAGACATTACAATGCACCTTACGACTAAGTGCATCGGCAACGACATTAGCCTTGCCCGGATGATAGTGAATACCCATGTCATAGTCTTTAATCAATTCCAACTATCTCCTTTGCCTAAGGTTCAGATCTGGTTGGGTGAACAAATATTTCAAGCTTTTGTGATCCGAATACACTTCACAACGATTACCGATTAGGTAATGTCGCCAAATCTTAAGTGCATGAATCACAGCAGCTAGCTCCAAGTCATGGGTAGGATAGTTGAGTTCATGAGGTCTCAATTGCCTTGATGCATAGGCCACTACCTTGCCTTCTTGCATAAGGACACAACCGAGTCCTCGATGAGAAGCATCGCAGAAGATGTCGAAGCTTTGATGAACATCAGGAAGAACGAGAACGGAAGCTGTGGTCAAACGCTTCTTGAGTTTTTGAAAACTTTCGTCGCAAGCAGCGGACCACAAGAACTTCTTGTCCTTCTTGAGAAACTCAGTAACCGGCTTCGTGATCTTGGAGAAGTTCTTGATAAAGCGATGATAGTATCCCGCTAAACCGAGAAAACTCCGAACTTCGGTTACCGACTTGGGCTGACCCCAAGAGAGCACATCGCTGACCTTGCTAGGATCCACAGCTACGCCTCCTGCTGAAAGAACATGGCCCAAGAATGCCACTTCCTTCAACCAGAACTTGCACTTGCTG
Source organism: Phyllostachys edulis (assembly GCA_036346405.1). Taxonomy (NCBI): domain Eukaryota; kingdom Viridiplantae; phylum Streptophyta; class Magnoliopsida; order Poales; family Poaceae; genus Phyllostachys; species Phyllostachys edulis. The sequence goes on from CM070563.1 coordinate 34,745,425, forward strand.
AGCTTCACATACAGCTGGTGCTCACGCAGCTTTCCCAACACAAGCCTCAAATGCGCAGCGTGTCCTTCATCATTCTTGGAGTAGATAAGAATATCATTGATGAAGACCACGACAAACTTATCCAAATACTCCATGAACACCGAATTCATGAGATTCATGAACAGGGCAGGAGCATTTGTCAAGCCGAAAGACATGACGGTGTACTCGTACAAACCATAACGAGTAGAGAAGGCCGACTTAGGAATATCTTCAGGTTGGATCCGAACTTGATGATATCCCACTCTCAAATCAATCTTGGAGAAAACTTGAGCTCCAGACGATTGATCGAAGAGGTCGTCAATGCGGGGCAAAGGGTACTTGTTCTTTACCGTGACTTCATTAAGCGGACGGTAATCGACGCACATGCGCAAAGTATTGTTCTTCTTCTTTACAAAGATTGCTGGACAACTGTAAGACCCAGGATTAACATCCCAAATCCTCTGTGCATTTCTGAACTAGTCCTATGATCCGTAGCTAGTTCACACAGTAAACAAATGTGGTAACATCCATAAATCGTATAACTTTATTAATAACCAACAGAGTTTATTACAAAAGAGGCTTACATGCCAACAATAGAGAACACAGCGGAAGACGAAGAAGTCATAGTAGAGTCCAGTTAATCTGCCATAGGCAATCGACTGGGGTAGTGGCCTAGTCGTCGAGATCCACACCGATTGCGAAATCCTTCTCCTCTGAAATTTATTTGCACAAAGCAAGTATGAGCACAACTACTGTGCTCGCAAGTTACACCCGTCAAATAATAGGATGACATGCATACATGGATATCTCAAAGGAAGGCTTAATATGGTTGATTTGCATAAAGCAGCATTTTCTTTAAATACTTGTACTAAGTTCCAAAGCAGTTATTACATAACTAAAATTCATTTTATAAATTCTCAATTTTATAGTCAGATAACATTCACACATGAATGGTGAAGGATACCCTCCTATCACATGGCTTCCCGCCCAATTCCCATTTGCATAATCCATTTGATGAAGTCTTTTGAAACCAAAAACCAAAGTCTAACTTTGAGAGGCTTTGCTAGCATGTCCATGACCATGGACACGGCTATTCGAATAGTTTTACACTCTGCAGAGGTTGTACAGCTTTACCCACATGACACGAATTCTCTAGTTTGTTTGGTATCCGTCGATACCACCGCTCACTACCTTAAGTAAGCAGTCTAGAGTACGTGACAAGGCCTTTACAATGCGCCATCCCAAAGTAGTCATGCCTGCTAAGGTTTCACTTCCTTTGGACTAACCGTCCGCTAGAAGCCCCCTCTTGCGCCAAGTGGGAATGCTGTCTAGCCGACGCCCACACACCAAAATGGCACAACTAACAATGGAACGTTGCAAATTAGTCAGCCAGGTCCCACGCCCTACTTTGGAGACATGTGGTAGTACGATGTGGCATAACCCATTATAGGCATAGCAAAGGAACGCTCAAAGGCCGGTCCTCAACTGACTTGGGCGACTTCCAAAAAAACCCATGGGCCTCAACCCTAACCGGGTTGATCCCGTGCTTCAACCTGCACCATCCAAACAACCATTTCGCCCAGGTCCAAACCAATTTTTGATTCTATTTTGTTTTCGAAATCATTTGCAAAATCTTCCATGACAAACCAATGCCATAGACTTTTAAACCATAGTTGATCATTTGGCTTGAATTCCCCAAATCAAATACTTTTTGGGTCTAAGCATTGCTAAGCATAAAGTTTTTCAATTAAAAGCATCTTGTTAACACTATCGTATTAACAAGAGTTTTATCTAGGGCGACAAGATATGAGGGATTAAATGTTCAAGATTTGTCAAGTACGAGACCAGTAAGTAAACCATTCGTACTGTGCTCATAATCCAATAATCCAAACTCCAGCAATTATGTAATCCTATACTCCAATATTAAATAGTCTAATATCCACCATATCAGCCTATTTCTATGATCTGACCTCCATCGATCCAACATTCAGTAATGCTCTAATTCTATAATCTGACATCCATCAATCCATTATTCCTTAATGAATTATTTCTAATAATTCAACACCCAACAATCCGATGATTATGTAATATAATTTTCGATATTCCGATATCCAATGATAATCTATTTCTATAATCTATTCTTCGATAATCCATTATCAATAATTATCTACTCCTAGAATCTAAACAAGTTTTATTTCTAAAATCCCACCAAGAGCTAATCCTACAATCCAACATCCAAGCCCATCAATATTCTATAATGACTACTTCTTTAATTCAATCTTAATAGTCCAATCTCGATAATTAACTATCTCTACAATTCAATATCCATCGATCACTTATTTCTACATTCGTCAATAATGCATTCCTATGATTCAATCTCCAACAATTATTCTACCCTATAATCCAACAATCAACAATTATGTAACTGTATAATCAATATCTAAGAATCATGTCTTCATATAATCTGATACCCAATGATCAAGTTATTCCATAAAACATTCAATATATGTCTCTATAATTCAATTTCTGACAATTCCATCTTTGCAATATTTATCAATAGACTATTCCTATAATCCGATATTCAATGATCATGTAATCTTATAATCCAATATTTTCGCTTTCTACCTCCAATATATATATATATATATATCACATTCGGAATGGTTCTGCATACGGTCTATACCGACAATAAATGCCTATACACAGGATAATTTAAAACAGAATTTAAATAATTTAAAATAATGGGTGCAAATATGGTCAAGGATATAACTTGCCTTGCTTGATTAATCGATGTTCTCAAACAGCGTTGAAACCCGGTCGTCCGAAGTCGTCGAAATCTATACGCGTAAACAATCCGAATTCAAATTACATTCAAATAAAATCCAAATAAAATCCAAAAAATTATAAAATAAATACTGCTATAAAGATATCGACTTTATATGAATTTAGGAAGTTTAATGGAAGGAATCGGAGTTCGTATGAGGAAGAACGAATTTCCAAAAGGATGAAAATCACATGAAATAATGAATTCCGAAATTTGGATTATTTCAGATTTCCATGTTTGGTTGTCAGGGAACATGAAAGGATTAAAGTATTGAGGGAATGACAAGGAGGGTCCACATGCTAGTGAATCAATAAAGAAGGAATCAAAGGATTGAAAGAAGTCTATGACTAGTGGGTTCATGATGGCATAGACACAATAGTTCAATTCACAGACTATGAAATTAACAGGGAAGTTTTATGGCCATGGCGACGGAAGTACGGCGTTGAACGCGTTGAGGTAAACTCAATGGTGTCGACGGCTCAGCGAGAGGATCTTCGATGGCAACACAGTCCGATGGAGAAGACCTTCGGCGGGTGGCGGGCTGACGTCGGCGTTTCGGGTAAACGAAGAGGGGTTAGCAAGTGAGGTTTGCGGTGAAATGAAGAGGGAACCACGAGGAACGTAATGCTCTCCTTGGTTGGGGTGGAATGCGCACGGTCGGCCGGCGGAGCGACGATGCGCAAAATGGACCGAATAATTAACAGAAAATAAACAAAATCTAAAAATTAAATACTAAAAATAGTAGATGAATTTAGGAGAAAGAACCAACGGATTTGGAGCTTGCATGTGAGAGAACGAAATTTTGGAAGGAATAAAAGGGACATGTACAAAGGGGCTCCATGACTAGATAAATTAGTCTACTATTCATCTTCCTCAAACGAACAGAATGCAACAAATGTGGCCGGCGATTTGGACCTAGTGCCGACGGTGCTCCGGTGACGGCACCGGCGAGGGAAAGAGAGCATCACGAAGAGTGCGACATCGCGATGCCGGTGGTGGAGACGGTGTGGCCGAGCTAGCTCGACGGCGACGCAATTCACAATAGAAGAAACTTCGGCCTAAGGTTTTGATGGCGGTGTTGCCGGCGAACGACGGCGTTCCGGTGGTCGGCGAGGGGTGGAATGGATAGAGGGGAGGACGGGGATGGCGGAATGTGCACAGATGGCCAGAGACGAGGACGACGACGTCGACGCGGTGTGGCTCATGGAGGCGATGGTGCTCCGGCGATGCTCCAGTGACGAGAGGGTGAGCACGGCATTGGCGAGGGTGCGGCGGAGCCAACGGTGAGGTCGGGGTGGCCGGGGAAGGCTTGATAGCACCGGAGGAGACGAAGATCGGAGCTTCGACGGCGCGGAGAAGAACTTGGATTCCCGCCGATTGAGGGGTAGAGAGGGAGAGGTCTTTGAGGGGTTTTGGTGTGGGTGAATAGGGGCTCACCGTGCTCCCTTTTATAGGGGCCGGGGAGGTTGAGGGGAGGAGAATCGGACGCGAAGATCACGGCGGCCGTTCACAGCGGTGATTCGATCCGAAGAATGCACGCACGATTGAGGGGAATAACGGCCGGGAGTGGGGGAGGTGATGACCGGGGGATTGAATGCCGCAAATTTCGAGTGGAATGGTTGAGCAATTCACGGGTTTTGAAAAAGCTCCAACTGCCTCTAATGGCGTCGGCCGAATGTTGCCCTTTGGACAGGAGGAAGAAGAATGGAGGGAAGGGCCAGGGAGGGGCGGTGCGGTGAGCGGCGGCGCCGGCGGTGGTGGCCGGAGTCGGCACGGGTGGCGGTAGGGTCGGCTATAGAGGCCGGTCATGACTACCATTTGCGGCTCGGTTGAGAAAGAATATGCACAGAGAAGAAAAGTTCATGTGAGGAAGAAGATGGCTAGGAGAGAGAAAGAAAAGGATATAAAAGAATAAAGAGGGTGTATATGGATAGTTGAAATGAAGAGGAGAGTTGGCAGCCATGCAATGTTGTGCTGAGTTAAGCGCGCATGCCATGTGGGCAGCCTAAGGATGGGTGATCTGATGGGAAGTGCACTGGGCGTGAGAGAAAAAGAAAAAAATTTTATAATATATTTTTCTCTCGAAATACTGTTCACAGGGGCCACTGTTCACAGTCCGAACCTATTATTGATTTTCGTATTTAAAATAAACAATAAATCAAATAGATTTTAGAAAATAGCAAATAGAGTCTAAAAATTATAGAAAAATTCACAAAAATTCCTAGAATTATTTTGAACTTAAATAAAATAATTTCAACTTAAAGTTGGCTTTTATTTTCACACATAATTTATATTGGCTTTAAAATAATTAGGGAAAGCTTTTAAAAATCCAGAAAATAATTACAATTTTAATTTTGACTTTTAAAACCTTAGAAATTCAAGAGAAGCAATAAAAAATCTTTCATATTTCAGAAAATCCAAAATAATAACTTCATTTATTTTTATTTTGGTAACAACACTTTGGGATGTTACAACAGCCCCACAGAGATGAGCTAGGGCGGATGAAAGTCTTTTCTTGCAGCTCACCAAGTTGCTTCTTCAACTCCACCAACTCATTCGGTGGCATCCGGTAAGGCCTCTTTGAAATCGGGGCAATACCGGGCACCAACTCGATGACGAACTCGAGGTCTCGAACTGGTGGCATCCTTGGAAGATCTTCGGGGAAGACCTCAACGAAGTCACAAACCATTGGGACTTCACGAATAACCAGAGCTGGCTTCGCTTCAAGCGCGAAGAGATGTGGTCCTTGCAGCTTCAGCGAAAAGCGAACCTGTTCACCGGAGGGACTTGTGAGGTAGACGAATTTCTTGGCACAATCGATTTGTCCCGAATGCTGGGACAACCAATCCATACCAAGAATCACATCCAAACTTGCTTAATTAAGGAGGATAAGATTTGCCAAAAATCCTACTCCCTCGATCTCAACAGAAAACATCCCGACACTCAGTTTCAACTCTCAACTCCGAACCGGGAGAGCGAATGAGTAACGGGACCAATAGAGGAGCGAAAAGGAGCTCACTAACAGCAGCAAAAGACTTAGATACAAAAGAATGAAAAGCTCCTGAATCGAACAAAACAGTAGCAGGATGAGAGTTAACAAGAAGCGTACCCAGCACGACGTTAGGTGCCTCCTGTGCTCCCTCAGCGGAGATGTGGTTGACACAGCCGCTTCCCATGCCTTGGGTAGCAAGGACAACCTTCTGATCCTAAGAATGTCCACTTCCTTGCCCGCGTCCTCCATTAGGACGAGTGGCCGCTCTGGTCTTCTTAGGGCAACTATTCGCATAGTGACCCTTGACCCCGCAAGAGAAACAAGTGACCTCGGCAGCTGGATTACAGAAGCCACCTTGCTGACTCGCGGTGCACGTGGTCAAAACACGGCCTGCGAAGGACGAGGTGCAGGTGCTAAAGCCTGAGGATGGGGCACCTGGGCTTGCCCGAAGCGGGGACGGCGGAAGTTGGCCTTCGACGACTTCCGGGACTCCCCCTTGCGCTTGCGGGACTCTCCCAGCGCTCTCCCCTTATGCTCCGTGACAATGGCCTTGTCGACCAAGGTCTGAAAGTCGGGGAAGTCAACGATAGATAGCTTGTCCTGCAGCTCCTCGAACAAACCATCCATGAACTTCTCCTGCTTTGCCTCATCATTGGCCACCTCTTCTGGAGCATAACGAGCCAAATGGCTAAACTCGTACAAATACTCCGCCACTGACCTGTGCCCTTGCTTGAGCGAGAGAAACTCCTTCTTCTTGAGCTTCATCAAGCCCACGGGGATGTGAGCTTGACGAAAAGCAGAACAGAACTCCTCCCAAGTGACGACGTGGCCCTCGAGCTGCATCGCCAAGAAACTCTCCCACCACGAAATGGCTGCACCCTCCAGCTGATGGGAGGCAAAGAGTGCCTTCTCCTGATCCTGACACTGAGCCACGTTGAGCTTTCGCTCAACCAGACGTAGCCAGTCGTCTGCGTCTAGTGGGTCCTCAGACCTGGAGAAAGTGGGCGGCTGAGTGTGAAGGAACTTCGAGAGTCCCCCTCGCGGCTGATGTCCACCGCCTCCCCCTGATCCAGAGGCAACATAAACAGCGGAGGTATTGCGCGCAATAGCCTCTAAGATCCTTGTATGATCCATTCGGTTTCGCTCGATCTGAGCAAGAACCTCGGCCAAGGTCGGAGGAGGTGGGAGCTCCTCATCCGGACCAGCTGATTGGCCTTGACCTCTTCGAGTCGTTCCAACCATCCTATTCCGAAGAGATGGGTTAGCAATAAAACCCGAAAACTAAAAGCTAAAGAAAGCAAAAGAAAAGCCAACGACTAGGGGAATGGAACATCACCCTAACAGCAAGCCAACAAGACAGCAAATAAAAGAACTCCAAAAGCTTACAAAAAGGCTCAAGAAACAGCAAGAGACCACAAGACTAACGCTCAACTTCTCGACACAACTAACCCGTATTGAATGAACGAGTAATCGGTTGAGAAGGCAAAATTTCATAACACAGTTCTAGCTCTAACACTCCTACAAAGCAAGGTAAAACCAGCAAAAGAGGTGTTAGATACTTAGCCAACTAGTATCACATCTTACCCTTTTATTCCCACAACTTTTATTTGAATTATCCTTTCATTATCTACCTTATTTACTAATTAAGAGCTTGCTGTCCAAAAATGCTTGCTTGCTGTCCAGATTTGAATTCCAACTCCAAGCACTTCTATTCTTCATCAAAAGGCAGCTAAAACTTCAAATTTACAACTCTCAATGGTTCCCCCAAAAACCGAAATGAAACAAAGACAAATATCTTTTGAAAGAAGGAGAGGAAAACAACTTTTAAAACTCAATTGAGAGCAAGGTGAGATAAGCAATCTAAGATAGGTAAGGAGCAAAATCTGAGAACTTACTTAAGCTTTCATAAACCATTTGATATTTTGAAACTAAGTTTTTCAAAACATCCTAAAGACGACCAAGCTAGGGTTTCTACGGTCAGTATGTGTGAGGACCCGGAAAATTCGGCTTGTAATGCTTAACCATCCACTTGGTCCTAGCATTGCAAACAAAATATCCCGTGCCTCGAGATACATGTACTTCCCAAGAACTTGCAGTACACATACCCCTTTACAAAATTATGCATCAATTCCATTGAACACATAGAACCGAAGCACAACTAACAGCTAAAGAGATAAATAAACAGCGGAAGCAAAAGCCCTAAGATGGCGATAAACAAGAGCCAATTAGTGTGCCTTTAACCCACAAGGTAACCAACTAGGCCGCCAACCTAGTCATCAAACCCACCACACAGCTCACAAAAGTGGATCCCTTGGGGATCAGCTTCCTCCTCTGCAACATTAAATTAAGCAAAGCAAATGAGTACAAAAATGTACTCGCAAGACTTACGTGTAGTGTAACAGCCTATACATAGCTACATGCAAGCTTATTTAAGTGAAGGAGGCTCTAGACTCATTTTCAACATAAAGCAAGTTTTCATTTGCAATAATGTAATAGATTTAAAGCACTTTTACAATCTGTTTTTATTTGCCAAAACAGCGAGATAACAAGTAACAATAATAAAAAGACATCCTGGAAGTGGCTAACCCAATAGCCACTACAACAATAGCATGAATTCCCCGTTCATACCACCCACATCAAGTTTTAATTAAAGGTTATAGTCTAGTTCTTGCACGACCTTACCAAGCAAGTCCATAACCTAGGACGAGGCTATTCAAATAGTTTGAACCCTGCAGGGGTGTACCAATGTACCCACACGCCAGACCGCCTTTTCGTCACATGATTAAGCACACTTCCTTTGGTATGCCGGCATGGCTAAGTCCTACGAGATATTTCCAATATTATGCATTAACTACGAGTCGCCCGTATGGATGGAAACCCATACGTTGAGACAGAGTCATTGTAAAGCTGAAAGTCAACTACCACTATAGGGTAAAGCTCCCGGACAACTACAATGCCCTTCGGTGTGGAGAACCTAAACCGGATTCCACTCCCGCTCACCCCACACATAACCACAAGTTTCTTTTTCAACTCCACCCACACACACAACCTCCTGCGACTCGGAGCTAACACACGCCAAAGTACTAAGTCAAGAGAGGTTGCATATCCCCCTCGTGTGGTTAGCACGCAATAATCGCTTAGCTTAGTGACACAAGTAACTTAGTCCTTGTTGACCCGGGAACCATTCGAGTCACACCATAAGATCACACCATCAACCATTGTGCCCAAGTCTCAAACATTTCATTTTCAGTTTCAGTTTTTGACTTTACAAAGTAACAAAGCACAAAGTGCTGAGCATAATGATAATAATAATTTTGTGTGATCAAAGTTATCGACTAAGTCAATAATCATCCAATTCTACCGGTAGCTAAGCATTTCTAAGCATGACACCGTAAAGACAATAAAAGAGCATAATTCAACCACCGGGCGAGATTAATAACTTAAGTTTAGTGGAAGGGGATGAACAATTTAAGGGCAACTATGCAAAAGGAATAACTACCTCTAATCGGGGAAATAAACTTTGATACAAAAGCATGCATACATACAATTTTAAACAAAGCATTAGACTTTGAAAGTAATGGGATTATTATGATCAAACCGCTTACCTTGCTGGAGTTGCTCAGTTTGCTACAGAGGAACACTTTCATTATCAATGAACTCATCGGCACCTAACGAAAAGAACGAAAAGAACCGATAAGAACGAAGAACAACGAAAAGACTCAAAAACCAAAGTCAACCAAAATCCATGAAATTTACAAAGAAGGTAGAGCATGATTTTTAAGGAATTTAGCAACAAGAATCAATTGATTTGGATACTTGATGCTAAAGTTATGGCCAAAACAAATCTGGCCGGCTGGAAAATTCACTTTGGTTACTGTTCATCCGAATTAAATTCTTTAGCACAATTTTCCAAAGAGGTCTTGCACCTGAAATTTTTATGGTAAGCAAAGCACCTCATGAGATCAATAACACAATTTGATTCACCTCATTTGGAGCTAGGATGCATTTTCTATGATTTTTCAAAGACATGAAAAAGAGCACAAAACAAATGCAACCACAAGAGCATTAAAAATGGTAGCATGCCTAAATACTATTATACAATTAAGCACACTAATAGAGGAAGCCAACAAACTTGGTTTCACTCAAAAAGGAGTTACAAAGAATTACTTATGCAATTTTCAAGTTAAATGAATTTTTAAAGCACTAAATAAAGCTAATCTGAAATTAAATCTATTAACACAATTTTTCTGGAGCCAACTGAGCTTACAACCATTTTTAGACTAAAGATTAGTTAAAACCAGAAGTAACAAAATTTGAATCAACCGAAAAGGATTTAAAACGAATTAGTTATGCAATTTTAAAGTTTAATACAATTTTTAGTGTAGAAATAAAGCTTACCGGGAATTAAATAAACTTTACTCAAAGGAAAAGACGTGGTGCAACGAGGGCCGTTGATCTTGCATCGCATGGCCCACACGCACGGGCGCACAGCACACGCGAACGCCCACGCTCAACCTCGGCGGTTGGATTAGATCCAACGGCTCACAACGATCGAACCTCCGGACGGTCCGAACGTTCAAACTATTGTGGACCGTTGATCTAGAGATGGAGTGCTGAGATCCACGGGACGTTCGGACGGTTCGAACGTTCAAATGGATCTGGGCCACAGATCCAAAGATGGACGGCCCACAGCGAATGCAATGCAGCACACGCACGCAGCCCACACGAATCCCGCCGTAGATCAAGAAATGAACAGCTGAGGTTCGGTGGTCCGAACGTTCACAGCGATCTAGATCGTTGGATCTAGATTGGACGGTGAATGTTCAGTGGTCCGAACGTTCACACGATCTGGGCCGTTGATTTTTGATCCAACAGCCCACGATGAACACAGTTCAGCACACGTGCCCGAGACGGTTTAAAGACGCGGGCCCCACTGTCATAGGCAGTTAATGTCATTAGGACAACTATTAATTACTTAAGCAATGATTAACACTGGTTAACAATGATTAAGCAATTAATAACCTAATCTTTGTCCTAACGAAAACGCAACCATGCGTACGCGTCCGACAAAATACCGATGGCTTCCAAGGCTTGCCGCCGGCGACTCCGGCCACGGCGACGCAAACCAAGGGTACCACTGGGACCGCAATAGCAATGCGCATCCACCGGTGACCTTCTTGACGGTGGCGGCGGTCTAAAATGCAGGCAAGCCGGAGAGGAGCGAAGATGACCAACACGGCCGAAAGCAAAAAACGAAGGAAAGCTTCGCATTGTTCTGAGAAGCGGGTGCCCAAGCCTCTAGGGATTACTAGAAAGCTACCTGAGGGCAGGGAAGGCAAGGAGGAGTCCAGAGGAGGATGGAGCAGCCCCGGCGACGAAGGAGCTTGCCGGCACCGAAGGAGACGAAGTGGAGAGGACGGCCTGAGGAAAAAGAGCACAACCGGGTGGTAGGGTTAGCTCCAAAATAGCTCAAGGATGGTCCATGAGCAAGTAATTGAAGAGCCCAGGTGCTTACCGGTGATGAGGACGAAAGGAGTGATCTTCGTCTGAAAAGATCAAAACCCAAAATTAGTTGATTCCTGTGAATGCAAACTGAAATTTGATTAGGGGAAATGCTCAAGATACAGAGGGGCGCAAAATGACGCGAAGGGATTCGCAAAGGAACCACTAGAGCACTGGCGGCGAAGAGAGCTTGCTCTGGCCGTCAATGGCGATTTGGGGATTTCTAGTGTTTGAGCTCAAGCAACCCGAGAGGAAGCTGGAGCAGAGCCAGAAAAGGATTCAATGAGGGGTTCAAGGCTTTATATAGTCGGGGAGCAAGAAATTGAGCTAGGGCAAGGATCCAAGGTGAGCTCGGTCCACACTCTGCCATGGGCAAGCCGAGGGGACGGGAGCAGCTAAAGAACGGCGACTTTGGGGCCAAAAGCACTGGCGTGCAATTAATGCTTGCAGCAAAGAGTCGTTGAGAGGTGACAAGGCGCTGCGCTGCTTCTTCCACGCCCTGCCATGGCGACCCGGTGTGCACGCACGAGCGACCGAGGTAGATGAAGAACAGACGTGGCACCGGCCCCACAAGTCAGCGAAAGATTCAAAACGGCTCGGGTTCAAAGGAGTAAGCGGGTTGAGTCCAACCCAAAGGGTACGGGTCCAACCACTGCTCACAGTAGGATTAGAAATAGATGGCTGCAATTTAAAGTGGGGTTTGGAGGCTCCAACACACCCACGTGATTGTGGCCACCCGATTAGGTATGAACGGCTGAGATCGAAAGGCCAGCTCGGGCGGTCCGAACGTTCACTTGAACGTGGGCCGTCCGATGGAAATCTAACGGCTGAGAGCGCATCGCACCACTTAAACGCACTGGGTGCAATTAGTTGGTTAGGCTCGATCAAGTGGCCCGAGCCAGACTTGGGTCCGACTCAAACCCAACAGAGTTGACTAGGGTTAGACTTAAGAGCTGCAAACTTGGAAGAATTATTAGAGATAGCAAACTAACTCCAAAAATTCTGAAATTCTGACTGGAGGTTTCTAGCTCCAGGATAAACCTTGTGTAAATTTTCGAGAGCTTTTTATGCTTGGCATTTTTCTCTAGAAATTCTTCAAGGCTTGTTCTAGGGTTTGACCAACAGTCAAATTGATTTGACCGCCTCTTAAAAATTATCAAATAATTTCTAAAAATTATGAAATTTTTCAGAGGAGTCACACAGCAGCCCTAGAACCAAGGAAAAATATTTCCATAGGTTGACTACAAACTTTTCTTAAAAGTTTAAAAAGGGTCATGACTTTAGTCAATTGGAGATTTAAGTTTTTGAATTCCACAATTCCTTTACAAGAATTACAGAAAAGTTCAAAAACTTCAAGATGTAAGAAAAGTTTTAATTTCTACTCATTTTCTTACATTTGAAATACACACCCAGATTTGGGATGTTACAGTATGGCTCTGATACCAACTTTGTGAGGACTCGGGAAATTCGGCTTGTAATGCACATGCGCAAAGTATTGTCCTTCTTCTTTACAAAGATTGCTGGACAACCCCACAGAGATGAGCTAGGGCGGATGAAACCCTTCTCTTGTAGCTCACCAAGTTGCTTCTTCAACTCCACCAACTCATTCGGTGGCATCCGGTAAGGCCTCTTTGAAATTGGGGTAGTACCGGGCACCAACTCGAGGTCTCGAACTGGTGGCATCCCTGGAAGTTCTTCGGGGAAGACCTCAGCGAAGTCACAAACCGCTGGGACTTTATGAATATCCAGAGCTGGCTTCGCTTCAAGCACGAAGAGATGCGGTCCTTGTAGCTTCGGCGAAAAGCGAGCATGTTCACCGGAGGGACTTGTGAGGTAGACGAACTTCTTGGCACAATCGATTTGTCCCGAATACTGGGACAACCAATCCATACCAAGAATCACATCCAAACTCGCTGAATGAAGGAGGATAAGATTTGCCAAAAATCCTACTCCCTCGATCTCATGAAACATCCAGACACTCGGTTTGACTCTCAACTCCGAACCGGAGAGCGAATGAGCAACGGACCAACAGAGGAGCGAAAAGAAGCTCACTAACAAAGACAAAAGACTTAGATACAAAAGAATGAGAAGCTCTGAATCGAACAAAACGATGGCAGGATGAGAGTTAACAAGAAGCGTACCTAACACGTCGTCGGTGCCTCCTGTGCTCCCTCGGCGGAGATGTGGTTGTGCGCCGCTTCCCACGCCTTGGGTAGCGAGGACAACCTTGATCTGAGAATGTCCACTTCCTTGCCCGCGTCCTCCATTAGGATGAGGGGCGCTCGGCCTTCTTAGGGCAACTATTAGCATAGTGACCCTTGACTCATAAGAGAAACAAGTGACCTCGGCAATTTGGATTCTGAGGCCACCTTGCCGACTCGCGAGTGCGTGGTGGCTCACGGCTGCGAAGGGCGAGTCGAGTCTTTGGCTTGAGGATGGGGCACTGGTCTTGCCCGGCGAGGGGCGGGAAAGTTGGCCTTCGATGACTTCCAGGACTCCCACTTGCGCTTGCGGGACACTCCCAGCGCTCTCCCCTTGTGCTCCGCGATAATGGCCTTGTCGACCAAGGTCTGAAAGTCGGGGAAGTCAACGATAGATAGCTTGTCCTGTAGCTCGGTCAAACCATCCATGAACTTCTCCTGCTTGGCCTCATCAGTGGCCACCTCTTCTGGAGCATAACGAGCCAAATGGTTAAACTCGTACAAATACTCCGCCACTGACTTGTGCCCTTGCTTGAGCGAGAGAAACTCCTACTTCTTGAGCTTCATCAAGCCCGCGGGGATGTGAGTTCGACAAAAAGCAGAACGGAACTCCTCCCAAGTGACGACGTGGCCCTTGGGCTGCATCGCCAAGAAACTCTCCCACCACGAAAGGGCTGCACCCTCCAGCTAATGGGAGGCAAAGAGTGCCTTCTCCTGATCCTGACACTGAGCCACGTTGAGTTTCCGCTCAACCAGACGTAGCCGGTTATGCAAGTCGATGGGTCCTCGGACACGGAGAAAGTGGGCGGTGAGTCTTGAAGGAACTCAAGAGTCCCCTCGCGGTGATGTCCACCGCCTCCCCTGTTCGGAGAGGCAACAGAAAGCCTCCAACATCCTTGTCTGGTCCATTCGGTTTCGCTCGATCTGAGCGAGAACCTCGGCCATGGTCGAAGGAGGCGGGAGCTCCTCATCCGGACCAGCTGATTGGCCTGGACCGCTTCAAGTCCTTCCAGCCATCCTATTCCGAAGAGATGGGTTAGCAACAAAACCCGAAAACTAGAAGCTAAATAAAGCAAAAGAAAAGCCAACAACTAGGGGAATGGAACATCACCCTAATCGCAAGCCAACAAGACAGCAAATAAAAGAACTCCAAAAGCTTACAAAAGGCTCAAGAAACAAAAGGCTCAAGAAACAGCAAGAAACCACAAGACTAAAGCTCAACTTCCCGACACAACTAACCCGTATTGAATGAACGAGTAATCGGTTGAGAAGGCAAAATTTCAGAACACAGTTCTAGCTCTAACACTCCTACAAAGCAAGGTAAAACCGGCAAAAGTGGTGTTAGATACTTAGCCAACTAGTATCACATCTTACCCTTTTATTTCCACAAGTTTTAGTTGAATTATCCTTTCATTATCTATCTTATTTACTATTAAGAGCTTGCTATCCACAAATGCTTGCTTCCTGTCCAGATTTGAATTCCAGCTCCAAGCACTTCTATTCTTCATCAAAAGGCAGCCAAAACTTCAAATTTACAACTCTCAATGGTTCCCCCAAAAACTGAAATGAAACAAAGACAACTATCTTTTGAAAGAAGGAGATGAAATCAACTTTTAAAACTCAATTGAGAGCAATGTGAGATAAACAATCTAAGATAGGTAAGGAGCAAAATATGAGAACTTACTTATCCTAAAGATGACCAAGCTAGGGTTTCTACAGTCAGTATGGCTCTGATACCAACTTTGTGAGGACCCGGGAAATTCGGCTTGTAGTGCTTAACCATCCACTTGGTCCTAGCATCGCAAACAAAATATCCCGTGCCTCGAGATACATGTACTTCCCAAGAACTTGCAGAACACAAACCCCTTTACAAAATTATGCATCAATTCCATTCAACACATAAAACCGAAGCACAACTAAGCAAATCAAAAGACATACAATATAGACTTATTACAAAAGGGGCCGACCAGCCAAATAACAGCTAAAGAGATAAATAAACAGTGGAAGCAAAAGCCATAAGATGGCAGTAAACAAAAGCCAATTAGTGTGCCTTTAACCCACAAGGCAACCAACAAGACGCCAACCTAGTCGTCAAACCCGCCGCACAACTCACAAAAGTGGATCCCTTGAAATCACTTCCTCCTCTGCAACAATTAGTTAAGCAAAGCAAATGAGTACAAAAATGTACTAGCAAAACTTGCGTGTAGTGTAACAGCCTATACATAGCTACATGCAAGCTTATTTAAGTGGAGGAGGCTCTAGACTCATTTTCAGCATAAAGCAAGTTTTCATTTGCAATAATGTAATAGATTTAAAGCACTTTTACAATCTGTTTTTATTTGCCAAAAATAGCGAGATAACAAGTAACAATAATAAAAAGACATCCTGGAAGTGGCTAACCCAATAGCCACCACAACAATAGCATGAATTCCCCATTCATACCACCCACATCAAGTTTTAATTAAATGTTATAGTCTAGTTCTTGCACGACCTTACTAAGCATGTCCATAACCTAGGACTCTATTCGAATAGTTTGAACCTTGCAGGGGTGTACCAATGTACCCACACGTTAGACCACCTTTGTTGCCACTAGATGAAGCACAATTTCGAAGGTATGCCGGCAAGGCTAAGTCCTACGAGACATTTCCAATATTGTGCATTAACTACGAGTCGCCCGTATGGATAGAAACCCATACATTGAGACAGAGTCATTGTAAAGCCGAAAGTTAACTACCACTGTAGGGTAAAGCTCCCGGACAACTACAATGCCCTTCGGTGTGGAGAACCTAACCGGATTCCACTCCCGCTCACCCAACATATAACCACAAGTTTCTTTTTCAACACCACCCACACACACAACCTCTTGTGACTCGGAGCTAACACACGCCAAAGTACTAAGTCAAGAGAGGTCCCATATCACCCTCGTGTGGTTAGCACGCAATAATCGCTTGGCTTAGTGACACAAGTAACTCGGTCCTTGTTGTCCCGCGCACCATTCGAGTCACACCATAAGATCACACCATCAACCATTGTGCTCAAGTCTCAAACATTCCATTTTTAGTTTCAGTTTTTGACTTTACAAAGTAACAAAGCACAAGGTGCTGAGCATAATGGTAATAATAATTTTGTGTTATCAAAGTTATCAACTTCAACTAAGTTGATAACCGCCCAATTCTACCAGTAGCTAAGCATTTCTAAGCATGACAACGTAAAGTCAATAAAAGAGCATAATTCAACCACTGGGCTCTAATTCACCAGTGAGATTAATACCTTATGTTTAGTGGCAGGGGATAAACAATTTAAGGGCAACCATGCAATAGGATTAGCTACCTCTAATCGGGAAAATAAACTTTGACACAAAAGTATGCATACATACAATTTGCAAACAAAGTATTAGACTTTAAAAGTAATGGGATTATCATGATCAAACTGCTTGCCTTGCTGGAGATGCTCAGTTTGCTGTAGAGGAGCACTTTCGTTATCAACGAACTCGTCGGCACCTAACGAAAAGAACGAAAATAACCGATACGAACGAAGAACACCGAAAAGACATAAAAACCAAAGTCAACCAAAATCCATGAAATTTATACAACAGGTAGAGCATGATTTTTAAGGAATTTAGCAACAAGAACCAATTGATTTGGATTCTCAATGCAAAATTTATGGCCAAAACAAATCTGGCCGGCTGGAAAAATGCTGGAGAATTCACTTCGATTACTATTCGTCTAAAATTAAATTTTTGGCATAATTTTCCAGAGATGTGTTGCACCTAAAATTTTAATGGTAAACAGAGCACCTCATAAGATGAACAACACAATTTGATTCACCTCATTCGGAGCTAGGATGCATTTTCTACAATTTTAATTGTAAACAGAGCACCGCATAAACTTAAAAAATAACAACATGCCTAAAACCTATTCTACAATTAAGCACATAAATAGAGGAAACCAACAAACTTAGTTTCACTCAAAAAGGAGTCTCAGAGAAATACTTATGCATTTTTCAAGTTAAATGAATTTTTAAAGCACTAAATAAAGCCAAACAAATCTTAAATCCATTAACAAATTTTTCTGGAGATAAACTACGCTTACAACCATTTATAGATTAAAGCTTAGTTAAAACCAGAACTAACAAAATTTGAATCAACCAAAAAGGATGTAAAATGAAATAGCTATGCAATTTTAAAGTTTATTACAATTTTTAGTTAAGAAATAAAGCTTACCGGGTTTTATAAACAAACAAACTGACGCGGCAAAACAAGGGCCGTTGATGCGCCATCGCACGGCCCACACGAACCCAAGCACAGCCGCCCGTGTAATATCCCGTGTTATTAAATGAGTAATTAATGAATTAGAAAAGAATTAATAATCTGAATTTTGTGCAAGAAGGTGAAAATAGAGGTGGGCCTTTGGTCCATGGCCCAAGGGTGGGCCGACCACCGCACGTAAGTAGAGAGGCATGGCCTGTTGTCCCCAAAAAAAACCCTAGCCTTTTTCCCAGCCCTCCCCTGCACAGTCGCCTCTCCCATCTCTTGCCCCTGCTACCGCTTGCTCCTGGCCTTGCCGCTGCTGCTGCCTGCGCTTCCTGCAGGCGTGTTGGTTCAAGTTCAGCCGCTGCCATCAGCCAACACCAGATGTTTTACTTCGCCGGCTCCAGCGGCCACGCGCTACGCCTAATGCTTCATCGCCGCACGCGTTTGTGCCAAGCCATGTAGGAGTAGTCTCCATCGGCCACGCGCCACCAGCGCGTATGTGCGTTGCCCCGCCCGAGCATCCTGCTGCCTGCCCGCGTGGAACCGTCCTGCTGCCTGCCCGCACGCATGGAAGCTCGGCTGCCCCGTAGTTTGTTTGCCGTCCTTGTTCTTCTTCTTCTTCTTCTTTACTACGTCGTGAGGTCTTCTTGCTAGCTATTAGCTTTTCCTGGCTGCATCTTTTGTATGGACGCGTGGAGGTTTAAACCATCGCCAGCCGTCCTGTTGCATGCTGCATGTTGTTGCTTGCTTCTAGCTTTGCATGCCTATCATTATTGCCGCAAGATTTCTCTGGCCACAAGAAAAAGAAGGG
The DNA here is from genome assembly GCA_036346405.1 of Phyllostachys edulis. NCBI lineage: Eukaryota > Viridiplantae > Streptophyta > Magnoliopsida > Poales > Poaceae > Phyllostachys > Phyllostachys edulis. The sequence continues at coordinate 34,764,025 of CM070563.1, forward strand.
AGAGAATAAAAAGAAGACAGTGCTGGTTGGTGTGCTACCACGGCATGGAAAGGAAAGAGAAGAAGAAGAAGAAAAGAAAGAGGAGGGAGGAAAGGGAAGAGGAAAATTAGAAGGAAGAAGTCGGGATCCGGGTTTTTCGTCGTGTGGTAACAATCTGGTTTTCCCTGTAATACCCCAAATATAATTCGAGAGAGAATAATTAAAATTAGGGAGAAGGACAAAATAGAAAAGAGTTTAGCAGAAGGAAAAAAGGGGGGTTTTATGCAAATCCTCGGCAACCTGGGCCTCGGGCCTTGGCCCAGGAGGCCCATGAGGGGTCGGCCACCAATCAAAGAAGAGGGGAAAACCCCAGTACTACTGTAGCACATGTGCTACAGTACCCCTCGCCGCCGCTACAGTGTCATGCTACAGTACACGCCCCCCCCTTGCACTCCATTGCTATTACCCTCCCTCTTGGTGGTTCTCTCCCATTGCTATCGGCCAAGAAGAAGGAAGAAGACGGAAGAAGAAGGAAGGGGAAGAAGGGAGGGGAGAGGGATCGTGTGGTGTTCATCGCGTTCGACAGCTGGTTCTTCAAGGGTAATCCCAATTCCCCCTCAATTAGTTGCGCAATTAGTTAATTTAGCAATGTCGGTATTTATGGCTGTTCAGGATAGATTAGAGAAGATTGAGGTTTTGATGTGTTTAAATGTGGAATTAGTTCTGGACGTCTCTTAGAGTATTGTAGAGAACATCATCATCTTTCCGTGAAGTGCTAGAACACGTAATTTGGACCCCTATAGCAGAAGTTATGATTTTTTTTAGTGTCGCTGTCCTGCTAATCTATCAGCATTCTAACAGTTTGTAGAAAACTGGGTTAAGCCATTAGTTAAAGAAGAAATTAGAGGATCTTGTTATAACAAAAAATGTAGGTAATTTCCATACCTTTCCAGAAAGCTAAAGAACGCAAGATTTGGACACTCGTAGAAAAAGTTACGGTGGTTTTAGTGTACTATCCAGAGAACCCGACGTGAAAGTTGATGTCATTTAAATTGGCTTGGTAGGGGTATTAGATTGCCGATTCAGAAGGGCCCCTCAACTAGGTTTAGTTGGGTAATTTAATTACCTTTCCAGAAAGTCCTAGGACACCTTATTTGGACCCATGTAGTGAACGTTATGAATTTTAGAAGTCGACTGTCCACAGAGGGGACAGATCGATCGTTAGAAGTGGGTCGTTTGGAAGGCGCTTGAGAGTTTGGCTTTTTCGTTTGAGCTATTAAATATGTCTTGGGTCCCATATGGTTGTCTTAGCTCGGTTCATAATTATGTTCAGGTGGGCGATTGGTCCCAGGGGTAGCGCCCTCTTCGCGTCTACCGTTTCCGCACGGTTGAGGCAAGTATCCTGTTTGTAGCACAATTATGATTGTTTGATGTGATTGGTTGCGTTTTACTCGTACTAGTCATACATGGATGGTAGTGTGATGAATATGAATAGAACTTGGTGAATGCATGTTTATGGTTAAAGCTTCCCTATGTATGTTGTTAATGCCTTACATGCTATTTGAGATCTGAAGTTGTGGTATGTACCTGTTGATTCATATGTATGAAACATAGGGTCATAGTACATATGCATATTGGAAGCATACCTGAGACTTGGTCACGTGGTGACCAAGCATATACAGTTGAGTTCCCCGTCATGTAAATGACGGGCTTGTGGTCCCCACATTCGTGGAATGTGGGCATTGAGTAGAGGTCCCCATCATAAAGATGATGGGCAATGGTCCCTATACTCATGGAGTATAGGCTCTTGGTGCCTGTGCCAGAGGGCACAGGCAAGGGTATACATCGACGGTTGTTTACCCCGCATTACCGGTAAAATGCGAAAAAAGATAAAGATTAAAAGATGCATTGCATGTTCGCATTACATAAGCATGGGAGTATTTTTAGTGTAATGCTTCTTTTGGCATGTTGATGCCATAACTGTATGTTTAATGTTTCTTTTATAGATACTTGCTGAGTCCTTGGACTCACCCTTGTTTTGATGTGTTTTTAGGTACCACAGCCAAGAACGACATGCATGGGAGGGAGTAGTTTTGTTGGGATGCACTCACTACCATTCATCCTAAAGGAAGAATATCATTTAGTTTATACTCTATAAATAAGCAAACTGATTGAGATTCACTCATAGCTTTGGTTTAATGCGTTGGCTTATTTGTAATAATGAGATTAGCGAAGTTAGATTATGCTTATTATTGTTTTATCGGAACCTTCCCGATCTTATGGAAATAACTTTGGGCCTTCAGTAAATGGATTCCAATTTAACTCCATTTAAGTGAGAGGTCTTGCCCGAACAAGAGCTCCGATGATCATGCGTATTGCTTCTCTGTAAACACTACATGATAATTAGTTCTCTAATCAGTTCGAGACTATACTTAATGAGTTAAAAGGGAATTTGTGGATATCATGGGGATATACCCATGATCTTAGGATGATGTTACAATTGGCAATGCTGTTATCGGCTTGTCGAAACATGCGTTTTCGTCAAAGTGTGGATTCTTTGTCAAAATTTGGTCTTGGTCGAGGCCGGCGTTAGTATGTGATCGGCCCAGCCTTTCAATGGCGGTCTGACTGGGTTCTTGCTGATCATCGGCCAATCGGTGGCGATGAGTGTTGGGTTAGGTCAAGTTCATGGGTTTCATGCCATATGTGTTGCATGATGCATGTTTTGACTAACGTGGGTCAAGTTGTGAAGAATTTGTTCCCGGATTCGATTTCTTTGTCTATTGTTGTGCAGGTTGCTTTGAGGTCAATGAAGGTCAACGGCGAGGATGATCGGGACTAAGCTTGGAGAGCTGAGGTCCAGAACGATCGAGGATGCGGGTGAGGTCAATGGAGTCAAGCATGGCATAAAGGGACAAAGGTGACCGAATCAGGCGATTCAAGTCTGACGGGTTGGATCAAGCTGGCGGGGTTGGTGCAAGTGCCATGGTGGTTTCAGTGGGAGCCGGATGGGAGAGACTTGCCGACATGATGAGAGCCGCTGGATCAACCTACACGTGGCGAAGTATGGAAGTGCTTCACGTAGTTTGGGACTCGGTCTGGGAAAAAGATCGAGAAGGGGTATTTTGGTAATTTTACCAAATACTGCCTTGGTGACTTTTGTCAACCCGCGGGGCAAGACGACGTGTGGAGAAGCTGATTAGGTCAAGAGGAGATGAAGACGGCGCTTTAAAATACGTACGTGTGTGACCTGTTTGTGTGTGGGCCTTAACAAGAGCCCATTAGGGTTCAATCCTCTAGAAGGTCCAAGCCTCCACTATAAATAGAGGAGGGAGGTGGCTGCACCCACTTCAACCCTTTATTATTAAAAACCCTAGTTTTGCTTTTGTGCTTAGAGAGAAGATAGTTGGAGGTTAGGGTTCTAGAGAGTTGGATTTGATTTCGTGCTCATGTATTGAGTCTTTGTCCTCCAATGATGGAGTGGTTGTAAACCAATACCAAACCAATACCATATAAAATCAATCCAAGGAAAGATTGCTCAAAGATGTGTATCTTTGCTTTCCTTCTCTCTATTTGATGATTTTGAGTCTTTCTTTGATCCGCAAGTTTTTGCTTGGTTTTTTTGCCTTGATCTAACTTGTTGTGACATGTGGGAACCCATCTAGGATCATCTTAATCATCATTCACCCACAAGCAAGTCTCTAGATCATATTTCATTTTTGACTCGGTTTTGGAGCCACCTTCGTTCAATCTAAAAAAGATAGGAACTTTGATATGGATCTCTGTGATCTTTGATTGGAATAGGTTCCTAATATCTTAGAGAAGGTGTGTCTCAAGTTTGGTAAGGTTTGGAGTCACGGATCAAAAGTTAGACCGATTTGAGTCTTGGTTTTCGGGCTGTTTGCGCTGTTCATCGTGAAGTCAGTCAGTCCGAGCTTTGGCCTTCGGCCAGTTCGGCCTCCGGTTAGTCCGCCTGCTTGCCGCCGGTCAGTCCGACCAGAGCGGATAGACCGCACATTGGCCGTCGGTCAGACCGCACCTCTGATTAGGGTTTTAGTTTTTGGTCTTTTGCTTTGGGGTTTTGATTTGGATTCAATACAAGTCTTCCGCTGCACTTGTAGATTGATCTTCATAGCTTCCATAGCTACTGGAGTGACCTTCATGCTGAATCCGATCCTTGTGAAAAAGTGAGCGTGCTCCTATTCACCCCCCCTCTAGTCGCCTTTTCGGTCTAACAGAATTCATCAACAACGAGTTTGAGATTATGTTGGCTCCGAAGATCAGCAACCAACACGCTCATACTCTCATTCAACGTTGATCACATTCATACAACATTCATACAAATACATAAAGAAAGACATATATCATAATAGTTCAAGTCTACATCGATTACAGAAGGGCCGACCAGCCAAATCCAACTGAACACTTAGAGTGGCAGCGGAAATGATATAAATAAACCAAAATTCTAGCAATGGTATGCCCCATAACCCATGGCAACCGACTGGAAGTAAAAAAATAGCACTACTCGTCAGTGTCGCCTAAATCGACACTAATGAGCTCATTGGCACTCGCAAGTCTTACACAAAGATAAAATTAGTTATTCATAATGGACATTCGAAGGATAGCATTAGTGGCTTTAGTTTTGCGAAAGACGTAACAATTTTTAACCTACACATACTAGTTTTTCAAATGCCATTTCAAAAGCAGATTTGAAGTAGAAGTAAAACATGTGATAAAGTAATACATCGATAAACAAATGAATCAAATAGAAACCAAAGTGGCAGCCCACTTTGATACAATAACATGTGTGAACACCCGTTCAGGCCGAATACCAAGTTGTACCCATAAATTTTAATTCAAAGTCTAACAATAGTGACTCCCAAATTCAAGCGATCGTCCGTAGCCATGGACACAGCTATTCAAATAGATTTATCTCTATAGAGGTGTACTACTTTACCCACATGACTCGACTAGCCCGTAAGCCTCTGGATAATGACACACTTCCTTAGGTATGTCGACCGGGGAGAATCAAGATACAGTCGTTTTTAGCAAGAAAATTCTATTGAGATAAGTCCCCCCTTGCAAGATGTTCCCATACTTAGTACAAGCGACAGATAACACTTGCTAAGCGGCTCACAAGTTGTATTGGATATACCGATGCAATGTAAATAACAAAAAATTGTGCTCCCATGCACACTATAGAAAATTACATTGGCTCCTACAGACAAATGATCAAACACAAGTGTCCTCACACCACCTGGGACTTAACACAATAAAACCTTCCCCTTACTTAATCGTACGGTAGCCATATCCCGCGTGTGATAGCACGAGTTTTACTTGAATCAACGACATCACCAAAGTTCGGTCCTTATTGGTCAGAACAAGTCAACCACATACCCAATCTCGTTCACGAAGGTACCCTCACTAGCAACCACTTGTCCAGACCCCAAAACTCTCTTAAAATGACAAAGTTTAACTTAAGTAACATATACAAAGATCTGGAATAAAAAGAAGATAATAAAGTTTGTGTCTGCCTTAATTGTCGGGTTATTCCCGACAATCAATTTACCGTATCTAGACTTGCATGGCTAAGCAAACTCGTACGATATATTTCACACAACCTAACTTAAGCATGTAGGTACTGGAATAATTCAAGGATAACCTCATGAATAGGATATAACTAACTACATGTAACATCCCAAATTTGGGTGTGTGTTTTAAATGTAAGAAAATGAGTAGAAATTAAAACTTTTCTTGCATCTTGAAGTTTTTGAACTTTTCTATAATTCTTGTAAAGGAATTGTGGGAAATCAAAAACCTAAATCTCCAATTTACTAAAGTCATGACCCTTTTTAAACTTTTGAGAAAAGCTTGTGGTCAACCTCTGAAAATATTTTTTCTTGGTTCTAGGGATGCTGTGTGACACCTCTAAAAAATTTCATAATTTTTAGAAATTATTTGATAATTTTTAAGAGGCAGTCAAACCAGTTTGACTCTTGGTCAAACCCTAGAACAAACCTTGCAGAATTTTTGGAGAAAAATGCTGTGCATAAAAACCTCTAAAAATTTTACACAAGGCTTATCCTGGAGCTAGAAACCTCCAGTCAAAATTTTAGAATTTTTGGAGTTAGTTTGCTACCTCTAATAATTCTTCCAAATCTCAGCTCAAATTCCAAACCCTAGTCAACCATGTGGTTTGGGTCTGAGTCAGACTCGAGCCCAACGTTGTTTTGGTTGAACCCAATCAACTAGCTGCACTCGGGCTCGGTCGTTTTGGCACGCGGCTTTTGGACCGTTGGATCTCCATCGGGCGGCCCACGTTTGTGTAAGCTTTCGGTTTCCGATCGCTTGTGAACCGTTGGATCTCGATCCAACCGTTGGTGCTTGGCCCATGCCTATTGGTTGGGCTCAACCCATTCCTTTCTGTTCCAACTCGGGCCGCTTTGTTGTTGTGTCGCTACCGGTGGGCCCTTGCGTCGCTGGTCATCTCCTTCCTCGGTCACTCCTCGAGCACGAGCGCCATGGTGTGGGCAGGGAGAGAGCGCAGTGCCTTGTCCACTCCATGGAGTCCTGCAACGACTCTTAGCATTTATTGCTTGCCAGTCTTTGCCCCCAAAGTCTTCTCTTCACATGCTCCCATCGCGCTTGGCATGTCCATGGCATGCTTGACCGTGGTGGAGCATTGTCGTTGCCCTCCTTGCTCTCTCGGCTATAAGTAGCCACTGAGCCTCCTTTGTCTTCCTTTTAGCACCTCCTTGCTTCACCTAGCATCTTCTTTGCTGGTTGAGCTCAAAACCACCACAAACCCTAAAATCGCCATTGTCGGCCCGTGGAGCTCTTCGTCGCCGCCAGTGCTTCGAGGGTTCTTTTTCACTTCTGTTCGCGTCACTTTGCACCCCTCAGTACCTTCTGCAAATCCCCTAACTCAATTTTGGCTTGCCTTCACAGGAATCACTTGAATTGGGTTTTGGATCTCCTTCGGCCGAGTTTGTCCCTTTTCTTCCTCAGCTCCGGTAAGTGCTTCATTCTTCAATTCCTTGCTCAGGGACCTTCTTTGTGCTATTGTTTTTGCTCAGGCCGTCACCTCCACTTCATCCTCTTCAAGGCCGACAAGCTTCTTCATCGTCGGAGCTCCTCCGGCCTCCTCCTTGCCTTCCCTACCCTCAGGTAGCTTTCTAGTAATCCCTAGAGGCTTGGGCACCCGCTTCTCAGAACAATGAAGAGCTCTTTTTGATGTTCGGGTTTTGCCGTGCATGGCAGCGCCGTCTCTTTCCAGCTCGCCGGCGTTCTAGGCCGCCGCCGTCGCAGTGGGTGGTACCATTGTGTGCGCAAGTCTATTGCGAACTCAGTGGTGCTCTTGGTTGGCGCCGGCGAGTTCCTCATCGCCGGCGGTAAGCAAATCTTTGCCGTCGGGCATTTTGTCGGACGGGCGCTGTCGCGTTGTCAGTTAGGACGTCATTAATGCTAATCATCTGTTTAATCATTGGTTAAGTAATTTAATGACTGTCTTAAAGTTGGCTTGGCGTCGCTGACATGCTGGTCCGTGCCTTTAATAACCCCTCCTGAACGCTTTAACCCTCGTCCGTGGCCTTCAGTCGCTGATAGTGGGGCCCTGTCTCTTTTTCTCTCTCCTAGGTGTGCGCTGAACTGTGTTCATCGTGGACTATTGGATCAAAGATCTACGGCTTAGATCGTGTGGACGTTTGGACCACTGAGCATTCACCGTCCGATCTAGATCCAACGATCTAGATCACTGTGAACATTCGGACCACCGAACGTCAGCCGTCCATCCTTGGATCTACGATTGAGATCAGCGGGACCTTCGGACCCCCGGACCTCCCGTAGCCTTGGCCGTCCGATTCTTAATCAACGGCTGAGATTGTGTGAACGTTCGGACTGTCCGAACGTTGCTTCACTCTCAGCCGCTCATCGCGAGATCGACGGCCCATGTTCGATTGAACTTTCGGACCGCCCGAAGGTTCAATCAACGTGGACCGTTGGATCTTGATCCAAGCGTGGGTTGTGCATTTTTGTGCGCGGGCTGTAACACCCCAGCCCAACACTGAGCTTGGAATGCCACTAAACTACCCTAACAATTTAATTTGCATCAACCTACAATAATAATATAGCAAGCAACTCAAAATCAAAGCCCGTCCACAGGTCACAATAAAATATTAATAAAGACTTGACAATCATAAATAATTAAGCCCTAGAAGCAAAGCAAGATGATAACCCAAAATTGGCACAAAACCAAAAGCACAAATTCTATGGAATTTACAAACAAGTCATAATCAATCATCTAGAGTTATTCAATATCTATCATGACCTAAAAGATATTCCATCATAATGATATAAGGGTTTCCCATGACAAATGATCAAATAACGAGTGTAAGCGGTGTTCCAAGTGCTAACCCTTCCCAAGAAGCATCAATCAAATCACCTAAAAACAACAAGAGAGCAAGGTGAGTCCACGACTCAAATAGCACAACGATAGCGATGTACAATGCTTAATCAACAATACACAATATCATTATTAACATTAATTGTTCTCTTTTCTTTATTCTCATGCTAAATCATTCAATTCTATTTATTTATTCTCATACTCAATCATCAACTACCTTTCATTTCATGCATCTCTACACTACATGTCCACATGCGCGTATACCGGTATAGCATGAGTGTTCACCCGTCGATGACACACTCTCAAGGCCGTCCTCTTCAAGGATCGGGGACCTCCTCCACTCCCATGGAGTTGTGATCAACATGATCACCTTTTCGTATGCAGTGATGCTTATGAATGCACAAATATTCATAGTTTCATCAACATTACCATTGTCCAACAATATCATACCCAACAATAAGGAATAAATACTGACCATTAACATTACTTGCAATTAAATAAGCAAAAACACAACAATTTAATGGTAAAGCATACAGTGATCAACCAATGACCTCTGTCTACTATGCACTTGCCTCTTATCTTGTGAGGTTGGAGAGCGAAACAGCGGCTACGCACACGAGACCGCACTCCCTGGACAAACAATCCAACACACATCTCAAAGAAATCATACAGTACAACTCCTACACTTTATTCTAACCGTAATCGCACGCCTACACCAAACCGACGTTTTTACTCGAAACTACCAGACAGGTTACCGCTGTCCCAGCACTAAAATTGTCATAACTTCTGTTCTACTTGCCCAAAAATTATGTTGTTGTGCTCTCTGGAATGCTTAAGAAATTATCTACATTTTTCATGCAAAGCAAATACACTAATTATCTCATGTACTATTTCTAATTTACAGATTAACACGTACTGCCAAAAGATGACAACCCCTTAGATAGGAGGCTTACAAAATTCGTAACTCGAAATTTAATCGTCCGATCAACTTGATTAAATATTCTACGGAACACTACCAAAATTCTCTACAATTAACTAGTAGATGATATTCCCAAAATTCGTCATTAAGGTACCCGAAATAATCGTACAACAGAACAGTAGACTAAACAGATCTAGTAATTGGTTTCCCCCGACTAAACAAATTCTAAAACCCCTCTCTAATCTCTAATTAAATTAACAAAACGGAGAGGGAAAACCAGATCGTTACCACACGATGAAAAACCCGGATCCCGACTTCTTCCTTCTAATTTTCCTCTTCTTCTCTTTCCTTTCCATGTTGTGGTAGCACACCAACCAGCACTGTCTTCTTTTTATTCTCTCCCTTCTTTTTCTTGTGGCCAGAGAAATCTTGCGGCAATAATGATTGGCATGCAAAGCTAGAAGCAAGCAACAGCATGCAGCATGCAACAGGATGGCTGGCGATGGTTTAAACCTCCACACGTCCATACAAAAGATGCAGCCAGGAAAAGCTAATAGCTAGCAGCAGTACCTCACACACGCAGTAGTAGCAACAAGGACGTCAAGAAAGCGGCGGGCAAAGAGCTTCCATGCATGCGGCGCAGTAGCGGACCAGTTCCACACGGCAGCAAAGCAGGCGCTTCGGGCGACATACGCTACTGGTGGCGCTGTGGCGTGGCGATGGAGATCTGCTCCTACATGGCTTGGCACAAACGCGTGTGGCGATGAAGCATCAGGCGTAGTCGTGGTCAGCTGAGCCGCCAAGTAAAACAGTGGCGTTATCGATGGCGTGGTGAACTTGAACCAAAGACGCTTGCGAGAAGCCTTGAAGGCAGCAGAAGGCGAGAGCAAGCGGCGAGGGCAAGAGATGGGAGAGGTTGTCTGCGAGGAGGTTGGGAAAAAGGCTAGGGTTTTTTTTGGGACAACAGGCCATGCCTCTCTACTTACGTGCGGTGGTCGGCCCACCCTTGGGCCATGGACCGAAGGCCCACCTCTATTTTCACCTTCTTGCACAAAATTCAGATTATTAATTCTTTTCTAATTCATTAATTACTCATTTAATAACATGGGATATTACACTCTACCCCCCTTAAAGAGAATTCGACCCTGAATTCTACTCGGAAGAACACAGAACTGAAATTAATATCCATCAAAACGTACCCGACGTGAACAACTCTGGTTAAAGCTCGCGCATACGAGACTCCAACTCCCAAGTCGTCTCTTTCTCGGACTGATGCGACCACAGCACCATGATGAAAACTAAAGTCTTACGCCTCATCACTCGCCCCGACCTTTCTAGGTAAACTCAACGGACGGGACTCAAGGGTAAGGTCATACTCGTTCGTCAATGGCTCTAACGAAACCTCATACTCCAGATTTCTCAAGTACTCCCTTAACACCGGGTCACACAAATCATTGTGTACCCTGCGCCAGGACTTGAGACGGTCCTAGCGATACGGTATCTTCCAAAATCCCTGCAACTTCCAGAAACATACCAATGTATCTTGGGCCAATCTTCCCTTTGGTACCAAACCACACAACCTGCACATAACACGGAACTCTTGTTCCATCTCTCAATCGATCTCTTCACCTTAACAAGGAGCACCACCTTTAACCAAGGACGCACAAACAACTCACCTTAAACCATCCCTCTCACAAAAGAACCCAACTAAAAAAAACGAAGGATTCCCTTCGCAACCACGCATTACCAACCCCCCACCAAAAGAGTCAAATCCAAAATCAAAGATTCATCACGAAAACCTTCCCACCTTCCAAGTAAGCCGTTTACAAATAAACACCAAGTAAGTCAAAGGAGAAATTACTTGAATGCCCAAAATCAACCACTTCCTTTCTTTTTCTTAACCGAAAAGAATCACACATACCAACAAGAACCAACTCAATTTATAATTGGCATCCGTCACAGAGACAAAGCTCAAATAAAAATCAAGCGAATATTTCATTATCCCAGAATACAACCTCTTTCTCAAACTTTCTTTTAAGAATTCAACTTTCTCTTAAACTATGAGATTCCAAATCATCACAAAACACCATACCTCAATTATCTTATATTGGCAACCTCAACACTAAGCTCAAACTGAATACCATCCACACCTTTGTTGAGAGACTTTACTAACCCCACGGTACCATACTCTAGCCAACTCCTCTACCAACGGAATTACATTGATAAATGATTCCCAATGCACCTCAACATAGATTTCACCCACAATCATATCACCTCAATCCGTTAAGGATAATCAACTAAAAATTCACATCACACACACTCATATACTACACCCAAAAGATGCTATCAATGACCATCACACAATTTGAAATCCACTTTTATTCTATTACTTCTACATATAATCATTGGGCAACCAAGGCTCTAGCATAAAACACAAGCCCAATCTCAACATCCAAATTAATCTTCTACAATGAACTTCTGGTATAACTGATTTGGAAATCCTCATTTTCGACGACTACAAATCCCACGATTCAAACAATATCCTCAATAATCAATTAATTGCCCAAAACAATTAAATTACTTCATCAATCTTGGACCCTTACTAAACCAACCCATTTAGTTTCACCTACACAACCTTGCAAAAACACAATTTCAATACTAACTATTTGACCACGATTGAAACTTTTAATAGTTCCAATATTCTACCAACATGAACAAAGGTTCTTGGGTTACAATTCACTATAGGTTCTACTAGTTGTAACAACATAATCCATTTTATTTCAACGACAATTATTCCATTTAAAACAAATTCCTTTCAAGAATTATGTTACGAAATCAATTCACCCTTTATTACATCGAAAAAAACTTTACCCAAAGCTTCAAAAAATCACCTACTTGACCTCTACTACCCAGTCGTCACTATATACTCTATAAGGTTTTTGTAAAACAAATCGATTATTCCTTTTTCAAAAGAAGAGGCAAATGAAACAATTTTCAGCACACAGAAAAAAAAATTTATTCTTCACGGTAAATACAAGTCCAAGAGAAATAGTCAAATAGCAATGATCCCGAAAAGCAAATGAGGAATCCACAGATGAGGGCACAAATCCCACAAGAAGAGAATATCAAACCTCAAATAAGAATAAAGCATCACTTTTGGAAATCGAGAAACGTTTATGGGCAAAAATAGAATGGTTAGGCATACTTCAATTAAACTTCAAGTTACAGATCTTGACTTCAACCTCAAATACTTCCACTTCACTCTTTCCTTTATCAAAGAAAATAATTTCCTTTGATTTCAACATCACTTTGCCACCTCAAACAAGAAGAGCTTTCAAGACCAAATCACATTAAGCACTTAAGAACCAATAAAACTTTTCAACACGTCGCTTTGCTTAATAAATTTCAGCTACCAAATAGATCACGAACTCTAAAAGATCACGAGTGCAAAGCTCAAAACTTTTTGTTTGAGCGATACCACGAAAGACGGTCAGATTACTTTCTTTCTATAAGAATCAATAACACGCTCACAGTCCATTGTTGACGATCTTACTAACATCCAGAATAATACACTGTTAATAAAAAATCATCATTGTCTACTCTTCCATTATACAACTCTCCAAAAAGTCAACAAATTGTTTCATACTACTTTATCATCTTATCCTCCAATTGAGAGTCCATCAAAATATTACAACCTCACTACAACTACCACTTTATTCTAGTAGAGATCTACTATACAAATCAAAGGGTTCTACCAAAACCCTTTCATCAAAGACATATTATTATCCGATAATTCAACCATCATGTAAACATAGTTCATCCATTAAATACCACCAGTTTATCTCTTAGTGATGCTCAACACCAAACTTTAATAGACAATAATTGCACCTAGCAATTACATATAATCACTAAGTATCCACAAAAGATTACTCTAAGATTAATATCCTCTAAGACAATAATCTAACGCCTTTTGAACTTAACCATCCCAAATGATTAGATTAATCCGTTGAGACCCGTTAATCCAATTTACGAAAGAATTTTACCAAATTTATCACTCTTAATGATCAACCCAATTCAACAATGTTCCCCACCTCTTAATAACTCTATTGATTTTAATTAGGTATAGCCATACTCATAACCACAATTCATCATACAACTATTACAATGCAGTACTAGATTAATCAACTACTATAATAAGGACATCATTTAAGATTCATTATACATCACGCTGCTAACCCAACTTGATATCTCATACCAAATCAATTAATTTCTATGACCACCACCTGTTGCTTAAACATAAAAAGACCCTACCAAAAGGGTTTTGACATTTTCTTTCATAAAAGAGAGTCAGCATGCAGCAGAAAGCTTTCATTATCCCAAAACATCAAGCGAACAAATGAGTCATGTTTTCCGATAAGAAAGACAGAACTCCAATAAAAAGGTCAATCTTGACAATTAACCACGTTCACTAGCCGCAAGAATAACTCAATAGTTGGTAAAACAATAATGGCTTTAAGGGACAAATTAAGCCAATGGAAACACATCAACTGCTTTGTAACCACTAACCCAAGAAAATTCATCAACCAACAGCAAGTAATCAGAATAACCAAATGCAACTCAAGGAAAACAACAAACTTTCCAAGGAAACTCATCTCTAACATTTGTAACAAAGTTACCCAGGGTAAACACGTCACTTTCGAAACTCATCTCTAACATTTGTAACAAAGTTACCCAGGGTAAACACGTCACTTTCCCTATACCACAAACGGTAGTATAACTTGGCCATGCCCATGGCCACAACCAAGATCTCTACCTCTTGACATCGACTATCCTCCACAAACAACAACACACAACAAGTTCAAAGAACCAATATCAACTCATACATCAATCGTACAACGTATCAGAAGCGTAAAAACAATACTCGTCCCATACCCATCCTACGGTGCACTAGTGTGTCAAATTTTAAGTTAATAAACCATTAGCAAATTTTAGTTGATTTACTAGTCCTAAAACAAATTTTAGCAATTTTAGGTTTCCTAAGTTGTTAATCTATTCACCACGGACCTAAAGCCCGCTCTGATACCAACTGTAACACCTCAGCCCAACACTGAGCCTGGAATGCCACTAAACTACCCTAACAATTTAATTTACATCAACCTACAATAATAATATAGCAAGCAACTCAAAATCAAAGCCCGTCCACGGGTCACAATAAAATATTAATAAAGACTTGACAATCATAAATAATTAAGCCCTATAAGCAAAGCAAGATGATAACCCAAAATTGGCACAAAACCAAAAGCACAAATTCTATGGAATTTACAAACAAGTCATAATCAATCATCTAAGGTTATTCAATATCTATCATGACCTAAAAGATATTCCATCATAATGATATAAGGGTTTCACATGACAAATGATCAAATAACTGAGTGTAAGCAGTGTTCCAAGTGTTAACCCTTCCCAAGAAGTGTTGTCAACAGTCACCTAAAAACAACAGTAGAGCAAGGGTGAGTCCACGACTCAGCAAGCACAATAGTAAGCAGTGTACAATGCTTAATCAACAATACACAATATCATTATTAACATTAATTGTTCTCTTTTCTTTATTCTCATGCTAAATCATTCAATTCTATTTCTTTATTCTCATACTCAATCATCAACTACCTTTCATTTCATGCATCTCTACACTACATGTCCGTCCACATGCGCTTCTTTTGCGTATACCGGTATAGCATGAGTGTTCACCCGTCAATGGCACACTCTCAAGCCCGTCCTCTTCAAGGATCGAGGACCTCCTCCACTCTCGTGGAGTTGTGATCAACATGATCACCTTTTCATATGCAGTGATGCTTATGAATGCACAAATATTCATAGTTTCATCAACATTACCATTGTCCAACAATATCATATCCAACAATAAGGAATAAATACTGACCATTAACATTACTTGCAATTAAATAAGCAAAAACACAACAATTTAATGGTAATAAATGGTAAAGCATATAGTGATCGACCAATGACCACTGTCTACTATGCACTTGCCTCTTATCGTTGTGAGGCTGGAGAGCGAAACAGCGACTACGCACACGAGACCGCACTCCCTGGACAAACAATCCAACACACATCTCAAAGAAATCATACAATACAACTCCTACACTTTATTCTAACCGTAATCGCACGCCTACACCAAACTGACCTTTTTACTCGAAACTACCAGACACATTACCCGCTGTCCCAGCACTAAAATTGTCATAACTTCTGTTCTACTTGCCCAAAAATTATGTTCTTGTGCTCTCTGGAATGCTTAAGAAATTATCTACATTTTTCATGCAAAGCAAATACACTAATTATCTCATGTACTATTTTTAATTTACAGATTAACACGTACTGCCAAAAGACGACAACCCCTTAGACAGCAGGCTTACAAAATTTGTAACTCAAAATTTAATCGTCCGATCAACATGATTAAATATTCTACGGAACGCTACCAAAATTCTCTACAATTAACTAGTAGATGATATTCCCAAAATTTGCCATTAAGGTACCCGAAATAATCGTACAACAGAACAGTAGACTAAACAGATCTAGTAATTGGTTTCCCCCGACTAGACAAATTCTAAAACCCCTATCTAATCTCTAATTAAATTAACAAAACGGAGAGAGAATGTAACACCCCAGCTCAACATTAAGCCTGGAATGCTACTAAAATAAAATTAAACATTGCTACTAAGACCATTTACCAAATTTTTCAACAGAACCTTCTTTGTATAGTTAACTATACCGAGGTTTCAACAGTTAAATATAACATTAACAATATTTCAATATCCAAATTCATTCAAGCATGCTTTATTTGTCAAGTTATTTTGTCGATTAGAGGTAGTTAATCCTATTGCACGAATTCCCTAAATTGTTCATCCCCTGCCACTAGCCTAAGTTAATATACCCGCTGGTGGATTAGAGCCGATAGGATGTTATATGGTCTATTTATGCTTATTCGATGTCATGCATAGTAATACTTAGTTTCGAGTAAATTGGGCGGTTGTCGACTTTGTCGATAACCTTGATCACATAAATCATTTTTATTATGCTATGTACAACACTCTGTGCAATTACATTTGGAAAACTAAAAATAAAAATAAAACGATTTGGACTCGGGCAAATGGTTGATGGTGTGGTTATTGGGTGTGTGCCTTGTACCCGAGTCAACAAGGACCGAACATCTTGTTACACTAAACCAAGCATTATTGCATACACCCACGCGAGGGGATTATAGGGCCTCTCTTGACTTAGTACTTTGGGGTGTGTTAATTAATGAGTCGCCAGTCGTAGTTGTTAGGAGAAAAATGTTATGTTGTTCTGTTGTTGTTGGGCATGCGTGGGGTGGGTTCCGGGAAGGTTCCCTCACCCGAGGAGCATCGATAGTTGCTGAGGCAAGGCCGATGACTCCGACACAATGTATGGGTTCCCCGTGGGATCCCGAGATGGGCGGTTCATGTTGGGTTAACCCCCATACGTGCGACTCTTAATTAATACATACCATTGGAAAGCGTCTCGTATCAAAAGTGTGCATTATGGCCTGGAAAAGGAGCAGTCTGGCATGTGGGTAAAGTTATACACCTCTACAGGGTTTAATCTATTCGAATAGCCAAGTCCTTGGTTATGGACACGCTTGGGGAGGTCTTTCAAGAGTTAGACTCAACATTTTGGAATTTAAACTTAAAACTTGATCGGTGGTATTGAGAGTGGCTCTCATGCTATGTTTATGTGTTGTGGGGGCAGCCACCTATTGATGTTTAGTTGATGTCTAATGTTAATTACTCGCTGTTATTTGAAGTCTTAAAAACGTTTGCTCACTTGCCATTTGAATCTACTACATTGTATTCAATTGAAATATTGCTTTGTGCTAAAAATGAACCCTATAGCCTTCTCCTTTGAGTAGAGCTTGCATGTAGCTATGTATTGGCTTGGTAAAGTTTTACAGAGTACATTCGTGTACTCACTATTTGCTTTTATTACTAATCTAGACAGCAGGTGTGAGATCAAATCGGGTAAGGAAAGATTGCGCTGGAACGTCAAATTGCTATAGTTTCAACACAGTTGGTTGCCCTGCGGGTTATGGCAAGCCATTGGGACTTCATTTATGGTTAATTCAAGTATTTAATTCAGTTTATTCACTGTTTCCGCTGCGTACTTGATATTTTATCTTGTTATTTGGCTAGTCGGCCCTTTATACGAATCTAAACCTTTTATGTTCATATGTTGTAAATTATGAAGTTGTCGGTATTATAATAACTTGTGTATGGATTGATATTGATGTTTGTGAGGTTGTATGTGTACCGCTCCTGGGAGGTACATAATACACCGAGAGCGGGGAAATTTAATTTGTGATGCTAGGACCAATTAGAGGGTCAATCATTGCAAGTTAAATCGCCCAGTAACGCTCACATCTCCCCACCTGTCCCCCCCCCCCGGGTCATGTTCTCCCCCGCCGGCTCTCCTCCCGCCGCGCCGTGAGGAGCTAGGGTTCCATACCCGCCGGTGCGCCATTGACGGCCTCCTCTACCACAGCCGGACGCCGCGTGTACCCATCCCTGGATCTCCTCCCCTTCCTTTGGCTTATTTATTATGTTCTGAAGATCTAATAGATTAATGGAGTTGTCATCCATATTGTGTATTGCTTTCAACAAAATTCCTAGACTTATGCTCATAATATACATAGTGTTAATTTTATTAGTCTGTTTGTGAGTGCCAGCTAGCTTATGTAGAATACAACATCCTAGTTGTCATAGTGTTCATTTTATTTTGCCATGTTCATAGTATACATTTTACCAGTTAGTGAAGTAAATATTATGTCAGATGATTTGCAATTCTTGTTATTTATTAGTCTGTTTGTGAGTGCCAACTAGCTTATAAAGAATACAACATCCTACCACCATTACAATCTACTTCTAAAGTGTTGCTTTCTCAGTACTTAAGCTAGATAGAATGAAGCTGTCAAATACTGTTTTCTTGGGAAGCTGAAAAACACATGTAGAAGTTGAGTACCACACTGCTGATTGGAGGAAAGTTTGGCTTTGATGGCAATCTTGGAATTTTACAACTATGAAGTTCTGTTGTTGTCTACTAGGACACATTTACAAAATTGAAAGTATCATGTACCATTATCATTTCATACTTAAACAATGTGTTTTTCAAGTAGCTGTAATGTATCAATA
Organism: Phyllostachys edulis; assembly: GCA_036346405.1. Lineage (NCBI taxonomy): Eukaryota > Viridiplantae > Streptophyta > Magnoliopsida > Poales > Poaceae > Phyllostachys > Phyllostachys edulis. The sequence continues at coordinate 34,782,542 of CM070563.1, forward strand.
TAATTCATTATACCAAGCACTTGTGTGTTGCAACTATTTCAGTAGGGGCCATACAAAGGGTTCCATTTACCATTGGCATCACTATCATTAATGTAATATCCAGTCTCTACTCACTCTCACCTCATGTCCTACAGAAATATTTTACCAAAATTAAATTATGAAAGGACCTCTATAGAAATCAAATATAGGCTGAATGCGAAAAAATGTGACTTACCTCATTTCTGAATACCAAATTTCCTGAACGAGTGGTTCGTGGCACTGAGAGCGTGTAGCTCTAGCGTACCCAGGAGTGAAGTCCTAGGTGTACTCAGGAATGAACCCTGAGCGGTCCCAAATAAGTGGTTTGGGCAGTCTCGAGAACAGGATCTCGAGCATACCTGGGCACGTGGATCTAAGGTAGTGTAGGTTCGCACTCGAAGGCAAGCTCTGAGCGGTCCCAAACACGTGGTTTGGTGGTCTCAAGAACGGGATCTCGAGCTTGACTGAGGACGAGAGACTCAGATAGTGTAGGATTTGGATCTTTTTGCCTCTCATTGTTTCTTGGAATTATTCGCTAACTGTGTATGACCTAACACACCTCAACGAAGGGTTAGTCTCTTCCAGAGAAATACGACAGTTACAGATCACAATTGCCCCCCATTCAAAATTGACATAAACCAGATTACTATGGAGTATCTCTTTCGCATTCTTTGTCAAACAAACCAAAAACTTCATTTAACAAGACGTACTGTTCCATGATTACTGTAAACCATCATTCTTGTTACCGTAGCTATAGTAATGTATTGTCGTAGTACAAAACATGGAGGAAACAAACTATAATTAACCATAAGTTTGTACCTTCAAACTGCTAGCATGTGTTCACTGAAACGCAGCTTTTGTTATGTGCAATGTTGATTGTGATATTTCGTACTTGTGGTATTTCGTACATATGGCATGCAGTACTGACTTTGCAATATCTTGTTGGATGTAGATAGATAAAGTGTACATGTATTTATTGGTGGGCCGATCAGCCAAACGGGTAGTTCTGTCGACATTGGTGACATGGAAGCGACCGTTCTTTTGTTTCACGAATCACCAGACTTTCGAACTCTTCTGACTAGGATTAAATCGACCTTTGGATGGGATGAGCCTGGGATCGTTGTCGGAATGCAGGGGCGATATGAGGTTGGGCTGGGTTCTAAGGTGCACACCTTGTTGGTGCCAATATTTTCCGCCGATGATTGGGATATGTACAAGGATATTGTTCTCGCATCTCATGTTCGGTTGTTGGAGGTGGTGGTGGAGAGGACAATCGTTGTTGAGGATTTACTAAACAATTTGGATGTGGTGAATGGCAACACGGAGGAACTAGACGCCGCTCTCCATCTTTCGCGAGGCCCCCAATGGAGGAGCAACATTCTGAAGAGTTCGTTAGCGCCAGTCTTACCAACCATGCCCCCTGTCGGTGGATCTGCCTGTATCTTCTCCGCAACATGTTATTGACTCCGTGACTGATTTCAATGGCGCTGTAATGAACAACGAGCTTGAGCAGGAGTTGTTCCACGATGGAACAACTCGTGAAGTGGAGTCCGATGAAGGATGGAGCTCGACTGAAAACGAAGCACCCGCACCGCTTTTCTCCTCAGAGGAACGTCAGGTTCTTTGTAGTGTAATAGGTGAGACCCCGTCGGTGCATGCATTCGATGATGTCTTTATGGCTGATAAGGCGGTTTGTGCTAATGGCTTGAAGAGCAGGAATGATATTGCGGATCCGGAGAATGACATAATACGAAAGAACATGTTGTTTCCAACCATGGAGGAAATAAAGGTTTGACTGCAAGAATACTCAGTACGGTACCATCGTCCATTCGTAGTGTAACACTCCGATGTGAACAAGAGGTATACCGTGAGGAGCGAAAGAGGGTATGGATGGAAGGTATGGGAGCACAAAACGAGGGACAAGCAATGGAAAATAGTGAATGTGAAGTAGCCTCACTCTTGTGAGACCGCACAAGTGTCCGGGGAGCACCTTCAGTCGATAGCTAATTTCATTGCAAGGCATATTACCGTGGTTGTGGCTGTCGATCCTGATGTGACTGTCGCCACCCACATCGAGGTTATCTTTGGATTCATTAAGTACCATGTGAAGTACACGAAAGCATAGAGGGCAAAGCAGAGAGCGATGCAGTTATTGTGAGGTGATTGAAGGAGGCTTTCGACTTGCTTCCTCGAATCCTAATTGCTATGTAGGCCAAGAATACGAACATGGAGTTTTATCCTTGGCACGGCAACCGAATGGAACCCGATGGAGGGGTTATGAAACATGTCCTTGGGAGGGTGTACTGGTCCTTTAGGCAACGCATAGAGGCCTTCAAACATTGCAGGCCTGTCTTATCAGTTGACGTCACATTCCTGACCGGGAAGTACTATGGTGCCTTGATGCTTGCCGTGGGTATTGATGCGGAGGACCAGCTGATTCCATTAGCATTCGCATTGACAGAGAGTGAGACCAATGCAAGCTATGAATGGCTCCTGGATATAGTTCGTCTATGCCTCGTTGGACCTGGACGGTAGGTTTGTATCATCTTGGATAGGCACCGCGGCATTTTGAACGATGTGAAGGGCAGACTTGACAGACACCCGGATGTGCTACATAGGTGGTGCATGATTCATTTAGCGGCTAATTTCTTTAAGCAATGCAGTAGGGAAGATCTCACAAAAAAGTTCAAGTTGTTGTGCGGATGTTTGGAGAAGAGGGAATTCAAGGTCAAGTTGACGGAGCTGAGGGGACTGACCAATGAATGTGGTAACTTGTGGTTGGATGAGGTCTTGCAGTAGAAGACGAAGTAGGCATAAGCATACGATGAAGGTGGTTGTCGGTATGGTATGATGACAACGAACATCTTGGAGGTGTTCAACAACGTTATTAAGGGCATCTGTGCGATGCTAGTATCGACTATCTTGGAGTACATTTCGAAAGGCCAACTCGTACTTTGTAGATCAGTGGACCCGAGCAAGGAATGCATACAACACCGGCCAGCGTTGGGGTGCGGCTGCTGCCAAGCACCTTGCTATAGCGAAGGCAGAGTCATGCAATCAGGAGGTGGAGGAATATGATCCCGCTTTGCATATATATGCCGTCAGGGTAGCTGGGGGCATATCGATAGGGGGCGCGCATTATGGTGGCCGAAACCGTAGAGTGAACCTAACTGTGGGAGACTGTACTTGCATGGTCCCGACATTGCTACATGTCCCATGCTCTCATGTCGTCACCACTTGTTGCACAAGAATTCTCGAAGCTAGACACGATGCGGACTTGGGAGAAGAGATTCAAGCCTTACCTTGATCCCTCGCATTGGCCACCATACATGGGGGAGGAATACATTCCCGACACAGTAATGATGAACAAGCGACGCAGTCGAAGGAAGAGGAAGAGTCTTCGTAATGATATGGACCTCTCACAGCAAGGCAGTAAGGACATGTACTCTCTCGGGGACTTCAACGACGCTGGCAGCACCAATAGGTGCTCGGAGTGTCATGAGCACAGATACACCAGGGTAAGGCAGCGACACTCACATGTCCCCCTTGCTTGAGGTATCCAATGCTGTTGTTCCACGAAAATGGTTGTTGTTTACGTATACAGTACTTTCATTTGCATTTCACGGATTGTTTTGTACGTCATGTGTATGTACTGAAAATCTTTTCCTATAATGCAGGATGCCGCAACACCCACAGTACGCGTTGCTCCTCTCAGAGTACGAGGAGGATATCGTGGACGATTACGATGAGTTCATACCGACAGGCACGCAACCGGAGTGGACCCCCATCAATGCCTATTACGTGAGTACATTTAATCCCGCTACTATTATGTGAAGTCAGGGTGAGCAAACTAATTTACTTTATCGAACCCTTTCACAGGGAACGCAGCTCACACGCATAAGCAACGAGGTCGGTGAGGCCCTCATGCTACCTGAGGGTTTGGAGGGGAGCTTCCAGCGCTTGAAGGATTTTGCTAAGGTAACCTTCATTTTTTTGAATTAACACACACACACTTCAATTTCTTTATATTTGTGTTGTTCTTCATTTTTGTACTGCAATTTACATCACTTAATGTTTTAGTACCCATTTTATTTCTTTTGCTGTATTAAACTTCAATATATTTTTTTTGGTAAACCTTGTAGATGGTTCAACACCGATGCTAGTGATTAGTCACAAAATGAATGCTTGGCAATGACGCACGACCCCGTCGTGAAACTTGCCCTGGCTCGGAGTGGATCCTCGCGTGCTACAACATCGGGAGCGACGACATCTACTTCGACCGCACGTGACGAGGACCCGGAGGACGATGAGGAGGGCGACGAGGACGAGGAGGAGGGTGGCGCAAATGAGGATGGCGGCGAGGATGAGGATGACGACGAGGAGGATGTCGATGCTAGGTTTCCTGACGAGATGGTCCTTGGGGACCTTGTTGGTGCACCGTCCCCCACACAGCCTACTCAGGCCATGCCTCCATGTCGTAAACGACGTGATCGCGTGGACATTAGTTCGGTAAAAATCGTCGAGGGCACGCAAGGCCAACACCCAGTAGCGAGGTTCACACTGGGGTCGAGTGTGCGCCAAAAGCGCAAGTGATGACATAAATGGGTGTATTCATGTCTGTAAAATTCATATTGAATGAAATCAGATGACTCTGCTGGAATGAAACTTTCAATGACTCTGTTTGAATGAAATGATTGTATGAAATGAAATTTTTGAGTTGATGGATTTTGATTGTTGAATGAAATGAGATGACTAATGGATGATTCTTATTGCATGAAGTGTTGTTTGAATGAACTCATTGTAATAAAATGTGTGTTATTAATGTCTTGTTTTGATGGCAATACTTGATATCTAATTGTCTTCATGCTCTATCAAGTTGTACTAAAACTCTCAAGCAAGAACATAATCAAGTTGTGCATGATACGATGTTTGGGTATTGAAACAAAAACTTAAGAAAAAAAATACATATTGGGATGCATGGTCAGCAGTGCATGTCCATGGGCTCCGTCGACTTGCAATAGCATCCAGCACGTCCCTTCGGGTGATGATTGCACTAAGTATGTGTTGCTACTATCACACCGGGATAAATAGTGTGATAGGACTTGGCACAGAGCTCTAGCCCTTTTTCGCAACCCCTCTAGAATGGGAACTAATTTGGCGTGGCAGTATGGTTTTGGCCACGCCATGTATCGTGGCGTGACAAAGCCGTACTGTCACGCTGGTAAAAAAGACGTGACATGACTTAGCCCCAGAGCACTCAATTTTTAACTACAACCCCTCTAGAATGGGAAGTAATTTGGTGTGGCAGTACGGTTTGGCCACGCCGTGAATGGTGCCATGTCAAAGAAGTCCTATCACACCGGTACAATTGGCGTGACAGGACAATACTGTCACGCCGTGATAAATGGTATGACAGAAGGGTTTTAGGGTTTAGGGTTTTAAGGTTTTTAGGGTTTAGGGTTTTAGAGGTTTTAGGTTTAGGGTTTTAGGGTTTTTAGAGAATAGGTTTAGGATTTAGGGTTTAGGGTTCAGGGTTTTAGGGTTTAGGGCATAATATACCTCAAATAAATTAGCCACTTTGAAACTTGTCATAAATAAGGTTGTTACACACCTACCTTTGTTTTTTTTTTCAATTTTCAGTCTTTCTATTCTGAATGGTAGATGCCCAGGACCACGTTACTATTGTTTCTTTTCGTGTCACAACTGATTACTTCTTTTTTCTATTTTCAACAGTCTACTCACATGCATTTAACAACACTCAACCTCTTCAACTTTTCAGACCGAAAAGACAAGACTCTACAAAGCAAGACATGACCTCTCTCTACAAAGTAGGATGTGACCACTCTCTGCAAAGTAAAACGTGATAACACTCTGCCTCGCTAGCTTTTCAAATCGACATGACAACACTCTACCTTCTTAGCTTTTCAAACCGAAAAGATATGACTCTGCAAAGTAGGACATGATTTCTCTCTGCAAAGCAGGACGTGACCACTCTCTACAAAGTAAGACGTGACAACAGTCTGCCTCGCTAGCTTTTCAAATCGACATGACAATACTCTACCTCCTCAGCTTTTCAGACCGAAAAGACAGGACTCTGCAAAGTAGGACATGACTTCTCTCTGCAACGCAGGACATGACCACTCTCTACAAAGTAAGACGTGACAACACTTGGCATCGCTAGCTTTTCAGATCGACATGATAACACTTTGCCTCGCCAGTAACTTTTCAGAAAGACAAGACAACACTTTGCCTCGTAGACTACTCACATGAATTTAACCACACCATACCAACCCTGTGGCTTATAAAAAGAGGTGGAAAACATCTGGGAGAGAACCCTACACAACAAAACCCCACACTACACTAGAGCTTGCTTCACCACGCCATGATGGACAAGATGCAGAAGAAGCACTGGGACAAGATGAAGAAGCGATAGGACGAGACCCACGAACTCGCAAGGGCTGCTGCGGCCTGGGACGAACAAGCAGAGCATGCCAGGAGGTTACCTCCCTGCAATGATGCCCCCCATAGCAACAACCCCATCCTGAACGTTCCAACTGAGCGTTAGTCGCAACACCAGCCCGAGGGGGAGACGCCGCCCCTCTGTTGGTGCAGGGACCTATGTAAGTTCTTCAATTCCAAGCAGCGACTCAGCCTGAGCATGCGTTACTTGGGTTGCACGAACTACTTCTGTGACTTTCCCAACTACCGTTGGGACACGAGCAACTATCGGCAGCCGGTAAAGACCAGTTACAGTATGTTCCCCTACTATTTTTCTTTTAAAGTACGCACTAACAACCTCTCCCGTCTACCCTAGAGACCTACCCACACGACCAGTGGACTCTCGACTATGATCTCGACTACGAGTAGGATGTCAAAAGGGTCCGCGAGATCCGTGAGGAGGAGCGCCACAACGACAAGCAAAACGAGCGTATATGTCGGGAGATGAAAGCTCATCTCGAGGCGTGCAGACGCAGGGAGCGCGAGGCTCGCGAGAGGGAGCGTGAGAAAAAGAAGAAAATGGCGGCCAAGGCCAAAGAGGCCAGCGAGGAGTTCAACGCCGAGCTCACAACGAAGGGAAAATGGCCCCAGTCCACGCAGTAGGTTGAGTCATTCCGTACTAGTCCCCCGAAGGTCGGATTTATTTCCATTCCAAAAAGGCGCATATGTATCGTAGGAGTACTTCGGTTTGTTGCATCGTGCATGATGTTATTTCCTATGCATTCAGTTCTTCACATAGCAAGGCATCCAACAACATAAAAAAACGTGTTCTGGAAATGGCACGAAATGGTCTATGACCACAAAGTGACGACGAGAACCATCTATCATTGCAATAGGTTTTCATGATCTGAATAAATTCAATTTCAAATCTTATCTCTATACAAGCAAACCATGAATTACAATCAAACGAAATTAATTTCGATCGGAAGGATTCATCGAGAATCTGTAATACTACGATTTATTCTAAGAAAGAAAGCGTTCAAAAGAGAAATTAGACATAAGAAAAAGAGGGTTTCTGCAGTTCTTCGGCAACTTGGGCCTCAGGCCTTGGCCCAGGAGGCCCATGAGGGGCTGGCCACCAATAAAAGAAGGGGGGAAACCCTAGTCCGTACTGTAGCTACAGTACCACCGCCACTCTAGATGCATCTCCTCCCCCGCTGCGTGAAGAAGATCCTTGTTGCTACCGCCAAGTGGAGGAAGAAGGAAGGTCTGCGCGTGTGGTGGCCGGCCAAGAAAGGAGAGGAAGGAGGAAGGAAGGGAGGGAAGAGGAAGGGTTCGCGGGCTGCTCGTGATCACCAGCAGCTCATCCTGGGTAACCTTTGTTTTCCTTTGATTAGATGTTTGATTAGTCGTTCTAGCGATGTCGGTATTTAGGGCTGCTCAGGACATATTAGAGACAATCAAGGTTTTGATGTGTTTAACGGTAGAATTAGTCCTGGACATCTCCTAGGATAATGTAGAGGACGTCACCATCTTTCCGTGAAGTTCTAGAACACATAATTTGGACCCCTGTAGCAAAAGTTATGATTTTATTAGTGGGACTGTTCTGCAGAATCGTTGGTGTTCTGACATGTTTTAGTAATCTGGGTGAAACGATTAGTTAAATGGGAAATCAGAGAAGCTCAGTATAATCAAAATTTTAGATCATTGTCTGAGCTTTTTAGAAAGCTCAAGAACTTGAGATTTGGACACACGTACTGAAAGTTATGGTATTTTTAGTGCTCTGTCCAGAGAGCCTGACGGGAAATCGATGTTTTATTAACTGGCTTGGTAGGGGTATTATTTGGCCGATTCAGAGAGATTCACCAACTAGACTTAGTTGGAGAATTTAATTAACTTTCCAGAAAGTCTAAGAAAACCTTAATTGGACTCCTGTAATAATAGATATGAATTTTAAAAGTTGACCATCCACCGAGGGGACAGATCGACGTGTAGGAATTGGGGTTGGGATCGAGTTAGACGCTTTTGCGAGTTAGTGATTGTTGTTGTTTACTTTGTTTTGGTCCGCTACTGCCATCTTAGCGTACGTTATAATTATTACTCAGGTGGTGGACTGATCCCGGGGGCAGCACCTTCTGCGCGTCCCTCACTCTCTCGCGGTTAAAGCAAGTATAATGATGGTTATAATATATATGGTTGAATGGTAATGTTTGATATATATTATGAGAATTTGTGTGTTCATGAATTGTGATGATGGCATAGTTGGTAATGTTCATGGTTGCTAGAGATTTGTGTTATGTGTTAATCATGGATGTTTGATAGTTGTGAAGTCGATGTTTATGAGCTTTTGTAGTATGAATAGAATATTCATATGCAATGTTGTTGCAGATCCATGTTTGTATTAATTTGAGAATTTATACATATGCATCATGTTGGCTTATTGAAGTCTTGGTCATGTGATGACCAAGCAACTTGAGGTCCCCGTCCATGTTGATGACGGGCTAAAAGGTCCCCATGCTTAAAAAGCATGGGCTTTGGTCCCCATACTTGCGGAGTATGGGCAATGGTCCCTGTGCCAGATGGCACAGGCATGGGTGTGCATCGACGGATGCACACTTTGCATTAACGGTAAAATGCAAAAGGGAAAGAGAAGGAAAAGGATCATTTTGAGCATATTGCATAGCATGTGTGTGTAAGGTGATTGATATGTGGTTTGTAAAGTATAGTTGATGATTTACATGCTTGGATGTTGTTGATGCCATTTATTATATTTGCCGAGTCTTGGACTCACCCCTTGTTGTTTGTTGTGTTTTAGGTATCTTTACGAGATCGGCATGCATGGGGGAAAGGAAGAATTAGACTTCTTGCACTTTTGTACGAACTACCCACCATAGAATGAAAGAAAAAAATTAACTAGGAGATAAATGAACTGTTTAAAGTACTCTTCTTGATTATTGCTTGCTTGGAGTAATCTGTAATAAATGAATAGTCGTTTTGGATGCTTATGGTCTATTCATTAGATGTTTAGTTGCTATGGATGTCATAGTAACGAATAGCCAGTTTTGATTATATCTTGTTTATTATGCAATCTGGATTATCTTTATTTGTTATAACTGCCTGTTGGAACCTCCAGTATAGGCAACTATACAAAGGAGGTTTTGCCGAAATTTTGTTGGGTGTTTTGGTTTAATTACGTTTAATTATTTAATTTAGTAGCATTCCAGGCCTTAGTTGGGCTGGGGTGTTACAGTTGGTATCAGAGCGGGCTGTAGGTCCGTGGTATTGAAAATATTAAACTTGACACACTAAGCACAGTAGTTGGGGATGGGTTTTTGCATTGCATTTACGCTTTCGTTGAGTTGTATTGATGATTCCTGTTATGAGATGATCTGATATATCTATATTATCATACTATGGTTATAATGTGTGGGGGATAACCCACGTTGAGAGGTGGAGGTCGTGGTTGTGGTCCTAGGTCAGCATTGTGTTACACCACCGTTCGTGGTATAGGAATAGCGAAGTGTCCACACCGGATATCGTAGTACAGGCGTTGATAGCGAGTATATTTAGAAGAGTTGTTCTCTTCCTCGAAATTTGAATTTGGTCAACTCTTATCTAGTTGTGGTTGATGAACTTCTCTGGGATTAGTAGTCCATTCCAATTGATGGGATTCTTTGAGAGACGTTGTTGTGCTCCCGTTGGTTTAAGTTGCCCTGTAAAGCAATCAATGTTTTCCCAACCGATGAGTTATTCTTGCGGCTGGTGAACTTGGTTAATTGTCAAGTTTGACCTTCGTATTGGAGTTTGTCTTCCTTATTGGAAAAACTTGATCCATTTATTTCGCTTGATGATTTGGATAATGAAAGTTTCCTTTTGCAAGTCCTTTAATGCGTGGAAGCTTTGACTCAATGTATCTCTCTTGGGTATTTTGAGTGTTGAAGATTGATGGTTCTCTTTTATGAAAGAAGATGTTAAACCCTTTAGCGATGTTTTGTCTTGGTTAAGTGAGAGGTTATAATCAAAGCAATTAATGGATATGATATGGATCATCAGGTTAGGTCTGCAGTGTGTGCATGATCGATCTTAACTAAGATCCTTGAAAAGAAAGTTGATAAATTTGAAAGTGACTTGTAGTAGTTCTTGACGAGCCGTGATTAAGAGTATGGCTATACCTAATTGTAATCAATAGAGTTAATAAGAGGTGTGGAACATTGATGAATTGAGTTGATCATTAGTAGTGATACATTTGATAAACTTCTTTGGTAAATTGGATTAACAGGTCTCAATGGATTAATCTAATCGTTTGGGATGGTTAGGTTCAAAAGGAGTTAGATTATTGTCTTAGTGGATATTAATCTTGGAGTAACCTTTGGTGGATACTTAGTGATTATATGTAATTGCTAGGTGCAATTATTGTCTATTAAAGTTTGGTGTCGAGCATCACTAAGAGATAAGCTGATGGGATTTAATGGATGAACAATGCTTACATGATGGTAGAACTATCGAATAATAGTTTGTCTTTGATGAAAGGGTTTTGGAATAACCTTTTAAATTGTGTAGTAGTTTTCCTCTAAAATAAAGTGGTTGTTGTAGTGAGAGTGAAAGAATTTGGTATACACTCAATTGAGGATAAGGTGACAAACTGGAAAAAACGAAGATCAAAAGTTCCAAAGAGAAACAGGACAGCCTGGGTCAATTTGAAGTGGGTTTACAGATTATTCCTCTAAATTATAGTTTCTCTACTGAAGAAGGTAATCTGGATGAGACTATCCGGATGTAGGACAATTATGATGGGGTGCTTAAACTCCCCCAAGGTGAACATTTGTCTCCTGATGATAATAAGAAGAGGGATTCAGAAGCTATAAGACCTTTATTGTTGACTGATGAGGATAATTTGAGTAAGGCTCAAAATGTTGAAGAGGGGTTGCAAATAGTTCCTTTATCTTACATCTTTCCCACTACTGAGGGAATTGAGTTAGTTAAGTCTGAGAGAGCTTTAATTGTTAATTCCCAGGTGGATGGTACAGAAGGGTCGTCTCCCAAAAAGAAATACATGACAGTTCATTCTGAAAGTGGACCTTCTGTGATTAGTGCTTCTTTGTGGCCTTGCCTAAATTTACCTTCCACTAAGGAGAAGGATGTGTCACAACAGAGTAGTATGATGTCTGGGACAGATCTTTTTAAGACTATGAGCTCAGCCAAAGAGAGAGTTTATCAGTCTAAGATGGTTGATATTGACAATTCAGGGGTTGATTGGGAGGGATTACTGAGTGATGACTGTTTGAAAGAATCTGTATTTGAAGACAGAGCTAATATTGATGAAAATTGGACATCACCAAAAAAGAAGGGGAAGAGAAATAAAATTTCTGAACCACCTATGGCAACAAGAAAGAGCTCAAGAATTCAAAACCAAGGGATTCCGATGGAAGAAAAAGCTTCAAGGCTTAAATCTATCCAAAATCTGGAGCACCAAGGTAATAATACTAATTCCTTTAATGTTTTAAATAATTCTTCTGTTGAATGTTTAGAGGAAGTAGCTCTGTCTTGTGGTATTATTCATGGAGACCATTCTCAGCCTACTAGTGAGGTAATCTCAGCCATGCAGGCGCAGGAGCTAGTTAGAGCTGCAATAGCTCGAGCCGATAAAGAGATAGCTGCCAAGGCAAATGCTGAATCACAAGTCTGCAAAGAGGCTACAACAGAGAAAAAAGATATGTCTGAAAGGGGTGATGTAGATACAAGGGTGTTTCTGTGTTTTAAGTTTGAACAAAAGAATGAATGCTAAGTCAAGAAAAGAGGGGTGGGGGTACTTCATCAACAATATGAGAGTACTTTTCCGAATATAAGAGGTATGGGGAAAAGTGCTAGGAGAAGACAACTGAGAGAGATTGTCAGCTCTGAAAAGGTTGATGTTATGGGAATTCAAGAAACTTTCAAGTTGGACTTCACTGTTAGAGAGCTAAAAAGTATTGTGGGGAATGCTAACTTCAGATGGCAATGCCTACCCGCTAGGGTCATTCTCGAGGTATTCGATGGGGTTAAACAAGATTTTTGGAGGTTGAGGGTGTGATGTGGGTAAACATTTTGTGGGCATGTTGATCGAGAACAAAATGACTAATTTTCGTTGGGAGGTTGTTGTTGTTTATGGTCCCGCCATCATGATTTGTCTTCGTGTTTTTGGAGGAATTAGATAAGAAATGCAAGAATGCTGTGTTGCCCATGGTTTTAGGGGGGGATTTCAACTTAATTAGGGGAAGAAGTGATAAAAATAATAACAATTTGAATCTTCCTTTAATTCATCTCTTTAATCATTTCATTGCTGATAACAAACTTATCGAAATAAAAAAAGGGGGTACTAATTTTACATGGACAAATAAACAGACTTGTCCAGTTAAGGTAAATCTTGACAGAGTTTTTGTAATACCCCAAATTTCAATTAGAGATAATATTATCGGTAAGAGAGAAACTTGTTCGGGAGAGGGAATTTTATTCAATTTCGATTGTAACAAAGTTTAGGGATGGAATTAGTTTAAAATTCAGAATTTTAGGAGAGAAATGGGCCACCAACCCATATTCGAGAGGAGAGGAGCTGGCCATAGCGGCCCAAGGCCCATGAGTGGGCTGGCAGCCCATTAGAAGGCAAGGGAGGGGAGGGGACCAAACCCTAGCCACTATTTGCTACAGTAGCCACCGTGCTACAGTAGAGTCGTGCTACAGTGCTCCGCCTCCTACTGCTCCTCCGCTCCCCGGCGCCATCCTTCCTGCTACCGGCCATCGGGAAGAAGAGAGGAGAAGGGAAAGGAAGGAGGAGGAAAGGAGAGTTTCTTCGGGGAGATTGTTCAGCGTCTTCCTACGGTTCTTCAAGGGTAATGAGGTGCTTTCCCCGCTGTTTGATGATGATTAGATGTGAAATTAGATTAGTTGATTGGATCGATTTGCTGCTGTTAGAAATTCAATTCTGTCCAGTAGATTGCATGGCCGATTTCGGGTTCTTACAGGCCCAATTTGAGATTTCCACCTCCTAGAGATATTTGGATTCTGTTCTTAGCTTTCCGTGGCCGCCAAGAACAAGAAATTCCGACGTACGGATCAAAAGTTATGATAGTTTCATTCCGACTGTCCATAATTCTGACGTGATTAATCTGTCAAGTTGTCTCCTAAATTATGAGTTTGTTAACAGCAGATTCAGGGTTTTCACCCAACTAGGTTATTGTAGACATTTTTATAACCTTTCCAGAATAATAAAGAACTCCCTAATCGGAGTTGTAGATCAAAAGTTGTGACCAGTTCTTTACTGCTGTCCGCTTCATCTGGACAGAAGTTGTCATTCAAGTTCATCTGCCTGCTATCATTTGATTTTGGCCGATTTGGGTCATCTCGCCAACTAGAATGTTGTAGATATGTTTGTTAAGTTTTGTTAGGAACTAGGCTCACCTCGTTCTGAGTCCCAGGTCAATAGTTATGGTTATTTCCGCTCTGCTGTCCAGATTCGATTAGATGGTTATGTTGCCTGCTTTTCGAATAGGGCTTATGGCGATTTCTTGGGTGTTTGGGAAGGTGTTGTAGAACGATACTGGTATTGTAATGTACCATGTTGTATTTATTTCGAGTACTTACTTGTGTAGGCGGAGAGGCTTCGCTTTAGGGCATCTTCTTTGCCTACTACAAGAACGCATCGTGAAAGGCAAGTACTTTGATATTCTTATGATTTGTGAACGCTGAATGCTTGATGTTCATATTGTGTTTTTTGTGATCCATGAGAATATTCAAAGTTTATGTTCCTTTCTTATGTGTTATTTCTATGTTCGGATATGATGTCTTTCATAATTCATAATTCAATACAAGCATACATTTTCATGTTCCTTCCACGGAGTGGATTATAAAGACCCATCAATTCCAAGATGGGCACGTAAGACCCACCATTCCAATGTGGGCAGATTTTTCATCCACGGGAGTGGATTTCAAAGACCCATCAATTCCAGTATGGGCACGTAAGACCCACCATTCCAATGTAGGCAGATTTGGACACCCGTATGAAACGTTCTTCATATGGGATTTAGATCCCCGTATTTTGTTAAATGCGGCTTAAGTGAACACCGACGGTGTGTCACTAGCTATACCGTATAAGCATGTGTGCAATCCATTATTTTCATTAAATCCATTCATTCCATTCATCCATATATTCATTCGTGTATGTTCGCATTCTTTAATGATGAGGTCTTGTTCGTATTTGTGGTATGTTCATTTATTCATCAGACTTGCCGAGTCACGGACTCATTCTTGCTTTGTTTGTTTATTTTAGGTGATCATTGATGCTGGCTCTGTCGGGAGGGAGTAGACACGCACTAATCATGCAATTCACCATATTCAAGTTCAATAATATGATTTAGTTTCTATCTTTCATTCGTCAATTAATGAACTGTAATAAATAAATTTAGATGGTGAAGGAAGGATACCTTCTCCATGTTATGGTTGATTTATTACTACTTGAGAACTTTGATCACCTCTTTTGATATAAGTATTTGTATTCAGATTCTTTTCGTGCCATGGTCCTGTTAAATATTGATCTGTTTATGCCATTAGATGATAATTTATTCAAATTCTTCCGCATCGTGGTTGTATGTTAGATTATTTAGGTGACATCTTGGCTTCCAAATAGCCAGGGTGTTACAGTTTTGGTGACCACTGACTGGGAAGCCAATTTTCCGTTGTGTAGTGTTAAATGTCTGATCAGAGTAGGGTCTGACCACAAACCCATTCTGCTTAATTCTGGAGAGGGAGATTGCTTAATAGAGGGAGATTTTTCTTTGAAAAACAGTGGCTATCTCAGGACAATTTCAAAAAGGTGGTCAAGCAAAAGTGGATTGAAGTGCAACACAAAGCTAATGACAATACTTATTCAATGGACAGATGGAATAGTGGCATTGCTGCTTTGAGGAGTTTCCTAAGAGGATGGGGTGCTAATGTTGATGGTGAATATAAAAGAAATAAGAAGAGGGTGATAGATCAAATTAATTTGTTGGATACTGTGGATGATAAAAGAGGTTTAAGAGCTGATGAATGGAAACAGAGATATAATCTTGAGGCTGAGTTGGAGCAAGTTTATGAGGCAGAAGAAATTCATTGGCAAAGAAAGAAGTCATGTGAAATGGCTTCGCAAGGAGATGCCAACACCGCTTTTTCCATACCAAGGCTAATGGGAGGCGATGAAAGAACTTCATTTTCAGTTTAGATGATGAAGGGTTGTTATTAAAGACTCAATTGGCCTCGAGAGATCACATTTATGGGTTCTATAAAAAGTTATTTGGATCTGAAGTTGTTCAGGGGGTGAGCTTGTCTCATGAAGTGTGGAGCAGCAGACATAGGGTTTCGACATCTGATAATGAGATGCTGACTCAAATCTGCACCGAGGAAGAGATTTGGAAAGTTATCAGAGAACTACCGCAAATTCCGCCTCGGTCCCGATGGGTTCCCTAATGAATTCTACAAAGAGTTTTGGGAGGTAGTTAAGACTCAACTTATGCTTTTGTTTAAAGATTTTCTTGAAGGTGAACTTGATCTGAAGAGACTCAATTTTGGGGTTATCACTCTTATTCCCAAGTCACAGGAAGCAAATACCATTAAACAGCCTGCACCTATATGTCTTTTGAATACAAGTTTTAAAATTGTGACGAAGGTAATGGCTAACAGATTGGGAAGCATTATGGATGGTCTTATTGATGTCGGTCGACCACTTTCATCAAAAACGAAACATTCGGATGGGGTTGTGGCACTTCATGAGATTTTACATGAGGTTAAACTTTCCAAAGAAAAAGGGGTGATTTTGAAACTTGATTTTGAAAAGGCCTATGATAAAATCAATTGGAATTTCCTAGAGGATGTTATGATCAGAAAAGGTTTCTCTGAACGATGGATAAAGATGGTGATGAGCTCAATGCGAGGGGGAAAGGTGAGTATCAATGTGAGTGGGGAGATGTGTCCTTTCTTTAGTACCTACAGGTCTCGCGCTGGTGATCCATTATCCCTCTTCTTTTCAATTTAGTCCGATGCTCTTGCAAAGGATTATTAAGAATGCTCGTGACGCAGTTTACTTAAAGGGTGATATCTAACCTAATTCCAGGAGGTGTTCCTATTCTTCAATATGCAGATGACACTGTTATAATGATCGGTTATAAAAGGGATGATATGCGTAATTTGAAATTCTTACTCTACTGCTTTTGAATGAATGTCCGGTTTAAAATCAACTACCATAAAAGCGAAGTTTTTGTGATGGGGTGTGAGAGGAAGAAGCTTCTAATGTGGTGAGATTTTTGATCAGAATTGGCTTCTCTGCCGCTAACATACCTTGGCATTTTACTTAGTGATCGACATGTGGGTAATAGAGCAGCAGAAAGTGTGATTGCGAAAATGGGGAAAGGTTGGATAACTAGAAGAACAATCTTATGTCCTCAGGGGGGAGACTTGTGATGGTAAACAGTTGCTTGAGCAGTTTGCCTATCTATACGATGGGGTTTTATCGGTTCAACGGAGTGAGTCATCACAGAATGGATACAATTAGATCTCGTTTTTTCTGGAGAGGTCCTAGTGATAAATTCAAATATCATATGGTGAATTGGGAAGCGGTATGCAGACCAAAAGATTTTTTGTGGCCTAGGGGTTATCAACACTAGAATCATGAATGACTGTTTGCTAGTTAAATGGATTTGGAAAATTTTCAATGGTAAGGATGAACTTTGGTTCAGGATCATCAAGGCTAAATACTTCCCTTAGGGCTGTTTTAAAGATGCTAAACCTTTCAAAAGCTCTTAGTTTTGGAAATCTCTGCAGAAAGTTAAACATCTGTTCTATAAAGGGGTGTCTTTCCAGATTGGAGATGGTAGATCTGCTTCTTTTTGGTCTGATGTTTGGATGGGGTGTTGCCCTTTGAATATTATGTTCAACAAACTTTTTCAAATCTGTCAAAACCCAAATGCCAGGGTTGCTGAGTACTGGTCTGCACATGGTTGGGCGATTCCTTTCAGCAGAACTTTTGGGGAGGAGGAGAAAAAACAATGGAACAGTTTGAAAGATGCACTTTTGAACACCAACCCTGATGATGACAGAGACAAAACCTCCTCGTGTTTTGAGAAGAACGGTTCATATTCTGTCAAATCCCTTTATAATCAATTGGTTTTCGGGGGTGTCATATGCACTAAGCTACATCTCTTATGGAAAAGTAAGATTCCCCTAAAGGTTAAAATTTTTCTTTGGCAATGTTATCTAAATAGGATTCCCTCGGCTGAGCAGCTGAAGAGAAAGGGGTGGAAAGGAGATACATCCTGTGTCCTTTGTGGGGGAATGGAAACTATGGATCATATTATCTTTTCTTGTGTTCTTGCTAAGTTTGCATGGTCCTGTGTGAAGGAAGCTTGTAATTGGGATAGATATCCCACCTCTTGATGATTTTCAGTTTAATTGGTCGAAGGAAGGAGCTAACTTTACAATGCTACTGCTTAGTTTTGCGTTTTCGCTTGGAACCTTTGGAAAATTAGGAACAAGATGGCGATTGAGAGGAATTTGCCTAGAAATCCTATGGATGTAATTTTCAAATTCATATCTTGTTTGCAAAGATTGGATGTTTCTCACCAAAAAGGTGGAGAGAGTGTCATGGACTGCTTTTTGGCAAGATTTGAGATCCGAGATCCTCGGCCCGGCGCCCATGTTGCGATTTAGATTTTTTGTAACTAAGTCGCTCACTTCACTTAGCCTTTTGTAACTAAGTCGCTCTCTTTACTTAGTTCTCATATGAAGTTCGAACTTTTGGTTAGTGTGCTTTGTTCGGTTGTCGGTAACCCCAAAGAAGGGTGTTTGTGTGCGTTTTGGTGTTTGAACTTGTTAATGTTGCTTTCTATAAAAGCAGGGACGAATGTCCTTTGATCAAAAAAAGAGGATGAGGTGACAAAGGGGTATGTAACAGTTTGGTGAGCCTTTGGGGGCTTTATAAAGGAAGAGTTGACGATAACGAATCTTGTTAAGAGTAGATTATTCTTGATGTTAGCAAGATTGTCCACAAGGATTCTCGACTCGTTGTAGTGGTGATGATTCTTCTAGAGAGAAAGGAAGTTAATTGCCTTGCGTAATATCAGTTAAGGAAATGTTTGGAGTTTGCATTCGTGGTCTTTTGGCAGTTCATGATTTACATAGTAGATGGAATTAATTGAGAAATGTGACGTATGGGAAGGTTTCGTTTGGTACCTAAGTGATTAATGTTATTTGGTTTTATAGGCATTTCTTGTTTGGATTGGCAAGTAATGTTGTAATCAAAGAAAATTGCTTTCTTTGTTAACGGAAGATGTGTACTATAAGCATTTGAGGTTAGAGTTAAGAATTGTAATCTGTAACTTTTTTGTTGTTACAGCTTAAGAGTTTCTTGAGTTTCAATAGCAATATTTTTGTAACACCCCAACCAAACAAAGGCCTGGAATGCTACTAAATTAAATAAATTAACCGTAATTAAACTAAAACATCTTACAAAATTTCGGCAGAACCTCCTTTGTATAGTTACCTATACCGAGGTTCCAATGCATAATTATAACATATACAGATAATCCAAATTGCAATATGATCAAGACGTAATCAAAACTGACTATTCATTACTATGACATCCATAGCAACTAAACATCTAGAAATAGATCATGAGCATCTAAAACGTCTATTCAATTATTACAGATTACTCCAAGCAAGCAATAATCAATATGAGTACTTTAAACAGTTCATTCAACTCCTAGTTAATTTTTCTTTCATTCCATGGTGGGTAATTCGTGCAAAAGTGTAAGAAGTCTAATCATTCCTTTCCCCCATGTATGCTGATCATGTAAAGGTACCTAAAATACAACAAACAACAAGAGGTGAGTCCAAAGACTCAGCAAATATAATAAATGGCATCAACAACATACAAGCATGTAACTCATCAACTATACTTCACAAAACCACAAATCAATCACCTTACACACACATGCTATGCAATATGCTCAAAAATGATCTTTTTCCTTCTCTTTACCTTTTGCATTTTACCGGTAATGCAAAGTGTGCATCCGTCGATGCACACCCATGCCTGTGCCATCTGGCAAAGGGACCATTGCCCATACTCCGCAAGTATGGGGACCAAAGCCCATGCTTTACAAGCATGGGGACCTTTAGCCCGTCATCAACATGACGGGGACCTCAAGAGTTGCTTGGTCATCACATGACCAAGACTTCAATAAGCCAACATGATGCATATGTATGAATTCTCAAATTAATACAACATGCATCCGCAACAACTTTGCATATGAATATCCTATTCATACTACAAAAGCTCATAACATAGATTTCACAACTTTCAAACATCCATGATTAACACATAACTCATATCTCTAACAACCATGAACATTACCAATTATGCCATCTTCACAATCATGAACACACAAATACTCATAATATATATCAAACATTGTCATTCAACAATATCTATTATAACCATCATTATACTTGTCTTAACCATAGGGAACGAGGGACGTGCAGAAGGTGCTGCCCCCGGGACCAGTCCACCACCTGAATAATAATTATAATGCATGCTAAGACGACAGTAGCGGACCAAAAATAAACTATAAACAGCAACCACGAACTCGCAAACGCGTCTAACTCGATACCAACCCCAATTCCTAAACGTCGATCTGTCCCCTCGGTGGACAGTCAAATTCAAAAATTCGTAACTTTCACTACAGGGGTCCAAATAAGGTGTTCTTAGACTTACTGGAAAGGTAATTAAATTCTCCAACTAAGTCTAGTTGGTGAGCCATCCTGAATCGGCCATCTAATATCCCTACCAGGCCAAATAATAAAACATCAAATTCACGTTGGGTTCTCTGGACAGTAAACTAAAACTACCATAACTTTCAGTACGAATGTCCAAATCTTGAGTTCTTGAGCTTTATGGAAAGCTGAGACAATAATCTACAACTTTAATTATATTGAGATACTCTAATTTTCCCTTTAACTAATCGATTAACCCAGTTTTCTACAAACTGTCAGAATGCTGACAGATTAGCAGGACAGCAACACTAAATAAATCATATCTCGCTGACCGTTAATCGGATTTGGGCATTCTTGGCGGCCACGGAAAGCTAAGGACATAACCCAACTATCTCTAAGAGATGGGATCCTCATAATCTACTTCTAAGCACACAAAAACCGCCGTTCAAAATTCTGGACAGATTGGGATCTAAACAATCGATCTACTAACGAATTCAAATACGCCTTAAATTCGAAACATACAATGAGGGAGGATCTTCGTTACCCTTGAAGAACCGCTGTAGATCATGAAGAACACCGCGTGATCTCACTTCCCCTCCCTTCTCTCTTCTTCCCTTCCTTCTTCTTCTTCTTCTTCTTCTTGGCCGGCCACCACAATAGAGAGGCACCGGATGAGAGGGGGCACCACCATGGAGAGGGGTGTGCTACAGTAGCCATGCTACAGTGACGGCGGCGGTACTGTAGCATTGGCACTGTAGCTGCCTTAGGGTTCCCCCCCCCCCTCTTCTTTAGTTGGTGGTCTGGGCCATGGGCCACTATGCCTGTTTTTCCTCCACTTGACTATGGGCTGTGTGGCCTATTCCTCCCACAATTTCTGAATTTTCTCTTTTAATTCTCTTAATTCCCTCTCTAATTTTTATTGCATCCACTAACGGCAAACGGGATATTACATTCTACCCCCCTTAAAAAGAATTCAACCCCGAATTCTACTTTCACCAATCTACTCGAAAGGAACTGAAATCAACAATCTTTAACACATACCCTACGTGAAACACTCACATCGCCGCCTATGTGAGACTCTAACTCCCAAGTCACATCTTTTTCTGGACCGATGAGACCAAAGCACCTTGACCTACTTCAACGCTTTTATTTCTCAAAACTTGTTCGACTCTTTTAGAATTTGCCTTCGCCAGATTCAAAGTAAGATCTTACTCGTCGGTCATCGACTCTACCAAATCCTCAAACTTCGAATCTCTCAAGCACTCACTCAGCATTGGAACATACAAGATGTTGCGTACCCCGTGTATGGACCCAAGACGGCCCTAGCGATATGCTAGCTTCCTAATTCCTACAACTGTCGAAACAAACCAAAGTACCTTGGGCCAACTTCACATTTGGTACCAAAGCACAGAACATACACATAACGGACGGAACTCTTGTCCCATTTCTTAATCGATCTCTTCTTCTTCACAAGGAGCACCTCCTTTAACCAGGAACACACAACATAACTCGCTTTAAACAAACTCTTTCACCAGCATAGCCCAACTGAAAAATGAAGGACTCTCATCGCAACCATGCGTTACTAACTTGGTACCAAAAGAGTCAAAACTAGAATCAAGATTCATCACGAAAACCTTTCCACTTTCCAAGTGGGCGATTGTAATAAACGCCACGAAAGCCAAAAGGAAATCATTCAATGCCCACATCAACACTTCCTTTATTTTCCGAACCGAAAAAACCACCATGCCAACATAACGCCAACGAAATTGTACATGATCTCCGCCATAAAGACTCACCAAATAAGAATCAAGATAGCACTTCTCTACTCGAGAAAAATATTCTTTTCTCGATGTTCTTTAAGAAATAAACCTTCTCCAAATCATGGGTTTCCAAATCCTCGCACTAACAACTTCCTCTTAACCGACATCCCAAAACGATCCCCAACCCGAAAGCACAACTACACTTATTTAGAGGGACTCTACTAATCCACAAAAGGATTCTCTAGTCCATCTCTTACCAAAGGAATTATTTTGACAAATAATTCCCAACACACCACGATATAGATTACGTACCACATTCACATCACCTAAATCTTTTAAGGATGATCAACTTTAAATTCACCACCTTCACACTCATTTATCGCTTCCCAAGGATTCTATTAAACATCACCATAACTCTTGAAACTAATCATGGAAAACCAAGATGCTAGGATAAAAAAAAATGCAAAGCCCAAATTCAACCTTTAAGACTCTTACAATGAATTTCCGATATACTTGATAGGTAACCCTCAAATCTGATGACTAAGATTTCACACAACTCAACCATAATCTCGGTCATTAAAGTCAACACTTCTCACCAATCGAGTAACCGCCCAAGGTGATTCATTTCACCAATCTTAGACCTTCTCTAACCCACACCAATCAAATTCAGCTACACGACCACAAAATAGCCATTCACAATACCCTAACTGATTGACCAAGATTCGCACATACTCAATCACTATCGTCAATAAATAAATATATTCTTGACCAAGTTATCCTTAGAGATAATCTATCTCACAAAGGGTTACTTATCGAGGTCAATCATACTTAATAATAACTCAACCATCCTTGCTATCCCATTAATTAACACGATTATTAGATTCCTCTATACTGCTACTCTCATTAAACTACATCATCATAAATCTTCTACACAATCTTACCGAGTACCCAAAATGCGATACTCTAAGAAACCGATCAAGATTTCCATACTTGCTAATTCTAATATTCTATCAAGATGAACACAAGATCTTGGACCACATCTCGCTATAGGTCCTACTAGTTGCACTACTTAAACCTCGTTAACTCCAAAGACAAACATTCTATTTAAATCAAATCATTTCCAAGGATTATTTTAATAAATCGATTTATTATGCCATACATCTCGTACATCTTGACACCGAAGCCTCACGTAATCATCTACTCGACCACCACTATCCGCCCAACATTCATCTTTAAAGGCTTTGCAACAAGAATCGCTTAATCCTTTCTCGTAAGAAGAGGCCAATAAGAATAATAATAATAATTTCAAAGATTTCAGATAAACGCTACCAATCACGGTAAACACAAGACCAAGAGGAATCAATTGGCAATGAACTCGGAAAACATAAGGAGTCCACAATGGAAGGCACAATCCCCCAAGAAGAGGATATCAAACCGCAAGATACGAAACTTGACTTCAGACCTCGAATACTCCTAATACACTCTTTCCGTTAACACAGAAAACAATTCTTTGACTACAACAACACTTGGTCAGCTCGAACAAGATAAGTTCTTAAGACCAAACCACAAGAACCACTTAAGAACCAATAAGATCTTTCACACATCATTTTGCTCGGAACAGTTCAACTACCATATAAATCATGAGATCCAAATGATCTCCGCCGCAAAATTCGAAACATTTTCATTTAACGGAATATCACGAAAGGCAATCAAATTAATCTCCTCTTAAAGGAATCAACATCCCTCTAGCAACCATAACTGTTAGTCTTTCTAACCTCACATCATGCACTCCTGGCATGAACCAACATAACTCACTATCCCATCATTAACCTTTCCAAGGAGACACAATAACCTATTTCATACTTTTTTTTCTATAAGGTTGCAATACTCAACCTGGTCAAGAGGATAACTAATGCAAAAACCCCACTATCGAAGTAAACCGTCTTTTAACTAGGGCATGCTGCCCAAGTCATCCTCACAACACACCTATATAGATCACCCTTAAATTCCAATCATTAACCTATTAATTATACCAGAAATTCATATTGTTGAGCTGTGTGAAATTTTAGTAAAGGAATATGAGGTTTCCTATCAATTATACCAGAAATTCATGGCAGAAGACTTGAAGGTTGAATTTGGGCTTTGCATTTTTATGGTAGGACATTGGAGACCCAAATATTATGTGTAGAGGTAGATGAACAGAAGTGAATTTTGAATAGTGTGTTGATCTTTGATAGTATACTTTGGGTAAAGTAAATGAGAATGTGTGCTGAGAATTTGAAGTAGACTATCTTCAACAGAATGAGATGATATGGTTGTGGGTGAAAAATCTCTATTGAGGTGATGGAAACCATTTGTCAAAATAATTCCTTTAGTATAGGAGTGGACTAGAGAATCCTTTTGTGGATTAGTAGAGTCCCTCTAAATAAGTATGGTTGATCTTTCAGTTTGAGAATCGTTTTGGGATTGTCGGTTAAGAGGAAGGAGTTAGTGTGATAATTCTGGACACCCATGTTTTGGGAAAGGGTTTTATTTCTTAAAAGAACATCTGAGAAAAAAAATATTTTCTCGAGTAGAGAAGTGCTCTATTGGTTCTTATTTGAGTTGGATTTTTATGATGGAGATCATGTACAATTTGAGTTGACTTATGTTGACAAGGTGGTTCTGTCCGGTTCAGGAAAATAAATGAAGTGTTTGAATTTGAGTGATTTATTTTTGGATTATGTGGAGTTTATTTGCAAACTGTCTTATTGGAGTGCGGAAAGGTTTTCATGAGGAATCTTCGATTTTGGATTTGAGGGTTTTGGAGGAAAGTTGGTATCTGCATTGTGAATCCTTTGTTTTCAGTTGAATCTGATTATTAAAGTTTGATGAAAATAAGTTGTGTTGCACGTCCCTACTTAACAGGGGGTTCTCCTTATTATGATGAAGAGGTCGACTGAGAGATGGAACAAGAGTTCCATATGTTACGTGCAAGTTATGTGGTTTGGTCCCGAAGAGAAAGATAGCCCAAAGTATACATTGGTTGTTTCCGATAGTTGCGGGGAATTTTGGAAGATGGCGTATCGCTAGGACCGCCTTGGGGTCCATATGCGGAGTACACAATGTCTGGTATGTTCTGGTGCTGAATAAGTACCTGGGTGATTCGGAGTTTTGAGGTTTCGTTAGTGTCGTTGATCAGCGAGTAAGACCTCACGTCCGAGTCTCGTCCGGTACGTATACTGGAGAGGTCGGAACGAGCATTGAGACATAAGACGTTGGTATCCATGGAGGTGCCATGGTCGCATCAGTATGAGCAAGAATCGACAAGGGAACTGGAGTCTCGCATGCGCGAGCAGTATCCGAGTTTGTTCACCGCGGGTACGTGTTCTACCATTGTTAGATTCTAATCGCAATTTTTCTTTCGCATAGATTCGGGGTCGAATCCTGTTAAGGGGGGTAGAATGTAATACTACGATTTATTCTAAGAAAGAAAGCGTTCAAAAGATAAATTAGACATAAGAAAAAGGGGGTTTCTACAGTTCTTCGGCAACTTGGGCCTCAGGCCTTGGCCTAGGAGGCCCAAGAGGGGCCGGCCACCAATAAAAGAAGGGGAGAAACCCTAGTCCGTCATCAGTAGCTGCAGATCCGCCGCCCTTCTGAAGCATCTCCTCCCCCGCGCCGGTGAAGAAGATCCTTGTTGCTACCGGCCAAGTGGAGGAAGAAGGAAGGTCTGCGCGTGTGGTGGCCGTCCAAGAAAGGAGAGGAAGGAGGAAGGAAGGGAGGGAAGAGGAAGGGTTCGTGGGCTGCTCGTGATCACCAACAGCTCATCCCGGGTAACCTTCATTTTCCTTTGATTAGATGTTTGATTAGTCGTTCTAGCGATGTCGGTATTTAGGGCTGCTCAGGACATATTAGAGACAATCGAGGTTTTGATGTGTTTAACGGAAGAATTAGTCCTGGACATCTCCTAGGATATTGTAGAGGATGTCGCCATCTTTCTGTGAAGTGCTAGAACACGTAATTTGGACCCCTGTAGCAAACGTTATGATTTTATTAGTGGGACTGTTCTGCAGAATCGTTGGTGTTCTGACATGTTTTAGTAATCTGGGTGAAACGATTAGTTAAATGGGAAATCAGAGAAGCTCAGTATAATCAAAATTGTAGATCATTGTCTCAGCTTTTCAGAAAGCTCAAGAACTCGAGATTTGGACACACGAACTGAAAGTTATGGTATTTTTAGTGCTCTGTCCAGAGAGCCTAACGGGAAATCGATGTTTTATTAACTGGCTTGGTAGGGGTATTATTTGGCCGATTCGGAGAGATTCACCAACTAGACTTAGTTGGAGAATTTAATTAAATTTCCAGAAAGTCTAAGAAAACCTTAATTGGACTCCTGTAATAATAGATATGAATTTTAGAAGTTGACCATCCACCGAGGGGACAGATCGACGTGTAGGAATTGGGGTTGGGATCGAGTTAGGCGCTTTTGCGAGTTAGTGATTGTTGTTGTTTACTTTGTTTTGGTCCGCTACTGCCATCTTAGCGTGCGTTATAAATATTACTCAGGTGGTGGACTGGTCCCGGGGGCAGCACCTTCTACGCGTCCCTCACTCTCTCGCGGTTAAAGCAAGTATAATGATGGTTATAATATATATCTATGAATGGTAATGTTTGATATATATATATTATGAGAATTTGTGTGTTCATGAATTGTGATGATGGCATAGTTGGTAATGTTCATGGTTGCTAGAGATTTGTGTTATGTGTTAATCATGGATGTTTGATAGATGTGAAGTCGATGTTTATGAGCTTTTGTAGTATGAATAGAATATTCATATGCAATGTTGTTGTAGATGCACGTTTGTATTAATTTGAGAATTTATACATATGCATCATGTTGGCTTATTGAAGTCTTGGTCATGTGATGACCAAGCAACTCTTGAGGTCCCCGTCATGTCGATGACGGGCTAAAGGTCCACATGCTTGTAAAGTATGGGCTTTGGTCCCCAAACTTGCGGAGTATGGGCAATGGTCCCTGTGCCAGATGGCACAGGCATGGGTGTGTATCGACGGATGCACACTTTGCATTAACGGTAAAATGCAAAAGGGAAAGAGAAGAAAAAGGATCATTTTGAGTATATTGCATAGCATGTGTGTGTAAGGTGATTGATATGTGGTTTGTAAAGTATAGTTGATGATTTACATGCTTGGATGTTGTTGATGCCATTTATTATATTTGCTGAGTCTTGGACTCACCCCTTGTTGTTTGTTGTGTTTTAGGTACCTTTACGAGATCGGCATGCATGGGGGAAAGGAAGAATTAGACTTCTTGCACTTTTGTACGAACTACCCACCATAGAATAAAAGAAAAAAATTAACTAGGAGATGAATGAACTGTTTAAAGTACTCTTCTTGATTATTGCTTGCTTGGAGTAATCTGTAATAAATGAATAGTCGTTTTGGATGCTTATGGTCTATTCATTAGATGTTTAGTTGCTATGGATGTCATAGTAACGAATAGCCAGTTTTGATTATATCTTGTTTATTATGCAATCTGGATTATCTTTATTTGTTATAACTGCCTGTTGGAACCTCCGGTATAGGCAACTATACAAAGGAGGTTCTGCCAAAATTTTGTAGGGTGTTTTGGTTTAATTACGTTTAATTATTTAATTTAGTAGCATTCCAGGCCTTAGTTGGGCTGGGGTGTTACATAATCGTAATTCCATAAATTAAATTCCATAAATAAAGTCTAAATTACATTCAACCTTGAGCTTGATTCGTAATTTAGCCATCTCAAAAAGCATGCGAAAGTGAATAAGGTGAAGCCCTATCATGCCAACTATCATGGCATGACAAGGAGGACAGATGTCACGCTAGCCCTCCACGCTAGCCCAGCGAACGGACGAAGGCTTACGTGGCATATTTTGTCACACCGGAGACAATGGCGTGACAGAACGGTTTAGCTACGCCATAGGTAGTGGCGTGGTCAAAGGGTCAGAATTGAAAATATAATTCGCGATGGATTAACTTTAAAATATTAATAAAAAAGGATTAAATAAAAAAATTCGCAAAATGGCCGCATTGCTTTGGCATTTGGTGGCTTGCTGCCCTTGCTCGACGAATACAACTCTTCGATAGGAACAACAATAGGACAAGACGTCTCGATTGCAAAACTGATCACGTCCGTTTGTTTGCTTTGAAGGGCTACGATTTGTCTACGGCACGCTCGTGCGGTAATAGTTACGACGGCAGGGGATATGCTTCCTTCATATATACTAGAGCCCGGCGCGCGCACGTGTACTGCATTTTTTTGGTAGCTACAGAGGTTTGGTCTAGGATGCCAATGTATTGTGCTTGTATCGATATACATATAATCAAATCTGTTCGTATTGAGTAAATAAAGCAAGACTAAGATATGTACAAGGTGATTGTACAAAGACATTTTTAGCTACAATAATCGAAAACCTAAATAACTGGGCAGGTTTCATCTACAGGTTTATACAAGACAAAAGGGGAGATTGTTTAACCCGAAACTGATAAAAAAAAATTTACGCAAGAAGTTCAGCGGGCGAACTCAATTGATGCGTAGTGTCTTAGCATATATAGGAAATTTATAATAGAGTACTACAGGACAAGTATTTGGTACTATATTAGCATATATGTAGGAGCTGTATAATATTACAGGACACGCATATAATACACTAGACATTGCACAAAAGAAAGAGTAGTGGGTCATGAAGCAGAGTACAAAATATGGATTTCTAGGGTAGAAGCAAAAGGTAAGGCATACTGTTGCACCATTACTTGTCGCAGTCACTGTGCAATAAGAGAAATGTTTCAAGTTAGTATTTTTTTTACGAGCGAAAGGAATTCAATAGGGATACCTATAGACGATGTGTAATATCCCGTTTAAAAATAAAAGAAATAAGTGATTAGTACTGAATTTAAATAGAATTAGAACATAAAAAATCCAGAATTTGGGAGGAGTAATAGAATTCGGGCCTTCGGCCCATAGCTTTTTGGCCCAAGTGGGGAACCGCTTAAGAGGGTGGGGGCATTAAACCCTAGCACTGTAGCACCACCACTGTAGCATCGTGGGTACTGTAGCACGCCGAGCATCGAGCATCACCTCCCTCCACCGCCGCCAAGAAGGGAAGAAAAGAAGGGAGGAGGAGAAGGATTTCACGGGATTTCACGATTGGCTCTGTGTTCTTCGAGGGTAACGATCTGAAAACTTCTAGATGCCCCTAAATTTAGTCGTTGTTCTTTCGGTAGATCGTTTGGGCAATGGGAAGATCGATTTCTGTTCTGTCCAGATTCGTCAGGTTTAGGACAGAACGTTGCGGGGATGATTAGGGATATGTAATCTCCGAATTAGAGTTTGGTGTAATTATATAAAATGTATATTATCGCGTTAGCTTTCCAGAAAGGTCTAGATCATTAAAATCGGAGTAGCGAGCAAAAAGTTATGGCCTCTGGAAGGCCGCTGTCCAGATTCTAGACGAAGTTGGCAGACTTCGTGTAGTTAGGTCGATTTCGTGTAGAAATTGGTAAAATTAAATATTTGTGTCAACTTGAATATTGTAGAAAATCTTGTGTAGTTTCCAGAACTTATATTATTCATATATGTTCAAGTTGCATAATTAAAGATACAAAATTGTGAAACGGACTGTTCTGACAGAATCTGGAACGGTCTTCGGGTAAAGGAACGGAATAGAAAACGGTAGAATCAGATTTTCTTCATAACTAGGAAATTGTAGGTTGTTTTGTGAGGATTCCAGAAAGTCTTGGATGGCTAAATTTAGAGTTCGGATGAGTAAGATATGACCGTTTTACTACTGGGACAGCGGGTAGTGTGTCCGGTAGTTTCGGGTTAAAAAGGGTTGGTTTGGCGTAGGCATACGATGACGGTTAGAGTAAGGTGTTGGTGCTGTAATGTGATGGTTTTGATATATGATTTGAAATTGTTGTCCAGGGAGTGGGGTCTCGTGTGCATTGTCGCCGTTTCGCTCTCCAGTGTCACACGGAAAAGAGGCAAGTGCATGGTAGCCAGTGTTCATTGGTTGATCACTGTATTCTTTACCATTTATTACTATTATATTGCTGTGCTTTTACTTATTTAATTGCAAGTAATATTAATGATCATTATTTACTCCTTATGGTTGGATGTGATATTGTTGGACAATGGTAATGTCGATGAAGCCATGAATAATTGTGCATTCATAAGCATCATTGCATATGAGAAGGTGATCATATTGATCACAACTCCACGGGAGTGGAGGAGGTCCCCGATCCTTGAGGAGGATGGGCTTGAGAGTGTGTCATCGACGGGTGAACACTCATGCTATACCGTATATACAAAAAGAAGTGCATGTGGACATGTAGTATAGAAATGCATGGAATGAAAGGTAGTTGATGATTGTGTATGTGAATAAAGAAACAGAATTGAATGATTGAGCATGAGAATAAAGAAAAGTGAACAATTGATGTTAATGATGATATTGTGTACTATTGTTTAAGCAATGTTCATTGTTTATTACTGTACTTGCTGAGTCGTTGACTCACCCTTGCTCTAATGTTGTTTTTAGGTGATCGTTGACGACGCTTCACTTGGGAAGGGTACACTACATACACTCACTTGCCATGAGAAAACTTTGCCTTAGCATGATGGTTATTCCTTTAGGACATGATAGATATTGAATAATTCTAGATGATTGGTTGAAACTCATTTACCCATTCAATAGCCTTCGTTTGATTGGTATTGCTTGATTCTCGAAACTATTATCCTGCTTACAATCTAGTGTTTAAATATCTATGCTTGCCATGTCGTTATTTATACGTTATTGTGACCCATGGATGGGTGTTGGTATTGAATTGCTTGTTGAAATTCATTGTTATTTATTGATAAAATTAGTAGTTGGGGTAGTTTTGGTGGCATTCCGCGCTCACTGTTGGGCCGGGGTGTTACACGATGATCTACAGAATATACTCACAGCTAGTTGCTGCCTCCAGCTTCTTGTTTTTTCGTCAGCTCAGAAGTAGGAGTGTTCTTGGATAGTGCGTTTTTTTTTTGCCGAAAAACAAATGCGAGGATTGAGGATAGAGCATGAGTAGTTTTGGATATATTGGTTAGAAGGCTTATACCAGTACACACACAATAATGAATAAGAGTAGGAGTAAATAATAATTCATTGTTTTACCTGGTATTTTTTTGAATTAGATAGATATGTGCCGCTGGAGGACTATCCAAGAATATGAGTATAGCTATGTAGTAGCATTATATAGATATTAAAGAAATATCGCTTAACAGAAAAATGATATCACATACTCACATACATATTACGATGGCGCTAGAGGGACGCTAATTGGTTTGTATGTTGCGCGAAATGTATGTAGCATGTTCTATGTTGTTGTATCTATTAATTGTGTAAGGTTTAAAAGCAAGTCCCATCTATTGCTGCAAATCCTAATGAATTAGTCCAACAAAAATTGGAAAAAATAATAAAGAACCTATAGTAAGCATATTGTGAACTGTACAGGAAGAAATCTGTAACAATAATCAAATGCATGTGGTAATAAATCTAGATAATATAAAAGTAGGTCTGTAGTTAACTATATAATAACAGTGGAGGATGCACGCAAAGTTGTTCTGGTGGAGGATGTACATAAGGATGTACAAATTGCAAAAAGCGACACAACAGGCTGTTTTATGTGGTTAAAATTCAGAGGGAAATAGAACGGTAATATCTGTTGAATCAGAGAATAATAGTTGTATACATTTATATGGGCCTTTTTGCTCTCTTAGGATTGTCAACTAATTCTGAATCGCTGGTGAAGGAGGGCGTCTGCTCAGGAGGTTTTCCAGGTTGTGTGGTCTATAAATTGGCAACACAGAGGCAGTGAAAGCGAAACTTCCATGTAGTATATGCACGTATAAGAAGATGCTAAGATAGGTAATAGTGTTTTAGTTTAACTATAGGAACGATTTGCACGAGCATGTTTGTGCCGTCGTTTGTAAATAAAACACTAATGTAGAGATGACATGAATAGTTGCATGTTTTGTAGTGGTTGATGGCTGGAATAGACGTTTTCTAGTTGATGGCATCACAGTGTGTGATTCTTGAATTCTGTAAGATGAAAAGAGTTGGACAATATGAGTGCTGTAGAAACGTAGACGGTGTACCGATAATTGACAAAAAAAAAAAGACGTTGACCGAACGTACTGTATGTAGCTTTCGTCTGCAGGACCAGGGAAAATGCTTGCGTCAGATAGTGGTTGTGGGCTAGCTAAACATGTATAAATACACAAATTATTAGTAGGCGCAATTGGTTTTAAATGACTAAACAAAAATGACTCAGACAGAAAAGAATACACTGAGGTGAATAAGTAGTAATCTGAGTAATGCTCTGTGAGCACTGTGGATTTAGTTTACGACCGTACTGTAGTACGCAAAACAATGATATTCATCCGTTAACTAATCAGACTTGTCTATTGCAATTATGTATAGCTTGTCAGACTAGTGCCTACTTGTATATCATATCAAAAGAAACTTATTGTATATGCATGCACTGCTGATGTATCATGCTGTAGAGAACTACAGATGATGGATCAAGTATAACTACCTTAGGCAAACGAAATGATGCACATCCACCAGGAGGAAATGGCAAATCCTTGTTTTGGCAATTGTGCAAATTTTCTGAACATCTGCCATTTGGAAGAAGAGCTCTAGAGCTACTGGTACTGGAACTGGAAGTTGTACCATTGTCTAAACTTTGGGAAGTATCTAAATTCATTATTGAAATTCGTTTCACTTTCTTCTCTTGTACCTGCAGAGAGAGCAAAGCAGTAAGGCACCAATATTACATAGATTGTGCTATCATTTGACAACAACTGAATTTAAAAAAGAAAAGAAAAAAAGAAAGCAAGCAATGGCATTGCAATCATTAAAACTGTAAAGAAATTGCATACTTCATTTATATTTGTAAAGATCAAAAGAATAAAAAACATGTGTTTCATGATCAAACTAGCCAGTATAAATATAAAAATTTCATGAATTCTGCCGCTCATACCAAGACAAATAAAATGTAGTGTAAATCCACCTTAATTTGAAAAAAAATATAAACCTAACTATATAATGGATACAAGTTTTAGGCATGACAGGGCTAGAGAAACATTAGGTAAGACAAGAAGTCGTAACCATAAGAAATGAAATCAGAGCATGCTTTCTGATGCAACTGTTTTATCCATGCCTTCCAATACTTGATTGTTTTGTCATTTGTAGACAAGACAAAGAGTGCATTGTTGGCTATTTGGCACCATTTGATCTTGTTGATCTTCTCTTCTATTTCCAAAATTTTTAGGTAGTCAAACTACATGAATTACATATAAACAAGGAAAAGATTCACATATTCATGGATCTTACTAAGCAATAGCTTCATTTAGATGGTAACATTGTAATATCCCAAAGTATTCGAATGATTATTCGAGAGAGAATAATTATTTAGAGAGAAGGACTATTTAGTAAGTCATTTAGCAGAAGGAATTAAGGGGGGTTTTCTGCGAAACCTCGGCAACCTGGGCCTGGGCTTTGGCCCAAGAGCATTTTAGTGGCCGGCCAAAGGGGGGGGAGCCACCACCCTCGCTCCAAAACCCTAGCCGCCCCCCTTTCCTCCCCCTCTCCCTTGCCTTGGCCGCCACACCCATCCCTCCCACTCCTTTGGCCGCCAACCTCTGGACCCCCTACGCCCCCTCCCCTCTAGCAGTGCCTTCCTCCATTGGTGAAGCCCCTGCTGCCGGCCAAGATCTCCCCTTGCTGCTGTCAGCCAAGTGGAGGTAGAAGGCGATTCACCCAGGTGATCAGTTGGCCAAGAAGAGGAAGGAGAAGGAGGGAGACGGGAAGTAGAGAGATCACGTGGTGTTCATCGCATTCGACAGTGGGTTCTTCAAGGGTAATCCCGTTCCTCATTCATTTGGTGGTGTATTTGATTAATTAGGCGACGTCGGTAGTAAATCTGTTTAGGACAGTCTGTAACGGCTGACGTTTTTGAGGAAGTTAAGTGCGGATCTGATCTGGCTGCCTCCTAGTGAGTTGTGGGCGACATCGCCAGCTTTCCGTAGAGTATTGGATCACGTCGTTTGGATGAGCGGATTAGGATTTATGAATTTCGTAGCGCTTCTATTCGATAGCTCTGTTATAATTCTTTCAGTTATTATTAATCAGTCATAACCAGATAGTTAAAGGATTATTTAGAAGATCCCACCATAATGAAAGATGTAGATATTTTGATTAGCTTTCCAGAAAGCTAAAGAACATGAAATGTGGATAACTATACTGAAAGATACGATGATTTTAATGTCACTGTCCAGAACCGTTGACGGGAATTAGCTGTTCTGTTAATCAATTTGGTAAGGGTAGAAGATGGCCGAATCTGGAAAGCTCACCAACTAGGTTTAGGTGGAGAATTTGATAAGCTTTCCAGAAAGTCTAAGAACGCTACATTTGGATCTCTACTCAAAAAGTTATGAATTTTTTATTAGAACTGTCTGTTGAGGGGACAGACTGATATTTAGGAGTTTGGAGTTGGGATTGCGCTAGAGTATAGCGAGTTCGTAATTGCTTCTAGCTTTGTTTTTGGTCCAGAATCGCTATCTTAGAGTGCTTGTTAAATTAATTCAGATGGGGGATTGGTTCCGGGGGTAGCGCCCTCTTCGCGTCTTCCATCTTCGCACGGTTGAGGCAAGTACAGTTAGTGGTAGATTATTCATATTTGCTAGTATTTTGAATATATGCGCTATTCATGGATGCTAGAATGTTATGAATATCAATGATCATGAATGCTAGAAGTATGAGTAAGTTTTATTCATGTATGGAAAACATGTTTATGATGGTTTAAAGTTTTGTTCATGTGCATCATGCCATCATATTGGAGGCTTGGTCACGTGGTGACCAAGTATTGATTGAGGTCCTCGTCATGAATATGACGGGCTTGTGGTCCCCACACTCGTAGAATGTGGGCTTTTGGTCCGCATACTTGTGGAGTATGGGCTATGGTCCTTGTGCTAGAAGACACAAGGAAAGGAAAAGTGCATTTATGCATCTTGCATAGCATGAACATATGAAACTTTTATTATAGAGATTTGTGGATGGATGATGGTGATTACAGTTGTTTATGCTATTGTCTCATCAATTGTACTTTGCTGAGTCTTGGACTCACTCTTGTTGTTGTTGTGTTTTTAGGTACCCATTATGTGAACGACATGCATATGAGGGAATAGAACTAAGAGTGGTTGCACATTGGCACAAACCATTCACTTTTGATTAGATTGGTTGATGAATTAGTTTTGTGTAAACTGCTTAAAGGATTGTTTATGATTACACCTTATACTTGGAATAAGTTGTAATAGAGTTGATTAGAGGATTATAGATGCCCTTTTGATTATGCTTTAGTTGTTTAGCATAATTTGGATGTTCTTTGATGATTAGTTTAAATTGAATGATTGGAATATTGAATGTTGCTAGTATAATCTGTTAGAACCTCCGGTATAGCCACCTATACAAAGGAGGTTGTAACACCCCAGCCCAACACTGAGCCTGAAATGCCACTAAACTACCCTTCCAACTAATATTCATAACACACTATAAAATTTCAACAAGCCAAAGCATTAATAAAACCCATCCACAGGTCACAATAGAACATAAATAAATACTTGTCAAGCATGAATAAATAAGCGAGGGAAATATAGCAAGATAATAGGTCTAAAACAACACCAAACCAGTGAATCCAAAACCTTGGAACAAAGTAGACTAGTCCAAAGCATTCATCTAAGCTTATTCAATTTCTAATATGTCCTAAAAGTAATCCAGCAATAATGAATCAAATAGTTCTCATGGCAAATAATCATGTGTCTGAAGTATGAAACTATCCTATGTGCGCTAGTCCCTTTCAATCGTAATGCCCTCAACGATCACCTAAAAACAACAAAAGAGTAAGGGTAAGTCCACGACTCAGCAAATACATCAATATACAACGAACAATGATAAATTAATAGTATTCAATAACTTCATTATCATCACATGTCCTTCTATTAATATTCTCATGCCATTCTCTTCTCTTTGTTTTCACACACATTTATCTCATATCTCAATGCAACTTCTACTCTACATGTCCACATGCACTTCTTTCACAGATATCAGATAGCATGAGTGAACGCTCGCAACAACGTTCACTCTCAAGCCCATTCCTCCTCAAGGATCAGGGACCTCCTCCACTCCCGTGGAGTTGTGATCAATCATGATCACCTACTCATATGCAAAGATGCTTATGAATGCAAAAATACATAATTTCATCGTATTCATCGTATCCAATTTTTCCTCATGTTCATCAACAAGATATAGTCATACCATTCCATTGCTTGCAATTAAATAAAAACAAAAGCACAACAATAATGGTAATGAACGATAAATAAATACAGTGATCAATCATTGATCGCTGTCTACCATGCACTTGCCTTTACTAGTTGCGACGCACGGTCTGGCTAGAAGATGGCAACAAGCATGACGTCTCTCCTACAATAAACACTCAAATTTCAATACAAGCTACAACATCACAAGAACAACAGTTAATTCACATCTCTTCTACACGTCCCCCAAATCCGCAACGCTTCCCCAATACCGAACCGTCACCCCTTGCTGTTCCAACAAAACATGCTAGCCCCTCTCTCTCCTTTAATAATCTAGAGAAACACATGAATACGAAGCGTGCAACACTAATTAGCTATTGCCTCATCATTACTATTTAAACATACATGCATGCATAGAATGCTACAGCCAAACTACTTAACTACTAAATAACATCATCTAATTAATTTCTCTCTCCCCGACTAATCTAATTAAATATTCCTACCAGTGCCCAATTAACTAATCAAATAGAGGTACACCATTAATTAGTCAACAATAGTTTATGCAGCACTGCCTATTTCATCTCTCTTCCCTGCTACCAATTAAATAATCACATGCATGTAGCACTAATTAGAAAGTTTCTATCACTAGCAGCCACATGTAGAAGGGTCTCACGGTTTGTTGTTCCTTCATGCATGCAATGCATACAATGCTACATGGCCATTAGTTAACTACTAATTATTGTAGTGCTACTAGCCCAACCAATAGCAGCCAAAAGAAGATCAACACTAATGAACTACTAAAACTATGGATGCATGCATACTGGTTAATGCATTCTCTCCTTAATGCTCCAATTAAATATCATAGCAATGCATCCCTAAAGTAGTGAAACGTGCACTAATCTCTCTCCAACTAATCCAATTAAATACTCATATTAACTAATACGCCATTAACTAGTTCCAACACCACTCACCAATGCATGCATACAAAATATCTTGCTACTAGATGATTCCTAGCACTAGCAACGCAGCATGCAAAGCAAAGGACTACCGAAGGACAAGCCGCCAGTTAGTTGTACCTATGCACTCAAAGTAGCAACCGACAGAGATGTCTCACGACGCTACGCCAGCGTAACAATGGACGATCACGCGGTAGCAACCAGAGCGACTGGGACACGCACATGCTGCAGGAGCTTCACACGGCGAGAGCGACGTGCGGCCAAACAGCACCCAGGCGAGGCCTCCACGCACCGGGCAAGATCGGCTTTTCTGGCGGCGACGCACGGAAAAAACAAATGAGTGACTAGGGTTTTCTAGATTCTCTAATCCCCACGATTTTTTTTATCCTGGTATAAAATAACTCCTCCCTAAAAACTCCAAAAATATTCTATTTTTACGTATCCCCTTTCGTCTGATTACACGTAGGCCCTTAAGGTTAATTTCAGGATATTACATTCTACCCCCCTTAAACAGAATTCGACCCCGAATTCTACTCATCGTTCTACACAAAAGAA
The DNA here is from genome assembly GCA_036346405.1 of Phyllostachys edulis. Classification (NCBI taxonomy): domain Eukaryota; kingdom Viridiplantae; phylum Streptophyta; class Magnoliopsida; order Poales; family Poaceae; genus Phyllostachys; species Phyllostachys edulis. Next base: position 34,820,428 of record CM070563.1, read on the forward strand.
CCACTACAACTGAAATTAAACAATAAAGCACACGTACCCAACGTGAACAACTATGGATATTGCTCGCGCATGCGAGACTCCAACTCCCAAGTTGCCTCTCTCTCGGACTGATGAAACCACATCACCTTGACGTAAACTGATGTCTTACGCCCTAACACTCATCCCGACCTTTCCAGGTATGCTCAATGGACTGGACTCGAAGGTATAGTCTTACTCGTTGGTCAACGACTCTAACCAAACATCACACTCCGATTCTCTCAAGTGCTCCCTCGACACTGGGTTATACAAAACATTGTGCACCCCGCGCCAAGACTCGAGATGGTCCTAGTGAAACGCTATCTTCCAAAATTCCTGCAACTTCTAGAAACAAACCAATGTACTTTGAACCAACTTTCCTTTTGGTTCCAAACCACACAACTTACACAAGACAAATGGAACTCTTATTCCCTTCTATCAACCACCCACTTCACCTTTGCAAGGGGCATCCCCTTAACTAGGGACGCACAAATAACCCGCATTAAACCAATCTTCTTAAAAGAAAAACAACTGAAGAAGGAAGGTTCCTCATCGCAGCCACGCATTATCAACTACCCTCCAAAAGAGTCAAAATCAAAATCGAAGACTCATCATGAAAACCTTTTCACTTTCCAAATAGGCAGTTTGCAAATAAACACCACAAGCCAAAAGCGAAATCATTTGAATGCCCAAAATAACCATTTCCTTTCTTTTCTTAATCGGAAAGAACCATGCATACACCAACATAAAACCAACCCAATTTGCAAATGGCATCTATCATGAACACAAACTCAAACAAGAACCAAGGGAGTATTTCACTACCCAGGGAAACCCTTTTTTTTTCCCTTCAACCTTCCTTTTAATAATTCAACTTTCCCTTAATCTATGGGATTCTAAATAATCCCACTAATTTCTTCCTCTTATTCAACAAACTCAAAGAGATCCTCAACCCGAGAGCAACAGCCACACTCATCTAGAGGGACTCTACTAACTCACAAAAAGATACTCTAGTCCACTTCTCTATGAAAGGAATTGCTTTGACAAATAATTCTCAACGCATCTCAATATAGATTTCACCTACAGTCATATCACCTCAATCCTTTAAGGATAATTTACTACATCCAAAGGATTCTATCAAAGATCACCACAACTCTCGGAACCTAATTATGAGCAACCAAGATGCCAGTATAAAAATGCAAAGCCCAGACTCAACCTCTAAGGCTCCTACAATGAACTTATGGTATACTGGATAGGTAATCCTCAGATCCGAGCACTAAAAAAAATTCCCACAATCAGAACAATATTCTCATTCATTAATATCAATATTCATCACTAATCAAGTAACCGCCTAAAGCAATTAACTTCACCAATCTTGAACTCACTAAATCACACCATTTCATTTCACCTACACGACCACAACAGACACATTCGCAATACTCCAACTAATTGACTAAGATTCAACTTTTGAATATTCCAATATTCCACCAACATAAACAAAGGTTCTTGAAAAACAATTCACTATTGGTTCTATTAGTTGTAACAACATAACCAGTTTTGCCCAATAACCATCATTCCCTTTTAGATCCAATTCTCTGCCTGATTTATATCACGAAATCAATTCATCCTCCAATGCTCCTCAATTAACTTGCAACACAAGGTCTCATAACATCATATTCTTAACCACTATTAACCACATACCACTATACACTCTATAAGGTTTTGTAAAATAAATCCATTATCCCTTTTTCAAAAGAAGAGACAAATAAAAATAATTTTCAGCACACAGAAAACATTTACCAATCACAGTAAACACAAGACCAAGAGAAATAGTCAAATAGCAATGATCTCAGAAAGCAAAAGAGGAGTCCATTGATGAGGGCACAAGTCCCACAAAAAGATAATATCAAACCTCAAATAAGAATAAAGCATTGCTTTTGAAAATCGAGAAATTGTTGTGCTTTTATTTTTATTTAATTGCAAGTAATGGAATGGTATGACTATATCTTGTTGATGAACATGAGGAAAAATTGGATATGATGAATACGATGAAATTATGCATTTTTGCATTCATAAGCATCTTTGCATATGAGCAAGTGATCATGATTGATCACAACTCCACGGGAGTGGAGGAGGTCCCCGATCCTTGAGGACGAACGGGCTTGAGAGTGAACGTTGTCGCGAGCGTTCACTCATGCTATACCGGTATACGCGAAAGAAGTGCATGTGGACATGTAGAGTAGAGCTGCATTGAGATATGAGATAAATGTGTGTGAAAACAAAGAGAAGAGAATGGCATGAGAATATTAATAGAAGGACATGTGATGATAATGAAGTTATTGAATACTGTTGATTTATCATTGTTCGTTGTATATTGATGTATTTGCTGAGTCGTGGACTCACCCTTGCTCTTTTGTTGTTTTTAGGTGATCGTTGAGGGCGTTACGATTGAAAGGGACTAGTGCACATAGGATAGTTTCATACTTCAGACACATGATTATTTGCCATGAGAACTATTTGATTCATTATTGCTGGATTACTTTTAGGACATATTAGAAATTGAATAAGCTTAGATGAATGCTTTGGACTAGTCTACTTTGTTCCAAGGTTTTGGATTCACTGGTTTGGTGCTGTTTTAGACCTATTATCTTGCTATGTTTCCCTCGCTTATTTATTCATGCTTGATAAGTATTTATTTATGTTCTATTGTGACCCGTGGATGGGTTTTATTAATGCTTTGGCTTGTTGAAATTTTATAGTGTGTTGATGAATATTAGTTGGAAGGGTAGTTTAGTGGCATTTCAGGCTCAGTGTTGGGCTGGGGTGTTATAGAGGTTCTGCCGAAATTTAGTAAAAAGACTTAGTTTTATTTTGTTTCTCTATTAGTTTAGTAGCATTCCAGGCTCATGCTGAGCTGGGGTGTTACAAACATGCTTTACATATGGTTTTATGTTGCCTTTTTGCTGGTAAGCTAATCCTGAAAAAAAAAACTAAGGAAAAGTTTTGCCTGAGCTCATACTCTCCGTCCTTCAGTGCTGTTTTAGACCATGATACGGTCTCCAGTGTACAGGTTTGATGGGCTAAGTAAGTGTTATTATAGAGTTTGACATGGTACCAATGTAGAACTTTGATCATCAATTTCAAGTTAATATGTTAGTAAAAAATAGAAAAGGCTATAACATTATGAAAGCACTTTTGATAACAAATCTACTAATATAACTTTTGCCTAATCAAAATAGTGGACAGATTTTAAAAAAAACTGCACGCATTCAAAAAATGGCATTTATTCATGGATGAAGGAAGTATTATAAATTTGCACGACAGTCATGTTTTTTGCAGACACCATCTGTACATTCAAAATTGGCAATTTGCTATGTTAGTATGTTTAATTTTTAAATTGTACACATGAGCTGGATTTTACTGCAAAGCAACCAGATCTCAGTCGATAAATTATGCTTAGTAGTAAGCATGAACAACTGGAAACTCAAAAAATGTCACCTTTTAGTATCAAGCAATCTACTTCAAAGGATAAAAATATAGTATACATCCATGATGTGATTTCCAAAAATTTAGCACGCAAGAAAACATGCAGTGAGATCAATCAAAATGGGGGCCTAAGATGGTGGAGACACACAGATCATTGTGATTCATGACCAAAGTGCGATTATCACCACTTCAAGACTCGCATACCTCAGGTTTGTGACTCTGAAACTCAGTTTTGCAACGGAACTCAGGATGCCTAGCAATCAGGTAATCTTGTCTCTCAAGTTCTCTCCGATTGGCATTCTGCATGTACAATAACTTTATGAGAACAAGATATTTAAGCAAAAAAACCAACATAACTTAGAAAATGTGGTACTTACATCCCTAGAGTCACTTCTTTCAAATAAAACCACACGTCCACCTCTATATCCAGTGGCAAGATGGTCACTGGATTTATCAAACTCAATTGCAGAGATGATGTCAACTGAAACAAATAAAATATGTAATCAAGATACAAATTGAAGTTGGTTCGTCAAACAAAAAAGAAGGCATATTCAAGTAATTCAACACAACCATGATGCAAAATGAATAGAACAGCAAATATCAGGTCATTTGGATTGAAAAGAAGAGTGGTCAATCTTATGTTAATTCTATAAACAAATGAGAAACATAGGACTAAGTATCAAACAGGTCTATGCGGAATGCGACAATTCATAAGAAGGATAAATATAAATATAAGAAAAAGGACTAAGTATTTGAAAGGACTAAATTTATACCCTCAACACTAATTCCGCTCTTCGCTCAAGTCTCACTTCCACTCTTCACCGCTTTTTTTTCTTCGCTTCTGCATATAGCACAAAGGATATATTTTCTAAGAGAGTATGACAAATGGTTTTTTTACCTAGTTGTCTTTTTTAGCTGAGTGTTCTTTCTTATAAGATGCTGAAATAGCAATGTCCCCAGGTGAAGCAACATCTGATATGCGTGATGTAATATCTTTATAGTAAGAGTGTAGTATAACCTGGTTGAAATACAAGCACACAGGTCTCATTTATAGCTGACACACGTGTGTGAGGCAGAAAACGAGTAAATAGCGAGCTCAATTTCTATGTGCTGACTAAGAAGCACAGCTAGACATGCCGAGTGTGTATAGTTTCAATAAGTGAGCACCAGTAACATGATGAACATCAAGTAATACAGGCTAGGCAATCATACAATGAGTGCGAAGTTATTAGCTGTTTGAACACATTATCATTACTGATTTACTATTATTGTGTGCATCAACTGGAGCCTAGAGTCCTAACTGTATGCAGCATGCTTGGATGAAACATGATTGATGCTGATGCAAAATGTCAAGCAAACTCTTTAGGTGATGAAGACTATGACAATTGTAATGAAAGAAGAAAATAATCTTACAAGTCAAGAAGGTGTTATTAATTCTCAATGAAAGTACATCTTGAATCTAACCATAGTAGGAAAGTTGATAAACCACATAGGCTACCTAACTAATCAAAACAACAGTACGCAAGCAAACCATCACTAACACCGCCCCAGTATAATCAGCTACTATTTAACTCATCACATGACAATAGTCAACCAAACTATAGCTAGCATACTGAAAGAGAGTATGACAAATAATTTTGCTGAGTATTGCAACTTGGGGAAAAAGGGTATACTGTAATTCTGAACCAGGAAAAGGTTACTGTAATGGGTAATCTTTCTTGAGGAACAACAGATGCTAGCGGACATGGCAGCAACTGAACCACACATAACTCCATAAAACCTTATGAAAAATACCATGAGAAGTGACAATGATTAATAGCAAATGATCCAGGCTATGCAGCACAAAGGAAGTACTTCAGCTCTATTGGGCAAACAATCAGAATGGACAGAAGAGTACATACTACTATCTTAGGTAGAATCAGCAAATTTATTTCAGCATTGAGATCTACAGTAACAACAAACAAATACAAAAAACACAAGAAGCTCACCGGTGGTCGGGGTCACCCACGCGCATCTCCTCCTGTGAACCAACTCAGCTGGGGACACGGCGGCAACTACCCTTTCCAAAACATCTTTGTTCACCACCTTCCCCCGCTTTGGCACAACTGGCTTGTTCCGGCTAACCGGTCTCATGACACCCCCAATCCTCCCAGTGGAAGCCCGGCTGTGGAACGACTCAACGAAGGTGCCCGAGGAGCAAGATACATTGAGTGACAGGTTGAGGCTTCGTGGTGGCACGACATGCTTCCTTGGCGGCTGCACCGGCGGCGGGATTCCCCTTGGCGATGGCAATGGGGACGAGCCCTTGGCGGCAGCGCCACCGCCTGCACTCTTCTTTATTTCCTTCTTGCCCTCCGCCACCACAACGATAGGCATCGTTGCCATAGTTGCCGACGCCACCTTCTGAATTGGCTTTGGGTCGGGCTTCCGAGCATTCGCCAGAGAGGACCTAGCCTTGTTGCCGTCGGGCATCAGCACTGACCTGGCCTCTGCCACCGCATCCGCCAGCACCACGTTCAGCAACCGCACCCTCGGCGCCCCAGACATGGAGGACATTTCGTTGAACACTCCAAGAACCCAACCTTGCAGCCACAACCGAGCTCAAAACTCCCCATATTCTTAAACCATTCCGAATGAACTCCGCAAGAATCAAACCCACCCGAGAGCTGCACCAGCTAACTCCTCACAAGAGACAAGAACCGAGCACGCGAAAGATTAAGCCCCAACCTTGCGACGGAGATCGAAACACCTCTTCAAGATCCAGACTTCTCCCAAGAAACCATCCCATCCAACCCAAAAAAAGAGGAAAACAAGAGAGAGAGAGAGAGAGAGAGAGAGAGAGAGAGGGACAGACTCTAGAGGGCGAGAGCATGAAAGACGAGAACACATCCTAAACAAAAAAATACGCAGGCAATCATGGAGAAGCAGCGGCCGGCTACAGAGGGGGGAAAAGGCCCAAGAAATGTATAGATTGATGGTAATCTAACAAAAAAGCAAGAACAACGAAGAAGGGAACAAGAACAGAGAGAGAGGAGGTAGACACGGAGAAGCAGCAGCCGGCTATGGAGGGGGAAAAAAGGGGAGAAAAAGTATAGATCGACGGTAATCTACCCAAAGAAGCAAGAACAACGAAAAAGGGAAAAAGAAAAGACGGGGAAGAGGGTGCGGTCGCGGCGACGACGGCGGGAGAGGAGACGGGGAGGAAGCTGTCACATCTCCAGTATCAGCGAACATGGCGATGGACATAGAAGGAGAAATGCAGGCACCAAGGAAGAGCATGCTCGACGCTGACGGTTCACGCGAGGGCTTGGCGGGAGGCTGACAGGAGGGACCTTAGGCGCGAAGCGGTGCGTGTGTCGGGTGAGTAGACCAAGGGTTCACTGATCAGTGTAAAGACAATGAAGTGTATAAATGACAACTATACTGAAAAACGAAAAAGGTTATGGAATGAGAAATCAGTTCTGCTTTCCCCATCCCTGTTCTTCCGTTTCCTCATCCTCATTCTTCGTATGATCCTTTGAATCCATTTGTACCAACCAAAGTGAGTGGTTCAAAGAATTATCGTTCAGTGAATCGACTGGGATATAACAAATTGGTATCAGAGCCATCAATTTGCTTCTCAGTTTTCGTTTTGGTCTATAAAATCCCTAGAGAGGTTGGATACCAACTCGTTTCCATAATCCCAATCTGAGGTTAGACCGACGAAGAGAAGCACCACGGCGCCTGCGAAGCCATCTTTGTAGACTCGTCAGGTAATCTTGGCGATGGAAGAACAGACAGGACAAATTCAGGCAACCTTGGTGAAAATCCTAGCTCGCTTTGATGTTCAAGCGGAGAAGATGGATAGATTGTCAGGTGAAGTAAAGAACCTTAGACAACAAGTGGGGATTCAACAGGACAGTTTAGATGATGTGAAACGCACTCAATCGGAGATTCTTCGGCAGCCGCCTGTTCCTCCCCCTCCCCTACCACCACCGCTCAATCGTCCACACGGCCAAGTCACTATGGTGATTCCACCTAGCACGCTTACAAACCAAAGACCTCCATTGCTACATCAGCCGCAGTCATCTTACGGAGCGGTCACCACACCAGCTTCCCCAGCCAAATCTGGCGCATACATGAAACCACCGAAACTTGATTTTCCCAAATTCTTTGGAGAGAATCCTCGGTTGTGGTTGGATCGCTGTCACACATATTCTGATTTGTATCACGTCCCAGTTTTGCAGTGGGTAGCAACAGCAGCTCTGTATATGGAGGGTCACACAGTGTTATGGTGGCAGGCTTACAAAAGACTCAATGTCCTTCCAGGTTGTGATTCCTTTTGTCAAGCTATTGAGGATGAATTTGGCTCGGATGAATATGATGCTCAAATGACGAAACTCTTACAACTGAAGCGAATCGGCACGGTGGCCGAATACCGCATCGCTTTTGAGGCCAGCATGTACCATATGCTTTCTCTGGATGCTAATCTGAATAGCCCGTTCTTTGTCACGCAGTTTTTGCTAGGCTTGAAAGACGAGATCCGCGGTGCAGTGCGCTTGCAATCTCCAGTTAGTGTTACTCGAGCGATAGTGTTATCGCGCATTCAGGAGGAGGAATTGGAATCGAGTCGACCGCGACATCGAGTTTCCAATATGAACCAACCACCAACAAAGATTACACACTACAAGGTGATTGCCTCCTCGACAATACCCAATGACGCACTAAGGGCAAGTGGCGTATGGTGAAGAATTGTGGCGTGAATGGCAACTGAGGAATTATCGTCGTGCTAATGGATTATGCTTCAAATGTGGGGATAAATATTCTAAAGAACATCAGTGTAAGAAATCCATGCAGCTATTGACCATTGAAGTCGGAGATTTCGGGGAGGTTTTGCTCGATGACACATTGCAGGCCATGGAAACCACCGACATGCTGGAAGAGTGCTTCAAACTGTCTATTCATGCATTGGAAGGCACAGAGGAAGTTCATTCAGTACGTCTTCGTGCCCTCGTCAAGAATCAAGTCATGCTCATCTTGGTGGATTCGAGCAGTACACATAGTTTCGTCAATAGGCAGTTTATCAACCGAGTGCAGCTCAAAACTCAAGGACGACCTGCTATAACAGTCAAGGTGGCTAACGGCGAAACACTACATTATGACAGTGTAGTACCTGAACTTTCTTGGTGTATTCAAGGTCTCACATTCAGAACTAACATGAGGGTGATCGACTTGGGCGCATACGATGCAGTATTGGGTATGCACTGGTTGCAACCTTTGAGTCCCATGGACTGCCATTGGTTCAATAAGACCTTAGCATTTGAGTATGAAGGCCAGCGGGTGTGTCTACAAGGCATCTAGACAATCTGCCCAGCAATGTTGTTGGAAATATCCCTGGAGCAATTTCATAAATGGGACTCGGGCAATGAGATATGGGTTGTGGCTGTGCTGAAACCGCAAACACAACCTACACAAGACCACACCATAGACATACCAGTTGAAGTACACTCTCTTTTACAACAATATTCTGATGTGTTCGAGGATCCACAGAGTGTACCTCCACATCAACAGTTTGATCATGCCATTACCTTGGAACCCGGTACCGCACCTGCAAACTCTCGGCCATACCGGTACTCGCCCTTATAGAAAGATGAAATTGAACGAGATGAAATTGAACGACAAGTCAAGCAAATGTTGGAATCGGGAATGATAATCCCTAGTATGAGTCTGTATGCTTCTCCGGTCTTGTTAGTGCAAAAGAAGGTCGGGAGTTGGAGATTTTGTGTAAACTATCGCCGTTTGAACAAAGCTACAATTAAAAGTAAGTTCCCATTGCCGATTGTCGATGAATTGTTGGATGAATTAGCGGGCACAAAATTCTTTTCCAAGTTGGACCTTCGTTCCAGATATCATCAGATACGGATGAAGGAAGCAGATGAGGAGAAGACGGCATTCAAGACACATCAAGGTCAATTCCAATTTCGGGTAATGCCCTTTGGCCTTACAAATGCCCCGTCCACCTTCTAGTGTTTGATGAACACAATTTTCGCTCCACATGTGTGCAAGTATGTAATTGTGTTCTTGGACGATATTCTGGTTTATAGTCGTACATTGGAGGATCATTTGACACATTTGCAAATGGTGCTCGAAGTGCTCCGCAAATTTCAACTCTTTGCCAAATGGTCCAAGTGCTCGTTTGCGCAACCTCAGCTAAAATATTTAGGACACATCATTTCGCAAGAGGGAGTCATGACTGATCCTAACAAAACCAAGGTGATGGAACAGCGGCCTCAACCCACTACCACAACTAAGTTGTGAGGTTTTTTGGGTCTCACAGGCTATTACCGCAAATTTGTGAAGCATTACGGTATTATTGCCAAACCACTTACTAATCTATTGAAGAAGAAAATTTTACTCTAGAATGACCAAGCGACAGTAGCATTTCACACTTTGAAGCAAGCCATGGTCAGTACTCCAGTCCTTGCTCTTCCGGACTTTGATTTGCCTTTTGTAGTGGAAACAGATGCCTGCGCAACCGGAATTGGGGCTGTGCTCATGCAACAGGGTCATTCGATTGCATACCTCAGTCGCACATTGGGTCCTGGAAACCAACGATTGTCAATCTATGAAAAAGAGTTTTTTTGCTGTAATTCTGTCGGTGGACAAGTGGCGATCATATTTGCAGCGCGGTCCATTTCTGATTCTAACGAACCACAAGAGTCTTTGTAACCTGGATGATCAACGGTTAGGCACTGAACTTCAACGCAAAGCTATGTCCAAATTGGTGGGATTACAGTTTAAGTTTCAGTATAAGAAAGGCATTGACAATGGGGCTGCTGATGCTCTTTCCCGAGTAAGTCATTTGCTTCAAGTACAGACTATGTCTAGTTGCCGACCGGATTGGGTACAAGAAGTCCTTAATTCTTATACAACTGATACAGAAGCACAATCACTGCTTACTGCCTTAGTTGTGACTAGTCCGGACAGTAAATGATTTTCATTGGAGCACGGGTTGATCAAGTATAATGGCAGAATCTGGATCGCATCCAATTTGGCTTTGCGCACCAAGCTGATCAGCAATTTCCATGACACGGCAATAGGGGGACATTTGGGTATGTTGGCTACATATCATTGAATTAAACAATTGTTCTATTGGGTGAGTCTCAAGGCTGCGGTGGAGGAATTTGTTAAACAGTGTCAGATATGCCAACAAGCGAAGCATGAAAACTTGCATTCTGCTGGTACTTTACAACCTCTTCTAGTGCCAACGGGCGCATGGCAGGACCTCACAATGGACTTTATCGAAGGGTTGCCGAAATCAGAGACGTATGATGTGATCTTGGTTGTGGTAGATCAGTTAACGAAGTATGCCCACTTCACCCCATTACGACATCCTTTCACAGCGGTTCAGGTGGCCAAGTTATTTCTCGATAATGTGGTCAAGTTACACGGCGTTCCTCATTCCATTATATCTGACCGAGATCGAGTGTTCACCAGCATATTTTGGCGTGAGCTTTTTCATACTGTGGGAACTAAGCTGAATTACAGTACGGCGTACCATCCCCAAATCGACGGTCAAACCGAGCATGTGAACCAATGTCTCGAGATGTATCTCCACTATGCCATTTATCATTGTCCGAAGAAGTCGAAATCGTGGTTAGCAATGGCCGAATTTTGGTACAACTCAAGTTTCCATTCTACTCTCGGCTGTTCTCCATTCAAGGCCTTATATGGGGCGGAACCAAATTTTGGCACCATGATGAATCTGTCGGTTTCAGTTTCTCCAGAAGTTACAGAGCTGGTAAAAGATCGTGAAGCATACACTGAGTTATTGCAGACTCAATTGGCAAGGGCGCAAAATCGCATGAAAACTCAGGCTGACAAGAACAGACATGACCGGCATTTTCAAGTGGGAGAACAGGTTCTTTTGAAATTACAGCCGTACGCTCAGACTTCAGTCATTAATCGGCCATTTCCAAAGCTAGCGTTTAAGTATTTCGGTCCCTTTTCTATATTGGAGCGCATTGGCCAAGTAGCTTACAAACTTCAGTTGCCGTCGGATTGTGCAGTCCACCCCATGTTTCACATTTCGCAATTGAAGCCATTTACTCCAAATTATTCTCCAGTCTTCAAGGATCTGTCTCCTCTCACAGATTTGGCTGTTGGCACACCTACACCAGTGGCAATTCTGGACCGGCGATTGGTAAAGAAGGGCAGTTCGGCGACACAGCAGATTTTGGTTCAATGGTCAACAATGTCAAAAGACTGTACCACATGGGAAGATTATTCAGTCTTGCGCGCTCGTTTTCCGGACGCAGCACTGTGGGAACTGTTGGGTCGTGGGCAGGCTACAATAGCTACAAACAAAATTTTCTACCACGCAAACCAGGATGCCAAGCAAGTAGATGATCATAGATCGTTACCACCAGACGCGCAGAGCAGCGGAAGAGGGGTTGGAGCAGCCTGGTCCAACGAAGAGCACGTCGATGTAGTGGTCGTAGTCGATCGTCCAACATCCAGCAAGTCGATGCAGTGGTCGTAGTCGATCGTCTTCTCCAGCAACCTCTGTATTCCTTGTGAAGATCACGGATCGTCCTCAAGCGCAACAATCGTAGTAGCGCCTCTACGGTATCCACATGTCCAGGGAAGGAACAACCGAACGCCGGTGTGCTAGCACCAAGTCGCACGGCGGAGCTCTCAGGAAGATGGCGGCTAGGGTTTTGGTGGTGTATCACCCTTTTCCAAACAGCCTCATGCATCTCCTTATATAGTGCTCGTGACGGATCCTATCCGGACATGTTTACTTAATCGATTCGTCTTGGTTTGTTCCAACCCGTTAAGTGTGTGACCACAGAGGTTCATGTATAGTTCGGTTGTGACTCGAAACCGCTTCCGATCACGAGTCGTAGTGGCTCCTAGCGAGCATATCGATTCCTAATACACATAAAAATATCGGACGAACCTTAACGCAATATGATCTACGACTGTGTCTTCATCACTTACGACCGTGTCCTATCTTTATACGACCAGTTCAGTATTTGGTCACGACTATTCGTAATCGCTACGACGAAAGTTACGACCACTCTGTGACTATGTTCGACTAGTCTCGACCACCTCAGATCAGATATCGACCGATCTACGACCAGCTCGTATCTCTATAATGACCAGTTAAATAATCGTCAACTTAAGTGACCTACTCGCGTATACTCCCTTTGCCTCACGATGTCTGGTCGAACTCTAAGTGATGCGGCCAGATTATCAATAACAAATGTTTCTGATTTGCCTCATTTAATACTTGATCAAAACAATGGGCATGACATTATCAAAGTCAGCTGCGGTGCAAGAGGATGTCACGCATGTTGTTCGAAACCAAGGAAAGAAAACTCAATGTATGCATGTTGTACTTGAGCAGTGCATGGAGTCAACCCATGCATATACATGTGCACGCATGCTGTTGGGTGTGTTTGATCCAGGAGGAGGACATGCAGTGCACGTCAAAGAGTTTGAGTTCCTTGAGTTCGACATTGGTACGTTCAGGGAAGGCCACTCGGATTTGTTTGACAAAAAGGAGATCGTTTCAGCCAGGAGATTATGTCTACGTTTTCTCTTTTCTCTATGCAATCTTGGATGGGGGCCACCAAGTCAACTGAAGCCAGTTCAATAAGGAGATATGGCGCACTAGAAGTTAATCTAATAATTACTTGTAATAGGATAGTTTAATCTATTTTCAGCAATTAGAGTAGCTTAAACATCTATGTAAAGTAGGAGTCCTTTTTTGGTTCGGATACTGTTCACGTGAACAGTACCCGACTCGGATACTGTTCACGTGAACAGTACCCGACTCGGATTACTGTTCACGTGAACAGTAATCGGACACGGTTACTGTAGCAACTCGGTTTGTGAGTTGTGTGCTTGCGTGGGAGGCTATATAAACCCCCCATGGCCGCACCATATGGGTGGACAAGTTATGATTTAGATAATAAAAATCAGAAAAGCCGTTTTGGCGCATATCGTGTGTTCTTGAGTTGAGATGTGTTCTTGAGAGGAATTAAGAGGAGGGTTGGAGAGAGGAGGAAGCAAGAGGAAGTTATCATCTGGTGTTTCGCTTGAGCGCAAAGCAAGAACACCTTGTTCTTGTCTACAACTAAGAAGATCCATCTACTACGTCTTTGCAATTCGATCAAATCGGATCGGTTTGTGAAGTTATTCTCGATTGTTTCTAATCGCCAAGGTTTAGCACAACTAGAGATTGAAGATTTGCTATCTAGGGTTTGGGCACTATTCTCCACGTGATCTTGCTTACACGTGTAGTTACTTTATCACCCGGTAAAGAGAAGGAGACAACAAGCTACTGATCTTCAAGAGTACCGTGAAAGATTGGGCCAACAATCTGGATTCATCTAATCAACTAGGTGGATCTTTATCAGGTGGTATCAGAGCGATGGTTGCTCACGGTGCAGATGGTGCTGCTATGATGTCTTCGGAGGAGAGCTTCGGGAAGTTGAGTGCCAACGTCCTGTATGAAGAGGAAGGCTACGGCGTGGATTTGACTTTCCATTCTCGCTGCAAAGTGAGGGAGAAAGTTTGTGCCATGTCGATTGACTGCGAGAGTTCGATTAATGCTGCTAGTATCGAACTAGTTGAGAAGTTGGACTTGTCGATGACACTACATCCGCAACCTTATATCTTCAAGTGGTATTCGGTGTGCTCAAGATCACGAATCAAGTGAAGGTATTGTTTTCATTGGGCAAATTCTCATGCGAGGTTTTGTGTGATGTTATACTGTCACTATGGTGTCGTGTCATCTAATGTTGGGAGGACCATGGTGCGAAGAACAAGGAGCATCAACACGTAATTGGCGCACCGAGGGTTGCATCTTTAAATGGAGGGTAGACCGACTTGTTTGCGTCCAATAGATGTTCTATTGATTCGAGGTGATTGGGAGAAGAAACTGCTGCAAAGAAGGAACCTAGATGCGAAGAAACAACAAGAAAAGGCAGAGGAGGAAAATTTTTCTTTAGCTATCCATCAGGAAGGAGAAGCTTCGAAAATTGCCTTGAAACCGAGGACGGTTTCTCTTGAAGAAAGGGAGGATGATGCGGCCAGATTATCAATAACAAATGTTTCTGATTTGCCTCATTTAATACTTGATCAAAACAATGGGCATGACATTATCAAGGTCTGCTGCGGTGCAAGAGGATGTCACGATGTTGTTCAAACCAAGGAAAGAAAACTCAATGTATGCATGTTGTACTTGAGCAGTGCATGGAGTCAACCCATGCATATACATGTGCACGCATGCTGTTGGGTGTGTTTGATCCAGGAGGAGGACATGCAGTGCACGTCAAAGAGTTTGAGTTCCTTGAGTTCGACATTGGTGCGTTCAGGAAGGCCACTCGGTTTGTTTGACAAAAGGAGATCGTTTGACCAGAGATTATGTCTCGTTTTCTCTTTTCTCTATGCAATCTTGGATGGGGGCCACCAAGTCAACTGAAGCCAGTTCAATAAGGAGATATGGCGCACTAGAAGTTAATCTAATAATTACTTGTAATAGGATAGTTTAATCTATTTTCAGCAATTAGAGTAGCTTAAACATCTATGTAAAGTAGGAGTCCTTTTTTGGTTCGGATACTGTTCACGTGAACAGTACCCGACTCGGATTACTGTTCACGTGAACAGTAATCGGACACGGTTACTGTAGCAACTCGGTTTGTGAGTTGTGTGCTTGCGTGGGAGGCTATATAAACCCCCCATGGCCGCACCATATGGGTGGACAAGTTATGATTTAGATAATAAAAATCAGAAAAGCCGTTTTGGCGCATATCGTGTGTTCTTGAGTTGAGATGTGTTCTTGAGAGGAATTAAGAGGGAGGGTTGGAGAGAGGAGGAAGCAAGAGGAAGTTATCATCTGGTGTTTCGGCTTGAGCGCAAAGCAAGAACACCTTGTTCTTGTCTACAACTAAGAAGATCCATCTACTACGTCTTTGCAATTCGATCAAATCAGATCGGTTTGTGAAGTTATTCTCAGTTGTTTCTAATCGTCAAGGTTTAGCACAACTAGAGATTGAAGATTTGCTATCTAGGGTTTGGGCACTATTCTCCACGTGATCTTTTTTACACGTAGTTCTTGCTCACCAAGTAAAGAGAAGGAGACAACAAGCTACTGATCTTCAAGAGTACCGTGAAAGATTGGGCCAACAATCTGGATTCATCTAATCAACTAGGTGGATCCTTATCACTAAGTGAGATGTTGTGTCATCCATGGACTGTTCAATTCTTTCTCGATCGAGTGTCGGATAACTTTTCGTGGTCGAACACTTCGACTACTAGTGGCATGGCCATGCACTTTCTTTATCGATCTGTGAGGGCCCAGAGACATCTCTCTGTTATGTTAGGAGGGCAAATCCCATATCCGACCAAATACATTCCTCTCCATGTTTCACAAAGATACCCAAAGCTACCTTTATAGCGACCCGATTCACGGTGTAGCGTTTGGCAACCCCTAAGAGTGCTATTACACATGTAGGAAACCATGCTGATCTCAGGTCTAAGGATTATACATCATCATTGCTTGAGACCAACTAACGACACATAGATTCATAACAATCTCAATAGTGTCTCAAGGTGGGTCTTATCCAACATCATGTTCTCTAACATGTGTCCACATTATTGGTTTGATATCTCCATATCTATGACTCGTGAAACATAGTCATCAACCAATACATATGCTAGTCTATTCATATGTGTCCTCATATGTTTCTGACCAGGGATCGTATAAAAATAATTATCGCAGAAATATAGAGTTTCACAATCAAGTCACATACTTGATAATCAATATTAATAATATTATTCTAGGAACAAGATAACACATTATCCAATGTCATGAACATAACGAAATATAATCATCTCTATGATTGCCTCTAGGGCATATTTCCAACAGTCTCCCACTTGCACTAGAGTCAATCATTTAGGTATCTAATACCGATAGCTCTTGTGTGTGCCTCATGCTTTGGCTGTGTGAGAGGCTTTGTCAACGGATCAGCAATATTTAAATCCGTATGAACTTTGCATATCTTAACATCTCCTCTATCCACCAATTCGCGGATAAGATGATAACGCCGGAGTATATGTTTGGACTTCTGATGAGATCTAGGTTCCTTAGCCTGAGCAATGGCTCCATTGTTGTCACAATAGAGATCCATTGGGCTCGAGGCACTCGGAACCATTCCCAATTCAGCAATGAAATTCCTTATCCAAACACCTTCTTTTGCAGCTTCAGAAGCCGCAATGTACTCGGCCTCTGTCGTGGAATCAGCAACCGTCTCTTGCTTGGAACTTTTCCAGCTCACTGCTCCTCCATTCAAAATGAATACAAAACCAGATTGCGAACGATAATCATCTTTGTCGGTTTGAAAGCTTGCATCGGTGTAACCATTTACAACCTGCCAGGGGCGGAAGTACTTAAGAATGTTTTTCACAGCTGTCCAGTGACCTTCACCGGGATCAGCTTTAGTCCTTCTTAAGTACTTAAAGATGTCTTCATCACCGCCATAAACTAGGAACACATCTTTAGTCCTTCTTAAGTACTTAAGAATGTTTTTCACAAATTGTCCATGACCTTCACCGGATCGACTTAGTATCTGCTAAATAACACTTAGAGCATATAATACATCTGGTCGTGTACATATCATGGCGTACATGGTAGATCCAATGGCCGAAGCATATGGAATATCACTCATTTTGTCTCGCTCATCAGTGGTCGAAGGACACTGATTCTTGCTAAGATTAATGCCATGTGCCATGGGCAAGAATCCTCTTTTGGAATTTTGCATGTTGAACCGATTCAACACTTTGTCTATGTACATTTC
Source organism: Phyllostachys edulis (assembly GCA_036346405.1). Classification (NCBI taxonomy): domain Eukaryota; kingdom Viridiplantae; phylum Streptophyta; class Magnoliopsida; order Poales; family Poaceae; genus Phyllostachys; species Phyllostachys edulis. The sequence continues at coordinate 34,837,773 of CM070563.1, forward strand.
CTGGCTTAATCCAATTAGCCTTTTAGATCTATCTCTATAGATCCTTATTACCAAGATATATGCTGCATCTCCTAAATCTTTCATTGAGAAACTTTTCCTTAATGAAGATTTAACATATTCTAACATCGGAATGTCATTTCCGACCAAGAGTATGTCATCTACATACAAGATCGAGAATAACAAGTGCGCTCCACTAACCTTCATGTAAACACAAGGTTCTTCTTTGTTCTTGTGAAACCAAACTTTTGATCTCCTCATCAAAACGTATATTCCAACTTCGAGATGCTTGCTTCAATCCATAAATAGACTTTTGAAGTTTGCATATCTTACTAGCATTCTTTGGATCGACAAAACCTTCAGGCTGTGTCATGTACACATCCTCATCTAGGTTTCCATTAAGGAAAGTCGTTTTGACATCCATTTGCCATATCTCATAGTCGAAATATGCGACAATAGCTAGAATGATCCGAACAGATTTAAGCATCGCCTCTCGGTGAGAAAGTCTTATCGTAGTCAACTCCTTGAACTTGTCGAAAACCTTTTGCGACTAGTCGAGCCTTATGAATGTGAACATTTCCATCCATATCAATCTTTTTCTTATAGATCCATTTGCACTCAATGGTTTTGACACCATCAAGTGGATCGACCGTGTTCCAAACCCGATTTTCTCTCATGGAATCTATTTGGTTTCATGGCTCCAAGCCATTTCTCGAGTCCGGGTCCATCATCGCTTCCTCATAAGTCTTAGGCTCACCATTATTCAATAATAATCGTCATGCCCATACCTTGTAGGCAATTGACGCGCCTTTTAGATCTACGTAAATGGTGCCTTATCTATAGGTTCAAAAACAATTTGTTCATCGAGAGGTTCAATAGGAGTTGAAACACTTTCGAGGTTTCCGAATTTCTTGAGTTGCACATTTCTCCCACTGACTCCTTTTGAAAGAAACTCTTTCTCCAAAAAGACACCATTTCGGTCAACAAAAACTTTGTCTTCTTCCTGGTTGTAGAAATAATATCCTTTGGTTTCCCTAGGATATCCTATAAAGAAGCATTTATCTGATTTGGGTGTGAGCTTATCGGGGCGTCAAGCGTTTAACGTAGACATCACATCCCCAAATCCTTAGAAAAGACAAACTAGGACTTTTCGATCCACATCTCATATGGTGTCTTATCTCTTGATTTAGATGGTACCTTATTTAAAATGAAAGCGATAGTTTCTAGAGCATAACCCCAAAAATACAATGGCGAGATCCGATTGGCTCATCATTGATCGAACCATGTCTAACAAGGTCTGTTACGCTAGCTCGGACACCCCATTCCATTGTGGAGTCTTAGGGTGGTGTAAGTCAGGAACAATTCCACATTGTTTCAAATGACTACCAAACTCATAGCTTAAAACTCACCTCCACGATCGGATCGTAAAGATTTGATCGTCTTGCCAAGTTGATTCTCAGACTTTATTCGGAACCCTTGAACTTTTCAAAGGATTCCGACTTGTGCCTCATTAAGTATATATATCCATATCTACTATAGTCATCGGTGAAAGTAATGAAGCATCTTGAAAACCACCTCTAGTCGTCAGACTTATTGGTCCACACACATCATCATGTACGAGTGCCAAGCTGGTGGGACGCCTTTCACTACACCAAAGTGAAAGGTGTCTAGGTCATCTTCCGGCCGTGCAAGACTCGCATGTTTCAAATGATTCCAAATCAAATGAGTTTAGAGTTCCATCATTATGGAGCTTTTTCATGCGTTTCTCACTTATGTGACCCAAACGACAATGCCAAAAAAAAGTAGAAATTATTTCATTTGGCCGAAGCCTTTTCACATTAATATTATAGACTGATGCATCATCAAGATTTAAAATAAACAACCCATTCAAAATAGGTGCATAGCCATAAAACACTTCATTCAAAAAATATAGAACAACTATTGTTCTCTATAATGAATTTATAACCCTCTGCCATCAAACATGAGAAGATTATTCACTCTTATGCTGCTCGTTTTCGGACGCAAAGACCTTTGGGGAACCAATTGCTACTCGGGGGGGGGGGGGCGAGGCGAATGTCACATCTCCAGTATCAGCGAACATGGCGATGGACATAGAAGGAGAAATGCAGGCGCCAAGGAAGAGGATGGTTGACGCTGACGGTTCACGCGAGGGCTTGGCAGGAGGCTGACAGGAGGGACCTCAGGTGCGAAGGGGTGCGTGGGTCGGGTGAGTGGACCAAGGGACCACTGTTCAGTGTAAAGACAATGAAGTGTATAAATGACAACTACAGTGAAAAACGAAAAAGGTTATGGAATGAGAAATCAGTTCTGCTTTCCCCATCCCTGTTCTTCCGTTTCCTCATCCCCATTCTTTTGTATGATCCTTTGAATCCATCTCTACCAACCAAAGTGAGTGGTTCAAAGAATTATCGTTCAATGAATCGATCGATATATGAAGCGGTTGAGGAGGGGGTCGTGACGCAGGCGAGGAAATAGAACAAAGAAAGAGACGTGGAGTGATGGGGAATAAAGAACGAAGAATCGAGAGAGGATGATGACGCAAAGGTCTCGCGGACACGCAAAACCAAAATAATATCGACGCAGACCCGCGCAGAATCGGACGGGGGAGGAGAAACTGGCGATGTGGACGCGCGCGCTCTCCTCGCAAGAAACATGCGCCCCTTTACCGGTAGGATAGGATTTGTTCGGGTAAGCAGCATGGCCATGCTTAATTCAACTGTTGCCGTTGTGTTTAGTAGTAAGATATGAACATCCATGCGAGGCACTGATGTGTTTTTTTTATTATTTGGAATTTAATCCGGCAATAAAAACTTATAGCCTCCTGAACCACTTGATCATGAGGCCGTTTGATTTCTAGAACAAGTTGGCATCGACTCAAAAAGGAAATTACCATAGTACTTCTATTTATATAGGTTGGATTTTTTTTTCTGAAACTGTAACAGCTTTTTTATTTTTCAAACTATAAAAAAGTTTGAAAGCGAGATGAATTCAAGTGCAAGTCAGTTTGCACAATATAATGTTACTTCGCTCGCTACTGAATAGATACATAATTGGCAGTATGTCTTAAAATGTTTGAACATTCATATGTTTCGAAATATAATTATTAGAACTCCATACATGTGCTGTCTTTAATAAAAAGCGTACAAAAAAACTTAAAGATATTTCTTTCCAAATTTCTATGATTCTTTATATTACAATCTCAACAGATATCCCAATCAGATCCGCATCAACGTGCCGACGGTACACCTAGTTTTCTTAAGTCAAGTGCAAATTGTAAACGAATGATACTACCATTACAATCCATAATCAATTTGGTCCACTCAATCCATAATCAAGCATTCAAGCCTCCACATATCATGTTTCAGTATTGTTTATGCAGATGAAATCAAAGGAATAACAACACATTGAATATGTGTCGGGAGAGAATTTTACATCACAATAAACGAAAGATGAACTCCACTTTATTTGAGTTCACCGTGTCGGCAACCAATACTCTTCATTAACAGTTGTGCGCCATTTTAACCAAAAAAAACTGACAATCTAATCATTAGGGTACTTGCAAGTTTTGCCTGAATAAAGCAGACAGTATAGTACAGGTACATCAAACCTGTTGCTACCCAAGCAAAATAGCTCTCTTTGATTGTGTAGCCATTGAAGGATTAATCTGAGCACGATATAGCCTAAGATGTCACAAAATGATTTGCTTAACAAGCGAACAGATATATAATGAAAAAGCTGAGTTCCTAACATAATTTGTATCAGCAAGTTGCAAGGGATACATCAAACAAATAATTTTTAACTACAAGAAGCATCACAGGCGCAAAATTGCTTCTCATTCCAACTCAAGTGGCATCACATATGACTCCATATATGACTTGATGACAACTCCACTGGACATCCAAGTTACTCATGAGTCATAACATGAAGCGATTCCAACAATTGATCAATTTAACGCACTGATGCCTCATCAAGTCAATTCTAGTGTTCTAAACATGAAAAATCAAACCAATATAGAACATATACTGTTGGTTGACAAAACATATGACATGCCATAAACTATAATGGGTGATGCATTAGTTCTAGGTTTCTAGCAAAGATATTCAATATCATACTGTGCTAAAACTCAATGCCAGCTATGCTACCGTAGACAGCCATACATACTGAAAAGAAACTGCGCAGCAAAGCATGAAAAATTCAGAACTCAGAAGAGATAACCAAACGATTGAACTATTGCTCCTATTCTAGTTAACTCACCATTTTTTCCCTAAGATAGTATTAGGCTATTAGTAAGACAAAAAAAACTTCAAAACAAAACTGTGCAATTCAGAGCTCAGGAGAGAGAGAGCAATGGAAGCTGTTGCTGCTGTTCTTATTGTGAGTCAGGAAACGTACCAATTCATAATAATCTGTTGTTAACCAAACATAAGGATCAAGATCCACCCTAAACTAATAGCACACACCTACATTGCTATCCAGTACGGCAGTTTATTTGGGCACCAAAACTCGTGATGGAATTCAGAAAGTTGGATGCAAATCTAGTACTTTCATGCAAACCAAATCATAGTACTTCCATGCATCACACGTTCGATCAGCAATCAGTGCATCAGCAAGTATGGAACGATCACCACAGGATGACTAGATGTGTATGTGTTGCTATTATTAGTTCACAACCGAGTTGATTTCCAATCCCCTTAACTCACTGGACAACAACCATACTCTTTCTGTCTTACAACTACGAAGCAGCGGCAGAGCTAGACGCAGCCGCGGCATCTGCAGGGGCCGCCTCATCGTCCTTGTGCTTCACCATGCCCGAATCGACCAGAATCGGCACCTCGGCCGCGAGCCACGGCGCAAGCCCGAGGCACAGCGCGTGCGCGATCCCGAACCTTGGGCAGTTCTTCGCCCACAGAGGCTTGAAGTGCACGGTGAGGCAGATCTTCCCTCCCCGGTACATCTGCATCCATCCACAACAACAACAATCACAATCCAAGAAAACAATCCAGATACAAGGAATTCAAGAATCCAGCAAACAAAAGCATGTTAAAATCCATAGGAAGTACGGGACCTTGTGGGTCTTGCCGTCGAGGGTGGGGAGCTCGATCTCGGGGGCGACCTGGGGATAGGCGACGGGGATGTCGAACTGGAGGGGGAACTCGTAGCGGCGTAGGTTGTGGACGTACCAGCAGGTGCCCTCCCAGCGGGTGCCCTCCGAATTGGCGGCGGAGATGCGGAACCAGTCGTTGTCCTTGGACTTGTTCACCGACGTGTAGGCGATTAGCGCGCGGTACTCCTCCTTGAGCCGCTGCCGCCATGCCTCGCCGTCCCTCGGCCCCGCCCGCGTCGACAGCAGCGGGATCTCACCCACCACGCTCTTCGTTCCCTTGTCCCATCCCTCCATCGATGCCGCCTCTCTTCTTCCCCCTCTCCCCTTCTAGACTCCGTCTCTCGTGGGGATCTGATCGGGGTACTGCGAATGGGATTCTTTTTTAATAATTGATTATTTGCCATTACAAAAAGTTAAATTTTATGATTTGTTCGGATCACATATCATACTCATATCAGTGGTAAATTATCAATTATATATGTTTGACAGTGACAAATAATCAAATCTCCCATTCTTTTTTGTACAGTGTAGATGTTTTTTTAATAATATATTTTTTACATAAATAAATGCCGGTTTAATAAAATTACAAAAATTGACTTTTGTCGTGACATGAGCCCTGTCGCCCAACAAACAAGAGTTAATATCTCTGTCATCATTTCAAATAGCGATTGGCAACCCCATAGCTTCCTATCGTCGTTCCAAATGCCAACATAACCTTGGCTATAAAAGGAAAAAATTCGGTTCAAATTCATTTTTAATCTAAAAAAAAAGAAGAGGAGGAGAGGGGAGGAGCTAGCAAATCATTGTTCGTCCGTAGCGGAGGAAGAGAGAGCGGATAATTACCGATCGGCCAACTGACCGAAGGCTTGTGGAGCGAATACGGAAGGTATAGACGGGTATCCGGCATTACCCGTGTCCGACTCCGACTCCAAGGAAAAAAATACAGAATAGGATACGGGATGAGTGATATCCGTTTGTATGTATCCGTATGTCAAGTGGTATGAGGAAAGCCTACTATGACTTTACTTAGGAACATGACAACAAATAGATGGGTTGATGTATCTGAGCAGGCAAGAGATATTGAGTGTTTTTCCTTCGACATCTCAACTATTAGTCTCTTTGTGTTCTCTCTAATTTCAACCCTATTGTCTAATGTCCTATGTAGGGATGCAAAAGAACGGATAATTTTCGTCCGACCAACCAACCGAAGGCCCGCGAATTGCAGGATGAGCGATATCCATCCATATCTGCTCCGATTGCACCCCTAGAAATAGGGTTAATATTGTTTATTTTTATTTTCTATTTATTTATCTTATTATTAATAATGTAAGCACCGCCTTTTCTCTTTCATATTATTTCAGGTATGGCGTCCGCATGAGGTGTGGCACAGTGGCCCTTCGAGTTACTTAACACGACCGTTGATGCGGGCCATCGGAGCCACCTTAGTACCATCCAACCCCAGCCTGGCGTGGCACCCGCGAAGCTTGGCGTGTTACGCCTGCGCACGACCATGAGGGCCTGGAGGGTCGACCCACGTTGGGTTCCCATGTATGTGTAGTTGTGAACTTTATATACTCAATTTCAATGCAACTTGTGTGGGCATACTCATGTATCCTGTTGATTGTTTCAACGCAGGTTAAGATCATCTGGCTTGCTTTCGATTGCGAGGATTGTGGAGGCGATGTGGGAGGACGACCAGGGGCGTCCGTGTTTTTCAGCGCCGGTGTCTGGCCGACAATACAGGACCGTTGGAGGCAAGACGCATTACGTTCCACCTTCATGCAGGGAGATGGCTCTATCTTTGCGGGACGCCTGCGTACTTCACGAGTTTGCCTTGTGTGGGCTTCCTCTGACTGCACACGACATCACTCTAACATGGCGCACGGACTTCCTCGCCAGGTTCGTTGGGTGCTATCGCAGTGGGTACAGGGAGTTCACCAATACGGACGGCCCTTCGCTCAAGTGGCTCTTCCAGTTCTACGTAAGTTACTCTATCTCTAGTGTTTGTGCTTCAGGTTTTTTCGTTGAACTTACTAATGAGTCATTGTCATTTTGCAACCACAACATATGGCTCCTGACGCTCCCGACTACATAGTAAGGAGGCACTTCGAGACCTACTTGTTGTGGCTCTTCGGGTGGATCATGTTATGTGGGTCCCACAACAATAGTGTCGACAAGCACATGATCTGGTACGCACAGGACTTGGCGGACATGGAGTTGACTCTTCAGTTGGGTCATGTTTTGCGTGTAACATTCCCAAATATGGGTTGTGTTTCAAAAGTATAAAAATGTGAACTTTTTAAAACTTTTGCTGCATTCTTTTGGCATTCATATTTTCTAAAAATTCATGCTGGAATAAATTTTAGGACATGTTAGAAATTGAATAAGCTTAGATGAATGTTTTGGACTAGTCTACTTTGTTCCAAGGTTTTGGATTCATTCGTTTGGCGCAGTTCTAGACTGTTTACCTTGCTATGTTTCCCTCGCTTATTTATTCATGCTTACTCTATCTTGTTGTTCATGATGAGATTGTTTATTCCCTTAGACTGCTTATAATGCTATCATAAGAGATGGGTTTGTGGTATATAATGTTGTGTTCATAATGGAATGGTTTGTTCCCTTTGACTACTTATGATGATATGTTTGACTTGCTTTTGCACTTTGCTGAGTCGTGGACTCACACTTGCTGTGTTGTGTTTGCTAGGTACCTCTCGAGGCAGCGACATGCATGGGAAGGGGTAGCCTTGGTGCACGTCACATAAACACAAACCGCAATGAATAAACAACCCAATTATCCACAATTCATATTCTTGATAATTAATGTAGTTTCAATTTTGTGACCATCCTTCATGGTGGATGTTTTGTTTGTGATCATGGATGATCCATTTAAGTTCTTATTTATTCGTTGATTGAGTTCATTTAATCCTCGTAGATTTCCAGATCAATGATGTTTTAGTTGTTTAGCATATTTTGGATGTCCCTTGATGATTCGTTTATATTGGAGGATTTGATTGTTGATTGATGCTATATTAAACTATTTGAACTTCCGGTATAGCCATCTATACAAAGGAGGTTCTGCCGGATTTTAGAGAAATATCTTAGTTTTTATTGGTTAGAATGTTAGTTTAGTTGCAGTCCGGGCTCATGTTGAGTTTGACTATTAGCATTAGGTCATTCATGAATAAATGTTTGGTTCATGGTTGATATTATCAACCCTCATGATATGGTTGGATTAGTAATGGATTAGTGATCTTCGTATAGACTCTTGTTAGTGTTATAAATAACGACTCAATCGATTGGATGTTTGGGATTGATTTGTTGACGAATTCTGATTCAATTCATATATACATTCTACTAGGTGTTGATCTTTTTATGTTATTCGTTGATAGATTGCTGCAATTTATTCCGTATTGATGTTGAATGTTAGTCTTTAGGTAACATCTTGGCTTCCGCTTAGCCAGGGTGTTACAGTTGGTATCAGAGCGGGCTTTAGGTCCGTGGTAATTGAATATTAAATTGACACACTGTGCACAGTAAGATGGGAATGGGTCGAGCATTGCATTTACGTTTTCATCATGTTGCTCTGAGCATTGCTGTTATGAATTGATTATGAATACTTATGATATGCCTATCTGGTTATTATATGTTACTAGTAGATGGTGAGAGATTTAGGTCGTGGTTGTAGCCTTGGGTTGCCAGGATTGCACCACCGTTTGGGATGTGAGATTATTGGAGTGTCTACCTCGAATCAACTAGTTCCAGGTGTTGAGTATGAGTTTCTTTGGGAGAATTATTATTTTCCTTTGAGTTTGGAATGGTTATTCTTGTTCAGATGTGGTGGATGAGTTTCTTGGATTAGTGGTTCATTGCAGTTGAGAGGGGTTCATCGGTCTTTGTTGGTTTTCTTAAAGCAAACCTTTGGTCTCCTGAATGATGAGTTGTTTTGCTGATTATAAGCGTAGTTGATTTATGAGAATGTTCGTTTCCATGAAGGTCCTACCTTTCTTGTTGAAAAATGTGATCTGGTGATTCGTTTGGTATTTTGGATAATGGAAATTATCTTTTACAAACTTCGTTGAAGAAAGATTTGACTCTACTCATTTCATTTGGAGTAGTTGGAGTGTTGGAGTTTAGAACCTTTTCTTTGAAACAAAAAGGTGTCAGAACCATTTGCAAAGTTTTGTGCTGTTAAGTGAGAAGTTGTAAGTAAAGAAGCCAATCGATAATGTTTATGACATCAAGTTGAGTCTTTGGCATGATGCATAATTAATCTTAAATGATGACCTCGGTAGCGTAACCGGTTAATTTATGGCTGTCTTGTAATGATTACATGAAATTCCTGACATGCTAAAATTGTTGAAACCTATATAAAGGACTAGATGGATATTGGGGTATCGATTCGTGAAACCTTATTTTATAGAAATTATTTTAGACATAAGGTGAAATGTTGAATCTACGTTTATAAAAAGGTTATGTGATTGCAAATGGAATTATCATCATATCTACACACATGACTAATGCAATAGTCAATTGATAATGAGAGCTGAAGTTGGTGTTGAGCAACACCAACCGCTGGGTTGATGAATTTCGTAAGTGGTCTTCGATAGTGTGCCATGTGATATTGCTATTGCGTAGTATGATCATGTTAAAGTAAATTTGTTTCAACCTTGTGGCTTGTGTTTCTTTTGGAAAAGCTTTAGAATAGGGTAATAAAGTTTGATGATTCATGGCACTAATGTATGATAACGATGCTATTAAAATTGTCAGAATGTGAGACTGATGTTAAACCTCGTAGTAATTTGATCACCTATGGTGAAATTGCTTAAATGAGAATATTTCAAGTTTTGCTTTTATGATCTTTTGGATCTCATGATTTATGTGGAAGTTGAACTGTTCCAATCAACATGACGTGTCGAGGAATTTTATTGGTTCTTAAGTGGTTCTTGTGGTTTGGTCTTAAAATCTTATCTTGTTCGAGTTGGCAAGGTATTGTTGCAGATAAATGATTATTTTCTGTTCTTCTTCCGCACAAGCATTGTCAAGTTTCACTAGAAATGTTGCATTCTTATTGGTTGATATTCGCTAATCTTTTTAAGGGGTGTGTACACTCATCCGTGATCCTAGTTTTGTTTTTCTAAGATCATCGTTATTGGATTATTTCTTTTGGTTTCGTGCTTGTTGTGAGGAGCAACGTTTTCCTGTGTGACAAAACTTGTTCTTGTTCGCATCTTTCTTTTGAGAAGAGATTAACATATTTGTGTTGCAAAGTTTTACAAAGCGTAATTTGGCAACTGTTGGTGGTGGTTAAGTAATTGTAGTGGTGAGATTTTGCTACCAAACTATTTGAGGAGTAGTAGAAGATGAATTGGTCTTGATCTGTATCTCTTGGAGGAAATCCGATTCAAATGGTATGATTGTTGCTGAAGTGCAAATGATTGTTGTTGCGACTAGGTAGAACCTATGGTGTAGTGTAATTCTAGAACCTTAGTTCATGTTGACATGTTGGAAATTATCGAATGTATGGAAACCTTGATCAAATTTATAGAGTGTGGATATCATGGGGATATGCCCATGATCTTAGGATGATGAAACAATTGGCAATGTTGCTTTTGGTTTAAAGTTTCAAGCGTTTTCGTCAAAGTTACTGAATCTGTCAGGTCTCAGGCGGTCAGACCGGTTTCTGTGTGGCGGTCAGACCGGCCAATCCGCGATCGACCGTAGTGACTTAAGTGGAAATCTGGTTCGATCCAGTGGGTCGGGCCGGCGAGCAATGATCTGACCGGTTTTTGTGCATAATGATGATATTAGTTATGGATTGATTTTGGGATAGGTCATTTCCTTGTTGATAATGCATATGTGTTGCATATTGCATGTTTTGGCTAACGTGGGTCAAGTTGTGAAGAAATTGTTCCCGGATTCATGTTTGCTTGTCTATTGCTGTGAAGGTGGCTTGCAGGTCAACGATGGTCAACGGCGAGGAGGATCGGGACTAAGCTTGGAGAGCTGACGTCCAGAACGATCGTGGATGCCGGGTGAGGTCGAGTGACTCGAGCATGGCGCAGTATGGATGAAGGTGACCGAACGGGCAGTTCGGTGCGACTGGTTGGTCAAGCGGCGTGGGGGTCGGTGCAAGTGCCAAGGTGGTCCTGTGGGAACCGGATGGGAGAGACTTGCCGACACGATGAGAGCCGCTGGATCAACCTACACGTGGCGAAGCATGGATGTGTTTCGCGCAGTTTGGACTCGGTCTTCGAAAAAGATCGAGAAGGGGTATTTTGGTAATTTCACCAAATACCGCCTTGGTGACCTAATGCCAACCCGCGGCGCAAGACGGTGCGTCAAGAAGTGAATTAGGTCAAGAAAAGTCAAGACGGCGCTTTGAGATGCGTGCGTTTGTATTGGGCCTTAACGGGAGCCCATTAGGGTTAAGTCTTCTAGAAGCTATAGGCCTCATATAAATAGAAAGGGGGCTGTTAGGCAGCCACTTGAAGCACTTCATGGTAAACCCTAGTTTGTCTTAGAGCTTAGGAGAAAGAGAAGAGGCTTAGGTTTCTAGGGAGATGTGTTGAGTTGTGTACTCATGGATTGAGTTTTGCCCTCCTTGAGGAGTGGTCAGTAACCGACAACCAATCATGAATCAATCCATGGATGATTGTTCAAAGATGAGTCTTCATGTGCTTTCCTTCTCTTTTGATGATTTTGGGTGCTTCCTTGATCCTGTGGTTTTTGGGTTGTTTAGTGCCCTCTTTTACCTTCTTTGTGATGTGTGGGAATACATCTAGGATCATCTAGATCATCAATCTCCACGAGCAAGATTTGGATCAAGTTTTTGGTTTTGCGGCTTTTGAACCCTCCTTCGTAAAACTAAAAAGGTCGAAACTTTGACGTGGATCTACTCAATCTCTTCTTGGAATAGGTTCCTAATATCCTTAGGAAGGTGTGTTCTAAATTTGGTCAAGTTTGGCCGTGTAGATCAAAAGTTAGACCGATTTTCGTTTGGTTTTTCAGTGATTGTCTTGATTTTCTGTTCATCGTCGGGGCGGTCGACCACCAAAATCAATGATCGACCGCTAGGCAAAAGAGTCGACCGCCAATTTGAGAGGTCGACCGCCAACACTTTGAGATTTGGGTTTTGGTAATTTTGGGTGTTTTCGTCGGGTTTTGATTGGATTCAATACAAGTCTACCACTTGTTTTTTGTATCTTGATCTTCATAGCTTTTATAGCTATTGAAGTGAAATTAGTATTGAATTCAATTAAGGTGAAAAAGTGTTCGTGCTCCTATTCACCCCCCTCTAGTCGTCTTTCCGGTCCTACAATTGGTATCAGAGTCCGGTTAGCTCTTCTCATAGATCTTAACTGGTCTTTGGAGCCATGGCGACTGACAAGTATTCAACCAAACCACCTGTTTTCGATGGAGTTGATTTTGCTTACTGGAAGGCACGCATGCATGCCTACATCGAGGCTCAAGGGCACGCTATTTGGCTTAAGGTCAAAAATCCATATGTCATGCCGGCCGATGACGATGTGATCACTCCAGATATTGAGGCTAACAGCAAAGCTCGCAATTTCTTGATCTAAGGTCTTAGTCGATCTGAGTTTGAGTGCGTGGCTCATTTGAGGTCTGCTCACGAGATCTGGAGGACTCTTTGTGACTACCACGAGGGTTCGACTGCGATCAAGGAAGTGAGACAGAACCAACTCAAGAAAGAATACTCAAAGATCGAGCAAATGCCTGGTGAGTCTTTAAATGAGCTGTGGGGGAGATTCTCCAAGATTCTTCATGATCTTGTATTGTTGATCTTATTTTCACTTGAGTGCGAGAATGCACGCCACTTTTGGGTGCTCTTGATGTGAAGGTGCAGGGGATGAAGATCACATCCATCAATGACAACATCACATGAGTGAGCTTACCATGGATAAGCTTTACTCGAGGTTGAAGACACATGAGATTGACTTTATCTCGCGTCTCCCAAGGCAGAGTCGATGGCTTTGGTGGTCGACCCATCTAAGGGTAGCTCGATTGATTCCTTTGATTTTGGCTCATCGGCTTTTCTTTGTCGACTTTACATTTTTTGAGCGATGAGCGACTAGAGAAGCTACGAAGATGATTTAGCCCTCCTATCCACCAAATTCTCGAGTTTACAATAAAGTGAGGAGCAGGAGGAGAGGTGGCCCTGTCACTTGTTTCAAGTGTGGTGAGCCTAACCACATTCGCTCCAAGTGCCCCAAGCTGAAGGGCAAGGAGGAGAAGGACTCTCGGAGGTGTCATCAAGCCAAAGACAAGAAAGGCAAGAAGCCAAACTATCGCAAGTTAAATCGGCCAAGTCCTTGCCGCTCTTGAGAGTGTGAACATGAGCGATGTGGACTCGGAGACGGAGGGCGGCGGCGATGACTCTCATGGCAAGAAGAAGGCCGAGGACTTCACGGCATGTGCTTCATGGCTAGCGGCAGCCATGGCGTCGACTCCTCCAACGGCAGCGACCTTTTCAATGATCCCGATGAGGTCGTCCTTCACTTACTAGTATGAAACGTGCTTTAGCCTATGTTGAAAAGAAAATGTATAAGCAAGAAAAAATGATTAGGAAACAGGAAGCCATGATTGATGATTTGAACTTAGAGGTTGATAGGCTCAAATCCATTAATTCTGCTGATGATTGTGATTCTTACTCTAGCTTGCTTAATGAACTAGCAAATCTGAAATCTGCTCATTCCTCTATTGCTAGTCAACTGAAAGATGCTTTTGATGAACTAAAAACTCTCAAGTCTAGTCCTGCTTGCATGAATGCCATTGCTTTAGATGTGACTACTGTTGATGCTATTCCATTATCTTGCTCAAAATGTGCTTTGCTTGAATTAAAATTGGATAGTGCTATGAAAGAATTGCAGAAATTTGATGCTAGTCACATGTGTTCTCATTGTGAGGATAGTAGGATTAAAATGAAGGAGATGACTGAAATAGTTCTTTACTCTAAAACTGCTTCATGTGAAAACTGTGTTAAACTCACAATTGAGAATGATGCTTTAAACAAGACACTAGAAGAAAAGGCTAAAATTGAACAATCCATGTCCATGATTTGCTTCCAAGAGAGTTGTTGATTCTGATTCTTGTACTCTTTGTATTGAACTTGGGCATAATATAGATAAGATACAAGAAGCTTTTAGAGTTAAATTCAAAGAGCAGTTGGATAAGATTAGGGATAACTATTGTGTGTCTTGTGAGGCTTTGAAAGCTGAGGTAGCTCACTATAAGGAAAAGTCTGATAGGGCTAGCAAGTCAAATAAGTGTGCTTCTTGTTATGAACTAGCCATACAAAATGACTACCTCAAAGGGACTCTTGAGAGATTTGTTGGTGAGAGGAAGAAACTCAACATGATTCTAGACAAATCTAAGGTGAGTGTGAATAATAGTGGCCTAGGTTTTGATTCCCTAGAGCATTCCAAGAATCATCCACCTAAGGTTGTTAGAGCTGTTGAGAGTGGCATGTTTGAGGTAGAACCCTCTAAGCCATCCAAGATAGTCTTCAAATCTGCTGGTTTTGCCCAAACCATTTCTAGCAAGATAGGTGCTTCTACTTCATCAGGTTAGACCCCTCAAAAGGTCAAGTACCATTGCACCTTCTGCAAGAAGAATGGCCACATTGTTGAGTTCTGCTTCCGTAGAGCCAAGATTGAGAGGAAGGAGAGGATGAGTGCTTTGAGGACCATTAGAGGAGTTTCTTCACCTGCTATAGTCTCTAGAGCTAGACAGCCTGTTTTTCCTGCTAGACATAGGCCTAGGTTCGTAGATGACTTCTTTGACTCTTTTGGTGGCTCTAGGCAGCGTTCTGGTTTAGGGTTTCGTGAGGAGAGACCACGGGTAGCATCTAGACAGGGGGAGTACCGACCTTTTGGTAGGTCGATTCGGAGAGGTCTAGGTGGTTCTCGTGTGCATTCTTATGATTTTGCTCCTAACCATTTCTTCTTTGCTTCTCTTGTTTTGCCTAAGCATCGTGTGACTCAGTACTGGATTCCCAAGTCTTTTATCACTAAACCCAGTACTGAGGCACAGATGTTTCCTGTTCGTGCCTTGTAGGTCCGTCGTGCGAGGAAGGAGGACATATGGCTTGTTGACTCCGGATGTTCTCGACACATGACTGGAGATTCTAGATGGTTCTCCTCCCTCACACGTGCATCCGGTAATGAATTGATCACATTTGGAGATGCTTCTACCGGGACTGTGACAGCCAAGGGCATAGTGCGCGTCAACAACAAGTTCATGCTCAAGGGCGTCGCTTTGGTAAGTAAGGTGAGGTATAATCGCTTCTGTTTCTCACCGCTTGATGAGGGTCTAGAGGTGAGATTTAAGAGTGGTGAGTCTTGGGGTTATAGATTCCTCTGGTGAGCTTGTCTTTGAGATATCTAGGTTTGAGAGGATCTTTTGTCTTGATTTGATTATCTCTTACGCTTCTAGCCCTAGGTGCCTTGTAACCGACTCCCATAATCTAGTGTTGTGGCATCGTGAGGCTTGGTCACATAGGCCCGACCACTTGACTAGAGTCGATGCGAGGATTTGATTAGAGGTTTGCCTAGGTTGAAGGTCATTAGAGACCTTGTGTGCACACCACAGTAGACATGGTAAGATGGTTTACGCTTCTCATCCACCTCTTACTCTAGTGATGGTGATGGACTGGTCGACTCTTGCACTTAGACACTTTGTTGGTCCTTCTAGAGTTCAATCGGTGGGTGGGAAATGGTATGTGCTTGTGATTGTGGATGATTACTCTAGGTATTCATGGGTTTATTTTACGGTTTCTAAGGGCGAGGCATTTGGCTTCTTTAGAGAGTTGGTCCTTAGACTTCTTTGTTGAGCTTCTGGAGCTTTGAGAGCTATTAGGAGTGACAATGGGACGAAATTCAAGAATTCTTCCTTTGTCACCTTTTGCCTTGATAGGGGTATTGAGCACCGTTTTCTTCACCTAGAGTTCCCAATGAGAATGGTGTTGTAGAGAGGAAGAATAGGACCCTTGTAGAGATGGCGGGACCATGCTAGATGAGCATTCCACACCTAGGAGGTTTTGGTGAGGCGATCTCTCTTGCTTGCTATATTTCAATAGGGTTTTCTTGAGATCTGTGATTGGTAAGACTTCTTATGAGCTCAGATTTGGTCATAAGCCCAAAGTTTCTTATTTCAAGATTTTTGGTTGCAAGTGCTTCATTCTTAAACATGGCAACCTTGATAAATTTGAATCTAGATGTTCTGATGGCATTTTTCTTGGATATCCTGCTCATTCTCGTGGCTATCGTGTTTTTAATTTTGATACTAACAAAGTTGTTGAGACTTGCGAAGTCACTTTTGATGAGGCTAGTCCTGGTACTAGACCCGATGATGTAGGTACACAGGTTTCTGAGAGCATCTTCGTCGATGATGACTCTGAGGATGAGGACCCAATCCATCCTCAAGTCCCTTCTGACTTGGTTGGAGAGCCTGCTTCCACTACACCAGCTTCAAAAGAGAAGCCTCTTCCTACCTTCACCGACGATCAGAGTGGCTCTGCTCCTACCTCCACAGCCCATGAGGTAGAGGCCACTTCTGCACCAGGAGCTCCTCTTCATATTCAGCGACGGCATCCACCTGAGCAGATGATTGGGGATCTACATGAGTAAGTCACTCGCTCCAGGTTCATTTCTCCTGATTCTCATTCACATTCTGCTTTTGTTGCTTCTTTTGAACCCCGAGATGTCACCCATACTCTTTCTGATGCCTCTTGGGTCAATGCCATGCATGAAGAACTTGAAAATTTTGAAAGAAACAAAGTCTGGACCTTAGTTGAACCTCCACCTAATCATAATGTAATTGGAACAAAATGGGTTTTCAAAAATAAGCAAAGTGAAGATGGGTTGGTAGTTCGCAATAAGGCTAGACTTGTAGCTCAAGGGTATTCCCAGGTAGAGGGCTTAGACTTTGAGGAGACCTTTGCTCCAGTAGCTAGATTGGAAGCCATTCGCATTTTGCTAGCATTTGCGGCATCCAAGGGATTCAAGCTATTTCAAACGGATGTCAAAAGTGCTTTCTTGAATGGTTTCATAGAAGAAGAGGTCTTTGTCAAGCAACCACCTGGTTTTGAAAATCCCAAGTTCCCAAACCATGTTTTTAAACTCTCCAAAGCTTTGTATGGATTGAAGCAAGCCCCTAGAGCTTGGTATGATAGGCTTAAGAGTTTTCTGCTTAAAAATGATTTCAAAATGGGATTGGTTGATAAAACCTTGTTCACTCTCAGGCATGGCAGTGACTTTTTGTTGGTTCAGATTTATGTGGATGACATTATATTCGGTGGTTCTTCTCATGCTTTGGTGTCTAGATTTTCAGATTCTATGAGCAGGGAGTTCGAGATGAGCATGATGGGCGAATTGACCTTCTTCCTTGGTCTTCAAGTCAAGCAACTAAAAGAAGGCACCTTTATTCATCAAAGTAAGTACACAAAGGACCTTCTTCGGCGCTTCGATATGGGAAGCAATAGGCCAATGTCTACTCCCATTGCCACGACCACCGTGCTGGACCCTGATGAGGATGGAGTACCGCAGCATGATCGGCTCCCTCCTCTATCTCACAGCGTCGAGGCCAGACATACAATTTGCTGTGTGTCTGTGCGCTTGATTTCAGGCTTCCCCTTGAGCTTCTCATCGTCAAGCAGTGCGTCGCATATTCAGGTACCTCCAGGACACTCTTGATTTTGGACTTTGGTATTCTTCTTCTTCCGCTCTCTCTATTCGGGCTTTTTCTGATGCTGATTTCGCCGGGTGTAGAGTGGATAGGAAGAGTACTTCTGGCACTTGTCATTTCTTAGGCACATCTCTTATCTCTTGGTCATCTAGGAAACAATCCTCTGTTGCCTGATCCTTCTTTGAGGCCGAGTATGTAGGCTGCGACGATGGTTGCTCTTAGGTTCTCTGGATCTTGTCTACTCTGCGGGACTATGGGTTGTCTTTGGGTAGTGTTCCTCTTTTACGTGACAACACTTCGCCATTAACATTGCCAAAACCCAATGCAACATTCTAGGACTAAGCACATTGATGTTAGATATCATTTTCTTAGAGACCATGTTGAGAAGGGTGATGTTGTGCTTCACTTTGTAGAGTCCGAAGCGGCGGAGTTCTTGACATTTTCACTAAAGCTCTTGATTCTTCTCGTTTTGCTTCTTTGCGGGAGAGTTGGGGTTATTAGTTCTCTTGGCCTGCTTTGAGGGGAGTTTGCTCTTTTTGCATTCATTTGTATCATAATGCATTTTACAATTCAGCAACTTGCATTGTAATATAAACTTGTGGAGCTTTGATTATTATCCTTGTATGACTTGATTTCATGCTTTATACCCTGTCATGTCTTGTTCTAGTTTGCTAGACTTCTGTTGTGGCTTTTTATGTATAGCTTAGCTTTTGCCATGCTAGCTTTATTATCTGTGAGCAAACTGAATTATAATATGACTTGTTGGATCTTGTGACTAGTTTTGCTTTAGTGATCCTCTCATGATTCATGCCATGTCATATAGGCTTAATTGAGTCTTGAACTTATTTTGAGTTTTAAATTGAGCTATGATAATTCTTAAGTCAAGCAAATGAAAAATGAGCTTTTTTTGTGCGAAAAAACTGATCTCACCAATTCTTTCTCATGAGATGGCTTGCCATTGCACCAGGCATGAACTCAGGGGGAGTTTTGGATGACCCAGACTATTCTCTTAAGCTTTTGTTGCTTGAGATGGTCGCAGTGAGGCTTGAGATCTAACACAATGCTAAGAAAACAAATTGGCAATTGGTTGAAGTTTAGAAGGCAGTTGTGGATGGCTCCTAGTCCAGGACTTGCTTTACTAAGATAAAACCAATCATTTTCAGCAAAGTGCTCAATGTGCTAAATTCTAAATGCTTGATCAAATTGTTTCAAATCTAAATGCTCAAAATTGACTCAATTTTTAGTTTCTGGTCTCCATTTTGCTTATAGACATGGCCTGACTCATTTTTGGATACCTATAGTTAAACTATGATCTTGAGCACCTTGTCATGCCTTCAATTTATTTAATCTCAGATTATTGCTATTTTGGCCTTAGCTTTGCTGTACATGTTTTTGCCATGATTGAACCTAGCTTCTTCACATAATATAGCTTGGTGTAATACTTGTACAGTCTTCATGGATAATCTTCATGGCTCCTTTTGCTCAAAGTTAAAAACAAAACAAAAACAAAAAAAACTGAAAACATGAAAAATTACAAAATTGCAGCCATTCCATTACATTCATGCTCTATCTTCTTCCATGCACCTTGATGAATTCATTATCAAAGGGGGAGAAAGATTTGTGAAAATGTTGTTTTTGAGAGCTTTTTGGAGTCATAGGGAGAAAATGACATTTTCTTGATTTTTGGTGATCATAGTGAGTGGGAGCATCTCATTTGCATTCTTTTGGTCTTATTGCTCTTTTCTGAATTTGAATTGCAATTCTTGAAGACTCACAATGATCAAAGGTCAAATAGAACAATTCTTCTTTCATATGGACCTAAGTGAGATTTTTGGCTATTCTTTGGAAATTGAAGCTTTTGTGTTTTCTTTTGCCTTATCTCACTTGCTTATACTATTCTGGAGCCAGCTTGGTCATTTCCATTGCTTTCTCTTGCAAATGGACCAAGTTGTGCCTTTGTGCGAAAACGTCGAGTTCTTTACTTTTCAAACCCCAAAACTACATTTTCTAAGAGATTGCCAATGTGTTCATCAAGGGGGAGATTGTGGATATTATGGGGATATGCCCATGATCTTAGGATGATGAAACAATTGGCAATGTTGCTTTTTGTTTGAAGTTTCAAGTGTTTTCGTCAAAGTTCTTGAATCTGTCGAGTCTCGGTGGTCGACTGGTTTACGTGTGGCGATCGGGCCGTGTGTGTAACCGTCGAGCCGCCAATCCGTGATCGACCGCCGTGACTTAAGTGGAAATCTAGTTCGGTCCAGGCGGTCGGGCCGGCGAGCAGTGATCTGACCGGTTTTGTCTTGCGAATGATGATATTAGTTATGGATTGATTTTGGGATAGGTCATTTCCTTGTTGATAATGCATATGTGTTGCATATTGCATGTTTTGGCTAACGTGGGTCAAGTTGTGAAGAACTTGTTCCGGATTCGTGTTGCTTGTCTATTCTTGTGCGGTGTAAACTGCGAGTCAACGACGGTCAGCGGCGAGGAGGATCGGGACTAAGCTTGGAGAGCTGACCTCGAAACGATCGTGGATGCGGGTGAGTCGAGTGACTCGAGCATGGCGCAGTATGGATGAAGGTGACCGAGCAGGCGATTCGGTCTGTTGGTTGGTCAAGCGGCGTGGGGGTCGGTGCAAGTGCCAAGGTGGTCCTGTGGGAACCGGATGGGAGAGACTTGCCGACACGATGAGAGCATTGGATCAACCTACGTGGTGAAGCATGGATGTGTTTCGCGCAGTTTGGACTCGGTCTTCGGAAAAGATCGAGAATGGGTATTTTGGTAATTTCACCAAATACCGCCTTGGTGACCTAATGCCAACACGCAGCGCAAGACGGTGCGTCAAGAAGTGGATTAGGTCAAGAAAAGTCAAGACGGTGCTTTGAGATGCGTGCGTGTGTGATCCGTTTGTATTGGGCCTTAACGGGAGCCCATTAGGGTTAAGTCTTCTAGAAGCTCTAGGC
Organism: Phyllostachys edulis; assembly: GCA_036346405.1. NCBI lineage: Eukaryota > Viridiplantae > Streptophyta > Magnoliopsida > Poales > Poaceae > Phyllostachys > Phyllostachys edulis. The sequence goes on from CM070563.1 coordinate 34,858,563, forward strand.
CTCATATAAATAGAGAGGGGGCTGTTAGGCAGCCACTTGAAGCACTTCATGGTAAACCCTAGTTTGTCTTAGAGCTTAGGAGAAAGAGAAGAGGCTTAGGTTTCTAGGGAGATGTGTTGAGTTGTGTACTCATGGATTGAGTTTTGCCCTCCTTGAGGGAGTGGCTGTAACCAGCAACCAATCATGAATCAATCCATAGATGATTGTTCAAAGATGAGTCTTCATGTGCTTTCCCTTCTCTTTTGATGATTTTGGGTGCTTCCTTGATCCTGTGGTTTTTGGGTTGTTTCGTGCCCTCTTTTACCTTGCTGTGATGTGTGGGAATACATCTAAGAACATCTAGATCATCAATCTCCCACGAGCAAGATTTGGATCAAGTTTTTGGTTTTTGCCCGGTTTTGAATCCTCCTTCGGTAAAACTAAAAAAGGTCAAAACTTTGACGTGGATCTACTCAATCTCTTCTTGGAATAGGTTCCTAATATCCTTAGGAAGGTGTGTTCTAAATTTGGTCAAGTTTGGCCGTGTAGATCAAAAGTTAGACCGATTTTCGTTTCGGTTTTTCAGGCTGATTGTGCTGATTTTCCTGTTCATCATCGGTGATCGACCATAAAATCAGCGGTCTGACCGCTAGGCAAAAGAGTCAGACCGCCAAGTTGAGAGGTCAGACCGCCCAACTCTTTGAGATTTGAGTTTTTGGTAATTTTTGGGTGTTTTGCGTCGGGGTTTTGATTGGATTCAATACAAGTCTACCACTGTACTTGTATACTGATCTTCATAGCTTTTATAGCTATTGAAGTGAAATTAGTATTGAATTCAATTAAGGTGAAAAAGTGTTCGTGCTCCTATTCACCCCTCCTCTAGTCGCCTTTCCGGTCCTACATAGAGTAACGCAATTGGATTGTATTGTGAGATTGTGTGGGTGATTCCTGATGATGTCAAAGAGTGAGTATGTTGGAATTGTATGAATGTTAGAGATTTAATTTGATGATTTCTCTGTCTATTATAAGAGAAGTTCGTTGTAGTGGTCTTGGAGGTTAAATTTGGGCTTTGCATTTCTATGCTGGGTCTTTGGTTGCCCAATGATTTTGTAGATGAAATGGAATAAGGGCGGATTTCGAACAATGGAATGATCATTGATAGAATCCTTCTGATGTAGTGCATGAGCGTGTGTACTGAGGATTCTGAGTTGTTTAATCTTGAAAGTTGGAGGTGATGTGATTGCGTGAGATCTATTTTGAGGTGCTTTGGGTGCCATCTGTCAAATTAATTTCGTTAGTAGAAGGAGTTATCTAGAGTGGTTTGGTGGGATCGATAGAGCCTTTCCACAAAGGTGTGGATGATGTATTTTGGATTGAGCATAATTTTGAAGATGCTAATTTAAGAGATTTGTACTCGGGTAGTATGTGATGAGTTCAAATTTCACGGTTTGAGAGCAATTTTATTCCTAAAGGAAAAACTGAGAAAAAGAATGTATCCTTGGGTAGTGAAGAGTTTTCTTGATTCTCGTTCGAGCTTTGTGGTTGGCAGATGTCTTTCACAATTTGAGCTTGGCTTTTTGATGGCATGTGTGGTCCTTATCAGTTCGGAAAGAAGAAAGAAAGTATTTGACTTGGTGTTTGAGCGGTTGCTCTTTCGACTTATGTGGTGTTTATTTGTAAACTGTCTACTTGGAACGCGGAAGGAATTTCGTGATGAATCTTCACTTCCAAATTTGACCCTTTTTGTGTGAAGTTACCCTTTTGTGGTTGCATTGAGGATCCGTTATTTCCAATTGGGATTCCGGTTAAAAGATTTGTTCAAAGCAATTTTTGTTGTGCGTTCCTGGTTAAAGGAGGTGCTCCTTGTTAAGATAAAGAAATCGATTGAGAATTTGGGGCATAAGACGTTGGTATCCGTCGAGGTGCCATGGGCGCATCCATGTGGGCGAGAAGCAACTTGAGAGTTAGAGTCTCGCATGAGCGAGCTATAACTAGAGTTGATCACGTCGGGTACGTGTTATCTGTTGTTAATTCTCAGTTGCGGTTGTTCTTTCGAGTAGTACGGTGAGTAGAATTGAAATTGAATTACTTTTAGGGGGTAGAATGTAATATCCTGAATATCTTTAGAGAATGCAATAAAATTAGAGAGGGAATCATGAGAAATAAAAGTGAAATTTCAGAATTTTGGGAGGGTTTGGGACCTTGGGCTTGCAGCCCATGGCGATTTAGCCTATGTGGGCCGACCTTTAGTGGAGAAAAGGGGGGGGGGCCTTCCCCTAAACCCTAGCTGCCCTCCCTTATGAAAGAAAATAAGAAGGGACTAAACCCCATCTCCTGGCCGCCGCCCAACCAAATCCTCCTACGTCGCCCAAAAGACTGGCGCCAACCCCTCCTCTGCCCTTTACACCTCCTCGACCTCGTCTTGCTCTGCCACCATTGTTCCACATCGCGGGCGCCGGCGCTTCTGCTAGACGAAGACGACCACCTCCCGCTTCCCTGGCGCCGCTGCCCTCGGGCGTCTCCTCTCTGGCCGCCGTTGCCATGCCACCATGCCTCTCCCGCTCGCCCGCGTCTGCTACTCCCGGCTCGTCGCCAGCGCCTCCTCGCGGCTCCTTTGCCCACGCGCGCCCCTGGCTCGGCCCCACCGCCTGTGGCTCCTACCCAGCCGCCTCCTCCTGCCGACGCCTTCTGCCTCCCCGGCTTCCCGGTCTCCAAAGATCGCAATGCGGCGCCGTCGCGCCAAGGCGCCACCTATTCGACGCAATGCCCGACCGGACCCGTCCTCCTGATACACGAACTGTCCACGGGTTTACATTGATGTTACTTGATGCCTTGAGGTAAGCTTTGGGTGATTGCATTTGCCTGGTTTGCTCTACCTCTACTATTCGCTTTGCAATCTACACCGATCTAGAAGTAGAACCTATGCTTGGTCGGTTGGTCTTGAAGGTGATCCTTGTCCTATCATTTAAATTTATGATGCCTTCTATTCCTATAGTATAGGGGGAAAAGAAACTCTAAAACTAGAGCCAGGTGGACACTAAACTTTGCTAGAAGGGATATATTGTCGTGCACTTCTAGAGGAATTCTTGAATCCCATCAGACTTGCTTCGTAGATAGAGTTATGATGGATATTAGAATGGTCTACCGATGCCTACCAGTAGTGGCATTTGGGAGCCTGGAACTGATATTTGGGTTGGTGCTAGGCCACCCACAGACTTGGATGCTTTTGGGAGGTCAGACAGTGAAGGTTCAAAATGGAAGATGCAGATCATGGATGCTTTTCTATGGGGAAGATGCTTGATTGAAGATGAGATTGTTGCATTGCATGCAGTAGTTTGCCCTGCTGAGTATTCTTTGTTTGACTTTGTGGCCGAAGATGCTGGGCATGGAAGTTGTTCTGCAAGGGTAGATGACTGGGAAAGTGAAGAAGCAAACTTTGAATCATATGACTGAGAGGATGTAGATTGTGATGGGCAGTACTCAAGTGGGAGAAAACAACCAGTACGTGATGCGGTAACTATTGATATATCTAAGTCCTCTCTAGTTAGTTTCTCTTTCATTTATCATGGACCAAGCCTGATGCTCTTAAGTAACTAAAATTAGTGCGAAGCTAATTAACCTTGGTAGTTTCAGTAATTAGATATCTGTTAAATGCCTATGTTGATAAGAAGATAATGTCTTGTATGTTGAACACCATGGATGTCACGTCGTCGCCAAGGCGTCCCGGCGGTGCGGAGCAGGTGTCGCGGTCGCTCGCCTCGTCTTGGCCATCTCCGACCGTGTCACCGCATCGGCCGCTGGCCCCAGGTGGTGCTGAACCCCGGGGCTAGAGCTTTCCATCGTTGTCTTCCATCTCACGAGCAAGTGCAAGTGCAAGTGCAATTAGTATTAATGAGTGGTCATATTTCATACTTGTTGAATGCCATAGTGGATTGATGATGATTGCAGGTTGTTAATGTTGATGAGCTTGAATGCCATAGTTTAATGTTGATGCTTACTACTTGGAAATGTTTACATGTTGCTGCATGCTGATGGTTACATGATGAAGCGTACATGCTAATGTTTATATGGTGATGCTTACATAATAATGGTTACATGTTGATGGCAATAATGATGGGATAAGGTGAGCAATGAGGCTACCTTGTTAATGATGACGATGATGATTCATGATAATGACAATGGACATATGCATTTGCATCATGACATACATTTCTAACCTTGGTCTACGTGGTAACCAAGGGTTTGTTCTTTTGAGGTCCCCGTCATGCATGGGACGGGCATTAGGTCCCCGTCACGCATGACGGGCTTGGGTCCCCACACTCGTGGAGTGTGGGCTTGAGGTCCCTGTGCCTGAGGGCACAGGCTTGAGTATACATCGACGGATGTACTACTCTGCATTACCGGTAATTGCAAAGAAGTGAAGAATGTGCATTCATGACATGTTCATTGCATTTCTGCATAAGAGATGTATGTGTGGTATAAATGCTGTTGTTCATGATGAGATTGTTTATTCCCTTTGACTGCTTATGATGCTATCATAAGAGATGGGTTTGTGGTATATAATGTTGTGTTCATAATGGAATGGTTTGTTCCCTTTGACTACTTATGATGCTATGTTTGACTTGCTATTGCACTTTGCTGAGTCGTGGACTTACACTTGCTGTGTTGTGTTTGCTAGGTACCTCTCGAGGCAGCGACATGCATGGGAAGGGGTAGCCTTGGTGCACGTCACATAAACACAAACCGCAATGAATAAACAAACCCAATTATCCACAATTCATATTCTTGATAATTAATTTAGTTTCAATTTTGTGACCATCCTTTGTGGTGGATGTTTTGTTTGTGATCATGGATGATCCATTTAAGTTCTTATTTATTCGTTGATTGAGTTCATTTAATCCTCGTAGATTTGCTGATTAATGATGTTTTAGTTGTTTAGCATATTTTGGGCGTCCCTTGATGATTCGTTTATATTGGAGGATTTGATTGTTGATTGATGCTATATTAAACTGTTTGAACTTCCTAAGTATAGCCATCTATACAAAGGAGGTTCTCTTGGATTTTAGAGAAATATCTTAGTTTTCTTGGTTAGAATGTTAGTTTAGTAGCGATGCGGGCTCATGTTGAGTTTGACCATTAGCATTAGGTCATTCATGAATAAATGTTTGGTTCATGGTTGATATTATCAACCTTCATGATATGGTTGGATTAGTAATGGATTAGTGATCTTCGTATAGACTCTTGTTAGTGTTATCGTAAATGACTCAATCTGATTGGATGTTTGGGATTGATTTGTTGACGAATTCTGATTCAATTCATATATACATTCTACTACGTGTTGATCTTTTTATGTTATTCATTGATAGATTGCTGCAATTTATTCTGTATTGATGTTGAATGTTAGTCTTTAGGTAACATCTTGGCTTCCGCACTACTGTGCACCAGTGTGTCAAAATTTTTAAGTTGATTATCAATTAGCAAATTTTAATTAATCTATTCACCACGGATCTAAAGCCTGCTCTGATACCAACTGTAACATCCTAGCTATACGGAAGCCAAGATGCAACTTAAACTTCTAACATCAACAACCCTGTAAAATTGTTTTCAACAAAATAACAACTAAAGATAGCTAAACTTCATCACAAAAAGATACTGTTAACTTAATTAAACTAAATTTTTGCAAGCATGTACGCTCTAATTTTCAGCTTATAACATTTCGTTCAAGAAGAACAATGTCATAAATATGTCCGGAAAGGTTTCAACCATCAACTAGTATAAGTAAGACTTAAGGACAAACAATAAAACACCATGAAGACAATTATTACAATTCAAAGTTCTCAAATGACAGGTAGCCATCGAATTATTATCAAAATGGTGAGATAAGTGATAAAGTGAATTTCTCCATGTGGTCTACTCCCTCCCAAAACATGTCGTCCTCAAAGATCACTTAAAAACAAAATTGGCAAGAGTGAGTCCACGACTCAGCAAATACAAGTGAATAACATAGGAAATATCGAATCAAAGACAGACCATTCTCAATATATCGAATATATAAGAAAATGCTATGCACTTGAAGAAAGTATGAAAATGACACCCACTTCTCATCTGCATATACCGGTATAGCCAGTGATAATTATATTTAATTTTAGTACTAATCACTTATTTGTTTTATGTTTAAACGGCATATTACACGTTCAAGTAATCACTACCCATGTGGGAGTGCGCGATGGAGGAGGGGCTGGTTTGGCTCAGTGTGTCACCGTGGATGACGACATTGGTTGGGTTAAAATATATATCCTATTGTTCAATGACAAAATTGAACCAGAGGAGTACATGGACTGGGAGATGCGCTTTAACCAGATTTTTGACAGCCATCACTGCACCGAGAACAAGAAGATTCGTGATGCGACAAAGGGTGTCCCGATCTTTCGATGAGATGGATCATTCAATTTGGCGGAGACAACGCTCATGATTCGGCTACCAATCGCACATGACCAATATGCCCGCAATCGCTGAACCAACTCCGTGATTGTTAACGACCTTACTAAAAGCACGGTCGACCTAACCACGAATGTCTATTCCTACATGCAATCGAAGAACACGCAAGAACAAGATAATAAACAATCTAAAATTGCAAATAGGATTGAAATACTCGAGAAATTGGTATTCTGAAGCGGTATTATGGTTGGTCTAATCGACACAAGCCAATACACGAAGTTGCAATGTAGCTAACTTTTAACTAAACAAAATCCCAATTCTAAAGTGTCACACGGAAGAGAATATATGACTGTAACACCCTGGCTATTTGGAAGCCAAGATGTCACTTAAATACTGTAGCCACATTGCGGAAGAATCTGAATGATATAACATCTAAAGGCATAAATAAAACAACCCAACATGGAGAAGGTATCCTTCCTTCACCATTTAAATGTATTTATTACAGTTCATCGTTAAACAAGGTTCACAAGCAATAATAAATCAACCATATCAAGGAGAAGGTATCATTCCTTCTCCATCTAAACTTATTTATTACAGTTCGTCAACAATAAGTGAAAGATATAACTAATTTATAATCTTGATCTTGAATAGGATGCTGTGAATGAGTAGTGCGTGTCTACTCCCTCCCAAATGAGCCAACATCAGTGATTACCTAAAATAAATAAACAAACAAACAAGTGTGAGTCCAAGACTCGGCAAATCAAATGAATAAATGGAACATACCACAAACATTAACAAGTCAACATCATTGAACCATATGAAGAAATCACGAGCAGTAGTTGAATGAATGGAATGAATGAAGTGAATGGAATGGAGGGACTACACACATGCATATACGGTATTGCTAGTGACACACCGTCGGTGTTCATTAAGCCCGCATCTTAACAAAAATGCGGATCCAAGTCCCGTATGAAGAATATTTCATACGGTGTCCCAAAACGCCCACATTGGAATAGTGGGGCCCACATTGGAATGGTGGGTCTTACGTGCCCATCCTGGAATTGATGAGTCTTTTTAATCCACTCCTGTGGATGGAACATGAACAATGAATGCATGGAATGAAATATGTATATTGAAAAGACACGCTCTGTAATCATGGAGATAACACACATATAGAAGGAACATGAACTTAAATATTATCATTTCCAATCATGGATTAAACACATATGAAAGACCATAGACAATCCAACTTCTCTTGAATCATAAGAACTCACAGTATAATCATAAAAACATTCATCAATCACAATCATTAAGATAAGCAATGTACTTGCCTCCCGCGATGCAACACGTTAGCAGGAAAAAGTGGTGCTCCTAAACCCGAAGCTTCACATCCTAAATAATTAAATAACTGAAATAAGAAAGCGATGAACACGACACTACTTAACAACGTTCTACATCGCTTCCACGGTGAATCAAGATTTATCTAGAAACCCTAAATTGAAACCAACGCATTCAGTCAAATAACGCCACTGGACAGCAGCACGGTAAACAGCATATCTCTTGATCTGGAACTCCGAATGAGGTGAATCTAGTTTCTGTGAATTTTTAACTAACAAATCTACAATACTCTAGTTGACAAGATGATCCAATTCGACCAAATTAGTACGCTAACAGATAGATGAACTTTCATCACAGAAACTGTCTAACAGCATAAACAGCAGCACTAAAACGATCATAACTTTTAATCTATAACTCCGAATTGATCGTTCTTTAACAATCTGGAAATGTTATCAAATTACCTACAATAACCTAGTTGGGTGAAAACCCAGATTATTCAAATTACATTTTCATATTTTATGAAATAACAAAACAGATTAATCTCGTTAGAAATCTGGACAGCAGATACTAAATCTATCATAACTTTTGACTCGAGCGACGGAATCAGGTGAACTCGGTGGCCACAGAAAGTTAAGAACATAATATAGATATATCTAGGAGATCGACACTTCTGATTCGGCCTCTAAGACATTAAAACAGCCCGCGTAACATACTGGACAGATTTGATCTACTGCAGACAGACTTTGATCCAATCAAATCTAATCGGTTTTGCATCTATTCTTAATTAAACAGCCAGGAACGACTCTTGTTACCCTTGAAGAACCTTAGAGAGACGCTAAACGATCCCCCTTGAAGAAGATCCCTCGTCCCTCCTTTCGGCCAACCAATCTGCAGTCCCTCCTTCTCCTTCCTTTGCGAACACCGGCAGCGGGAAGGGGCGGCTCCAAGAGGCAGGGCACTGTAGCACCACGCACTATAGCGGTGGCCATTGTAGCTACAGTGCTGGCCTAGGGTTTTTCCCTTCTTTTATAGGTGGCCGGCCCCCCATGGGCCTCCTGGGCCAAGGCCCGAGGCCCAGGTTGCCGAAGAAAAGCGAAAAACTCCTCTTTCTTAATTCTATTCTTCTCTTTTGAATGATTTCTTCTTTAGAATAAATCGGGGTATTACATTCTACCCCCCTTAATAGGATTCGATCCCGAATCTAAACACCGATCTACACGAAGGGAAACTGCGACTGGAAACTAGCAACAGATACCAATGTGATCAACTCTTGTTAAAACTCGCTCACGCGAGTCTCCAACTCCCAAGTGGCCTCTCTCTCGGACTAAGGACCACAACACAATGACGCGAAACAATGTCTGTTCTAACGCTCAACCCCACATTTCCAGGTACACTCGTCGGAAGAGACTCGAGGGTAAGATCCTACTCGATGGTCAACGTCTTTAACAAAATCTCAAACTTTGAATGACTCAATTACTCACTCAGCACCAGAACAACCCAGACGTCGCGTACTCCGTGTATGGACCCAAGATGGTCCTAGCGATACGCTAACTAGCGAAAACAACCCAACGTACCTTGGGATAACCTCCCCAATGTTACCGAACCACACAACAAGCGCATAGATCACGGAACTCTTGTTCCACCTTTCAATCGAACTCTTCACTGCAGCAAGGATCACCTCCTTTAACCAGAAACACACAATAGACTCTCTTTAAGCAAACTCTTTTACTGACAAAACCCATCTGAAAATGAAAGATTCACATCGCAACTATGCGTTACCAGCTCGGTACTAAAGAGTCAAATCCAGAAATCAGAATTTCATCACGAAAACCTTTCCACCTTCCAAGTGGTACTTTGCGAATAAACGTCACGAAATCCAAAGGAGAAAAACACTTGAATGTCCAAATCAGAAATTTCTTTTATTCTTTACAATCGATAAGAACCACACATGCCAATATAAAGTCAAACTCCAATTGCGAAAGACATCCGTCATAAACACATAGCTCCAACAAGAATCAAGAAAACGTGTCACTACTTGAGGAAGCATCAATTTCTCAGTTTCTCTTTTAGGAATAAAATCTCTCTCAAACTTTGGAATTCCAATTAATCGCATAACACACTAACTCATCTCTCTTAACTTGGCATTCTCAACGTTACGCTCAAGTCGAAATACATCATCCACACATCTGTATAAAGGCTCTATCGACTCCACCAAAACTTTCTCTCAACAATTCCTCTACCGACATGATTAATTTGACAGATGACTTCCAATGCATCTCAAAATAGATCGCACACGCAATCACATCATCTCAATCTTTTAAGAATAAACAACTTGGAATTCTCAGCTCACACATTCATATAATTCATCAAAAGGGTTCTATCAATGATCATCCCACTGTTCGAAATTCACCCTTAATCTACTTCCTCTACACATAATCATTGGGCGACCAAAGTCCTAGTATAAAATGCGAAGCCCAAATTTAGATTCCAAGACTCCTACAATGAACTTCTCATATAGAAGATAGGGGAATCCTCAGATTAAATCCCTAAAATTCTCGCAATCCAAACATACTTGCGCCTTAACATGAACACAAAAACATTGCCTCGATCCAATTATCATTATAAAGAGTCTAACTCTTGGAGTTTTACTTACTAAAACCCAGTCATTCCTGACAATAATCCAACAATCTTGGCTATCTCATTAATCGCTTTAACGATTAGATTACTTCGCTAATCTTACTCTCATTACAACACCATCATAATTCATCTGCACAACCATGCAGGGTACTCAATCGCGACACTCTAATACATTGATCAAAATTCCTATCCTTTTGAAAATTCTAATGTTCCACCCGAATTGAACAAAGGATCTTGGATCTCAAATCTCCATAGGTTCTAATGGTTGCAACAATGCAATCGGTTTAGCCTCAAAGGCAAACATTCTCAGATAATTAAAACTCTCTAAGAATTATACACGAAAATAGTTCATCCTCCAATGCTCCTCGAATAACTTACAACCCAAGGTTTCACAACTACAATTAATAAACACCTCAAGAGACTCCGGTGAAACGAATAGGTTGATTCTTTCTCAAAAGAAAGAGCGAATGGAAACAATTTTCATCAACTAGGAAATCATGTGCCACCAGAGTGAACACAGACCAAGGAAATAGTCACTTAGGCAAAGTACTCGGAAAACATAAGGAAAGTCAGCGATCGAGGGCTCAAGCCCTACTGAAAGCGAATACCAAACCACAAATGAGAAGAAGGTACTGCCCTTTGAAAATTGATAAACTCTTATGGAACAACTGCATAAGGTTTAAGCATACTCAAATAAACTGCAAGATGCGAAACGTGACTTACATCTCAAATACTTATACTTCACTCCTTCTTTTAACAAAGAAAGACATTTTCTGTTATTACTACATCACTTTGCCAGCTTAAACAAGATAAGCTCTTAAAACCCAAATCACAGGATCCACTTAAGAACCAATAAAATCTTTCAACAGGTCACCTTGCTTGAAACAAACTCAATCACCACAATACTCAAGAGGTCCAAATGATCACAACCGTAGAACTCGAAACACTTTTACTAAATCAAAATTATGAAAGACGATCAAATTACTTTATTTCTAAAAGAATCATCACCACACACCCAAGTCACAATCTCTTGCGATAATCTTACTAACATTAAGAATAATACACTCAACACGAATCTTTATCATCAACTATTCCATTAGAAAGCCCCAAAGTTCCACCAAATTGTTTCATACTACCTTTTCATCTCATCATCAAAACGAGAGTATACCAAAACTATACTACCTCACTACATCAACCTCTTAAGTTTAGAAGGGGTCTGCTACACAAATGAAGAGGTCCTACCAAAACCCTTTCATCAAGGACACATTATCATCCGATGATTTCACAATCATGTGGGCATAAGCCCCCTATTATAACATATCAGTTCAACATTTAGTGATGCTCAACATCAAACTTCAACACACAACAGTTATACTCTAACCATTGTTGTTATCAACTGTCTTCATTATGAAATCTAGTTGCTACCTACTTTCCTTCCCAAATCACATGGATATTTACAAACACATATTCAACTGTTCCTCCTCATATTTGGGTTTTGGCAAAGATACAGTAAAACTTCAGAAATCGAAATCTTCTATCGATCAAAAGTCTCAACAACACTACAACCAAATTCATCGCATCATTCTATATAGAGGAACTATATAGAACTCCTCCCATAAATTCTAGATCCACCGATATTCAATCCCTTCAACCGGTTGTACACAATTCTAATAATTAATCATACTAGGGAATATGTAAATCTAGCATTTCCTCTAGTTTCCCTTTCCACACATTTAAATTAATCCATTGGAACTAAAGAACCCAACAAGTTTAGCAACATAAACAATTTTAATGACCAGACTAATTCATCAATATTCCATACTTCTTAATATCTCTTTTGACTCCAAATAGTTATGGACATACTCACAGTCACTACTCATAAAATACAGTTCATCAAGAACTAGTAGAAGACAACATCAACTTAATCAATTCCACTTCCAAGGTTACTAATTAATATTAATGATGAACCACACCAATGACTCAACTTGATACCCATACCATATCAAGTTATTCGATTACAATCTTTGACTTAACCATAACAAGGCATCACAAAAGGCTTTTAACAATTTCCATCAGAAAAGAGATGCATTAATCTTCAACACTCGGAATAATCCAAAGGAAATACATAGAGTCAAAGCTTTCTCATGCTAACAAACTTGCAACATTAAACTCTCATTACCCAAACTATCAAACGAATAAATGAGTTATTCTTTTTCAGTGAGAAAGAAGGAACAACCAAGGAATTATCAATATTGCCAACTGACGAAGATCGCAAGTAATAAAAGCAACTCAACAGTTGGAAAACAATAATTGTTTCAGAGAACGATTAGAGATCTATCGGAGTTTGCCCACTTCATTATGACCCCCACTCAAAAGAAGTTCATCAACTGCAAGAATCTACAACTAGGAAACCAGATTCAAACTCGAGGAAGACAACAACTTTATCAAAGAACTCATGCTCAACGCATAACTATGTAACGGGGGTAAGTACTCCTCTATTCCCCTACCACGAACGGTGGTGTAGCCTGGTGAATCCCAATGCAACAACCACGACCTCAACTTCTTAACATCCTTTATCATCACACATAACCAATATAATCAATTATGAATATAAGGTCATCTCATAGTAATCATAGAATAATTTCATGGATATAGAAGATCATAGATTAACAACAAGAAAGATAATACAGAAGCAATTCAACAATTGCTCAACGAATGAAACATAGTAATAGAAATGCGGAAGCAACGAATTACCCATCCCACCTACTGTGCACAGTATGTCATTTTAATATATTTCTACTAACCACGGACCTAAAGCCCGCTCTGATACTAACTGTAACACCCTGGCTATTTGGAAGCCAAGATGTCACTTAAAACTCTAACATACAGCCATATTGTGAAAGAATCTGAATGATATAACATCTAAAGGCATAAATAAAACAACCCAACATGGAGAAGGTATCCTTCCTTCACCATTTAAATGTATTTATTACAGTTCATCGTTAAACAAGGTTCACAAGCAATAATAAATCAATCGTATCAAGGAGAAGGTATCCTTCCTTCTCCATCTAAACTTATTTATTACAGTTCGTCGATAATAAGTGAAAGATAAAACTAATTTATAATCTTGAACTTGAATAGAATGCTGTGAATGAGTAGTGCGTGTCTACTCCATCCCAAATGAGTCAACATCAGTGATTACCTAAAATAAATAAACAAACAAACAAGTGTGAGTCCAGGACTCAGCAAGTACAGTGAATAAATGGAACATACTACAAACATTAACAAGTCAACATCATTGAACCATATGAAGAAATCACAGAATGAGTAGTTGAATGAATGGAATGAATGAAGTGAATGGAATGGAGGGACTACACACATGCATATACCGGTATTGCTAGTGACACACCCGTCGGTGTTCACTTAAGCCCGCATCTTAACAATAGTGGGGCCCACATTGGAATGGTGGGTCTTACGTGCCCATCTTGGAATTGATGAGTCTTTTTAATCCACTCCTGTGGATGGAACATGAATAATGAATGCATAGAATGAAATATGTATATTGAAAAGACACGCTCTCTAATCATGGAGATAACACACATATGGAAGGAACATGAACTTAAATATTATCATCTCCAATCATGGATTCAACACATATGAAAGACCATAGACAATCCAACTTCTCTTGAATCATAAGAACTCACAGTATAATCATAAAAGCATTCATCAATCACAATCATTAAGATAAGCAATGTACTTGCCTCCCGCGATGCGACGCGTTAACAGGAAAAAGTGGTGCTCCTAAACCCGAAGCTTCACATCCTAAATAATTAAATAACTGAAATTAGAACGCGATGAACACGACACTACTTAACAACGTTCTACATCGCTTCCCCGGTGAATCAAGATTTATCAAGAAACCCTAAACTGAAACCAACGCATTCAGTCAAATAACGCCACTGGACAGCAGCACGGTAAATAACATATCTCTTGATCTGGGACTCCGAATGAGGTGAATCTAGTTTCTGTGGATTTTTAACTAACAAATCTACAATACTCTAGTTGACAAGATGATCCAATTTGACAAAATTAGTATGCTAACAGACAGATGAACTTTCATCACAGAAACTGTCTAACAGCATAAACAGCAGCACTAAAATGATCATAACTTTTAATCTATAACTCTGAATTGATCGTTCTTTAACAATCTGGAAAGGTTATCAAATTACCTACAATAATTTAGTTGGGTGAAAACCCAGATTCTTCCAATTACATTTTCACATTTTACGAAATAACAAAACAGATTAATCTCGTGAGAAATCTGGACAGCAGATACTAAATCTGTCATAACTTTTGACTCGAGCGACGTAATCAGGTGAACTCAGTGGCCACAGAAAGTTAAGATCATAATCTAGATGTATCTAGGAGATCAACACTTCTGATTCGGCCTCTAAGATGTATAAACAGCCCGTGCAATATACTGGACAGATTTGATCTACTGCAGACAGACTTTGATCCAATCAAATCTAATCGGTTTTGCATCTATTCTTAATTAAACAGCGAGGAACGACTCTCGTTACCCTTGAAGAACCTTAGGGCGACACTGAACGATCCCCCACAAAGAAGATCCCTCGTCCCTCCTTTCGGCCAACCAATCTGCAGTCCCTCCTTCTCCTTCCTTTGCGAACACCTAGCGGGAAGGGCGGCTCAAGAGGCGGGCATCAGAGCACTGCACCGTGAGCGGCGGCCACTGTAGCTATAGTGCCGACCTAGGGTTTTCCCCTTCTTTTATAGGTGGCCGGCCCCCCATGGGCCTCCTGGGCCAAGGCCCGAGGCCCAGGTTGCTGAAGAAAAGCGAAAAACTCCTCTTTCTTAATTCTATTCTTCTCTTTTGAATGATTTCTTCTTTAGAATAAATCGGGGTATTACAATGACGACCAGGGGGAGGTGGCTAGGGGGGTGGATGCACGCCCCCAAGCATGCCCCTAGGGTTACAAGGCCCATGGGCCCAAGTGGAGGTGGTACAGCACCCTTTTGTCTCGGGCTTTGAAACAGTGTCAAACTGTTTTGGTGATTGCGGCATACTCAGAAGGAATTTGAAGGTGGGGCTAGATCCATTAGAAAGAGAACAAGATAAGCTTTCCAACAAGCATTCGTGGACCTCCAACGAACTATGTATGTGTAAGTTATGCATGTTTGAAGTCAGTGTTATCTTTGAAGGTCGAATTGGACTCCAGAACTTGTCCAACTCGAACTCTTGCTTAGCTTGGACAAAAAGTGATGTGGGGACTTTCCTTGTGCCATGACGTGGAGGAGCAGTCGTATCTAGAGGGTTGCTATCCTCATCAATTCGTTTGGCGACAATTGGGTTCACTTGGCCTAGTCTAGTGGAACCAATTATGTCATGCAGGAGCGTGTCTAGATACATGGGTGCAGATGAAGAACATATTGAGGCGACGTTTCATTCCTGTCCACTACACAAGGACCTTGTACAATCGACTACAAGAATTATGCTAAGGTAATTCTAGTGTAGATGAATATTATGAAGAGATGGAGATATTGATGATCCATACAGGGACAAAGGAGTATGAGGAGGATACCATGGCACATTTCTTTAATGTATTGAATGAGGATGTGAAAGATAGAGTGGAGATGCTTCATTGATACAACATCCAAGACGTGGTGCATCAAGCTGAGCGAGCTAAACAACAAGTGAAGCAGAAACAAGCCAAGAGTGGTCGTACCACTCAGACCAATGCATGGAGGCGTTCACAACAACAAGGAGATGATGTTGCCACATCACACAGGTTAACTGGGAATGTTTCTAAGGAGGCATCAAAGGATGCAAGTAATGAAGTTAAAGAAACATCTAAAGTTGATTCTAGTGAGTTCTCTACTGCTCTTACTAGGGAAATTGAATGCTTCAAGTGCAAGGGTAGAGGGCATATGATATGTGATTGCCCAAATCAATGAAAGGTGTGGCTCACAGGTAATGGTTATGCTTCAAAAAGTGCTAGCGAGGAATATGAAAGTGAGAAATAAGAAGATACCGAGTATGAGGAAACTCCTTGTGTGCTAGGAGTAACTTTTGATAAATAGGATCTTTCTCCTAAGAGTGGTGAGAACATGCTTGTTCGGATAGTTCAAGGTGCTGAAATTGATGCTATAGCACAGCGGTGGAGTGTTTTCCAAACGGAGTGCAATATCAAAGAGAAAGTGTGCAAGGTGGTCATTGACGGTGGGATCTTCACCAACATGATTAGCAAGGATTTGGTATATGCTTTGTGGCTGTCTACTTGGAGGCATCCACAACCACACTACGTGGAGTGGTTATATAACTCCGGGAGGCTAAAAATAACTCACAAGGTGCATGCTCCAGTCATCGTTAGTGATTATGTTGACAATGTAGATTGTGACATCATGCCAATGGATGCATGTGGTTTGCTATTGGGAAGGCCATGACAATATGATCACAATGCCGCACAAGAGGGTAGGTCCAACACCAATTCTTTTGTGCATGATGGGAAACAACATGTGTTGAAACCAATGGCGGAGAGTGCTATCAAGGTGGAGAAAACTTTAGCAAAGAAGAAAGCTTTGAAGATGAGCCCAAAGTCAAGGACGACTTTGCTTAAAGGGGGAGGGGATCATATGGTCCCAAGTACTAATACAACCATGATGGCCGAGAGGGAGGGAGGGAGGTACGGCTGGACATGTGGGAAAAGGAATACTAAGACACTTGATTCCTACAAGGCGTCGACATGAGGCGAGTGGGAACCTATGGCGCATACAGGGATTGGCACAAGGGTCAACCAGTCATCGACCAATGTGTCATCGACTAGTGCAACAGCGATGACCAGTCCGCGTGGGCCAAGTGCATGCCAATGTGACTATGTGTTGTCAATAGGTGCATGTGTGGAGCACAAGAAAGAGGAGAGACGTCACAGAAGGGTCTGCCAGGAAACCATATCTGCATCAGTTCCCTCTTAGTATGAATCAAAGTTTGATTCAGTTAGTTACCTAGTTTTTTGTTGGTGATATGCCCTAAATGCAATCATAGAGATGATTGTATCACGTCTATATTTATGAGTTATAGAATAAATGTTATTATGTTCCTTGAATGAATTATCAGTTATAAAGATTAACAAGTATGTGACTTGTTGGTGAAGCTCTTTAACCTATATGATGTCATTCTAAATGTATCCCTGGTCGGATGTCACTGGTCGGAACACTAGTAACTTATCGAACAACACATGTATTAATTGATGACCATGTTTCACTGATCATTGATATAGGGATATCGAATCAATAATGTGAACACATGTTAGAGAATATGGTGTTGGATTGACCCACCTTGAGACACTATTGAGATAGTTATGACTTTTTGTGTCATCAGTTGGTCTCAAGCAATGATGACGTATAATCCTTAGACCTGAGATTAGCATTGTTTCCTACATGTGTAATAGTACACTTAGCGGTTGCCAAATGCTACTCCGTAACTGGGTATTTATAAAGGTAGCTTTCGGGTATGCTATGAAACATGTGGAGGGATGTGACTGGTTGGATATGGGATTTTCCACTCCTAACATAACAGGAGAGATATCTCTAGGCCCCTCAATGTGCTCGGATAAAGAAAGTGCATGGCCATGCCACTATTGGTCGAAGAGTTGACCACATGAAGTTATCCATCACTTGATCGAGAAAGTATTGAACAGTATATGGATGACAAAATATCTCACCTGGAGTTCAACTATATATCGTGAGGCAAAGGGAGAATACACAAGCAGTTCGATCAGATACAGACTGGTCGTATGGAGATACGAACTGGTCATAGACTAGTCAAATATAATCACTAACTGGTCGTAAGGAGTTATGAACTGGTCATGACTAAATATGAAATGGTCATATAGAGATACGAGCTGGTCGTAAGTCATAAGGACCTAGTCGTAGATCATATTGCATTTAAGGTTTGTCCGATATAATTTATGTGCATTTGGGAATTGTTATGTCCTGCTAGGAACCGCTAACGACTCGTGATCAGAAAAGAGTTTCTGAGTCACAACTGATTACACATGAACCTACAAGGTCACATACTTAACGGGTTGGAACAAACGAGTTCAGATAGAATTCGTCGTGGGCTCTTTATAAGAGGATGCATGAGGCTGTTGGGACAGACAGCGTGAGTTGCATCATCGAAACCCGAGCCGCCATCTCCTTGAGGGCCCTACTATGTGAGTTGGTGCTAGTACACCGGCATACGGTGTTCCATCCCTGGACCTGTGGATACCATAGAGGCGCTGCTGCGATTGACTGTTGTGCTAAACGAGGACGATTCACGATCTTCACAAGGAACATGATTGGTTGCTAGAAGAGAGGATCGGCATCGAGAACGCTGGACGATCGACTACGATATTGGATCAGGCTGCTCCAACTCTTCTTCCGCTGCACTACGCGTCTAGTGGTAATGATCTATGATTTCTTGTTTGCATGGCTTCCTGGTTTATATGGTAGAATTTTTGAATTACTAGCTAGTGTAGCCTACCCGTATCCCTCCGGTGGTATCAGAGCCAGGTTGCGTAGTTTTTGATCTAGATCAGTCATATATACTTGATATGTGGCAGTAGTAGATTGGATCTATTACTGTTCTGTTCTAGTAACCTAGATCGGTTCATACAGATGGAACGGTCTAGGCACTGGTTGATAAGATCAATCGGTTTTCAGCGATAGTAGATGGGTTTGCAGGAGGTATGAGTTGAAAGCACCAGATGATTTACTCCACTTGTTCATGATTGCATTGCATGATACTCCTACCAGTCGAAATTACGCCATCAGGGTATGCCGCAGTGCGTAGTCGTATGGAAGCGATGATCTGGTTGGTTCGGAATAGGGTTAATATGATTAATCCGATGAATTTCCATGGCTCAATTACGCGAATGAGATTCATATCCCGAAAAAAATTCCAAGGGCGCTACCCTCGACTCGCGAGGGACGCTGCCCCTTCGAACCCTGCCCACTAACTGGCTAGCAGGACCACCGTGCTAGATAATCGTTATCGCGTTATATAGTACTAGAAGATAACCCACGCCAATGGCGTGGGTGTTTTTTTTTGGATTTGGCGAGAAGTGTTGTTTGGTAAAGAGTGTAAATGATGGATATTAATGAGCACATAACGGAAGCAATATTCTTAGTAGACAATAATATGATAGCAATGTGCAGTTGATTACATGAAAAGCAAGCACCAGGGTTTTAGAGAGTAGATACTAATAAGATGATAGCGTTGCTGGAGATTTTTGGCATTGGAATATTTACATAACAGGGTTTAAAAGGAGAATGAGCACAGTCAAAAGTGATATATTACAAAACAGTAGTAGACAACAGCAACAAAACATGTAGAGAATTTTTTTTTGGGCTGTTGGTTGGGAAGCACTGGCTTTAGCGGGCATTGATGTTGCTGGCAATAAAAACAACAAAGAGTATTAGTGAGTTAGGTTAGATTACATAATCACTTTTTGTTTAGAGTCTGGTAAATGTGCATTGTATTTTACCTCAAAAGGGGTGCATTCATAAAGATGTTTCTGATTATTTAGTGGGCTTCTCTGTGGATGATTTGGTTTTTTTTTGTTGGTGGATCAGATGTAGAATGGATAGGAGGTGATTTCTTTCCCTTAACTCATTCAGTGGCTGCAAGTGCAAAGATGGGTCAGAGGAACAAACTTTATAAACTTCAATTTATGTAATAATTACACCAGGTAAGACAGTTTAGGAGGAAATATAATCACTCGATGATGGCACCAGGTGTAAATTTGCGATGATCACCATGTAGTAAATCACAAGTGAGGATTAAGAAACATAACTGCAACTAAGCTTCGATAGAATTAGTGGTTATTATTTGGTGAACATTTAATAAGGAAGTAAGTAATAATATCATGATTTGCAAGAGCTAAGCATGCTAGGGAATAGGAAAATCGAGTCAAGTGTTGTGGGATCTTTGCTAAACAAATGTTGTTAGATAAATTTATATTTGTATTACAGGATAGCTAAAATAGATATGCTACATAGGTTTCTTTAAAGAAAGTTGCTTGGATGTGCTTAATTCATACAACGAAAGTGTGGAAGGATTTTTGTAGGATTATAGTATATTTCAGAATACATGTAGTAGAAAAGTAACACTGGTAGCACATGAATAATGGTAGAATATAAAACCAAAAAAAAAACATTTTGGATGTTACCTCTAAAGTAGTTGATTGTTCTTGCTACTCCGGTGGTGGAGCTGGTTTTGATGGCAAAGTTAAGCAGTAGTCATCGGCCAGGCGTAAGATTTATTTGCAAATAGCACAGAGTCAATATATGCATGGGTAAGTAAATATATGGAAGACGTTTTTAGCAAATCTTCTGATGGTATTAAATCCTAAGCAATCATGTATGCATGTGTATTAGCAACCTGATGGCTCCCTAGTTGAATGAAGCATCAGGATCTACATTAGTATCAACATGTGACTTCCAATGCTATAGCTGTTAGGAGAGGCAATAGCATTTCCTATGCCAAGTTACCATTTGATTGCATTCTTTACATACCTGTCCAGTAGCCTTGTAGTATTTTCAGATTCCGACATTGTGGCTTCATCATAGTCATCATACTGTGGTACCACAACTTAAGATTGAAAGAAGTATTTAGCAATTATCATCGAGTTAAGTTTAAGTCATTAAAGTCAAGCAAGGAGTCCCTGATTGTAATTTCTGAATTCCCTTATGTCTAAAAAAACGATTCTAATTTCTGAATATGATGTGGGTTATATTATATATCATCATAAAAAAAATGCTAACTCTGCCACTATTTTCCGTCAGAACATAATGATTCATGTCGTGCACATATTTTCAGTAAAATGGCATAAAGGGCTATCTAATCTGACCTAACAGATAGCAGTATGAAAATAGGAGGGGTCAAATCTGAGTAGCATCTCCCCTATATTTAGGCACAATCTGGAAAGAGATACTTACAGATAGAGGAAAGAGCGGGCACATAATGATATATCTACTCTCCTGCGGTTTAAATGATAACAGTAAGTAACAACTGATTGAAGCACTCTGTAAGGGAATCTCTATGAAAATCATCTCTACAGAACTATCGAACCTATCGAGGCTAAAGCAAAAATCATTTTGCATCTAAGGCTAGGGATCATCCATACATACTCTGTAAGTTATATGAATAATTGGAAATTAACGGAAATGTTGAACTAAATTTCTATAAGGATAAAAGGGATAAAACAATAGAACTTAATACATTGTGAGGCAATTGAGGTTACAGGAACAAAGGCAATCAAATGAGACTCTGCTCATGTCTAGCACAAGAAAATCTCATGAGGCAAATATAATAGCGTAAATATACATTGATTCATAACAAACCTAAGCACAAAATTAAAAACTGTAATAGCGAAGTAGCGCTTGTTGAATATAAGAATTTATTATTAGAATCTGCGAACGGCGCATGTTAAGCAAAGTGCACATTGGTGACTGTGGCCTGTACGATCCAATATTTCCCATATCTGAAGGTAATGCTCTGAACCAACCTGTTAGACCATTTCACTAGCCCTCGAAATGAAAACATATATATATTAAGATAATCTAAAGATTATTCAAAATGAGAAGAACCAATGTAGTAATCATCCTAAGCTATAATTGTATCAAGCATAACTTTTTTTGGTCAAGCAATCTAAAAACGCAGGCAAGATTAAGCAAGTAGGATGCACACCAATACACAGGAGATATCCTCATCGTCAAAAAAAAGTTTTTATGAGAATATGACTTGACAGTATATATACAAAAGACAATCTAGTGGTGTAGCCATATGTAACATATAGGGTGTTGGCTACACTCATGAAAGCAAAAAATGGCAGGCTATGATGATGGTTTTGTTGTCAAAGTGAAACATCAGTCATCTGTCTGATCCACAAAAAAGGTTATATAAACACTGAACATGAAAGACAATATAACAACAAATCTAAGCAATAAGAAAATCATGTTTGGGCTACTAAAACTGCCTAAGAGCTCTGAGTCATACCTTTCATGTAGAGGTCCTGGTGGTGAAGATGCTTTTGTTGTCAAAGTGAAACATCAGTCATCAGCCTGATCAAAAAAAAACTTTTATAAACACTGAACACGAAATCTGATAATAAACCATAGTAAATATATAAATGCATGTTTGCAAGAGCTATCAGAGTTTCACTCAGCAAGATAGCATGCAAAATCTCTAGAAAACACATACTCTTCAATCTTTTACAGAACCACAATGATGAATAGCAAGCCAGAAAAACCGTAATACGGCCATCTACAACGCAGCAAGGGGCGGCAGGTGGAGAGGAAGGAGGCAAAGAAGGGAGAGGGAGGAGACTGGGAGGTGAAGAAGGAGCAGGGCGCAACACGCGGTGATGGAGTCAGCAGTAGCCTTCTTAAGACTCACCACAAATGGACAACTCTAAACATTCTCTACAATTAACCACCATCCTAGTAGAGCATTTTGGTGCTTACAATGAAGCTGCACAGCAGCAGCCTTCTTAAGAGTCACCACAAATGGACAACTCTAAACATTCTCTACAATTAACCACCATCCTAGTAGAGCATTTTGGTGCTTACAATGAAGCTACACAGCAGCAGCCTTCTTAACAGTCACCATAAATGGACAACTCTAAACATTCTCTCATACAGAAAGTAAAACAAAATGAAGAAGAAAGATCAAGCACCTCATTTTGGTGCTTAAAATGAAGTTGCACAGCAGCAGCCTTCTTAAGACTCACCACAAATGGATATCTCTAAACATTCTCTCATACAAAAAGTAAAACAAAACGAAGAAGAAAGATCAAGCACTTACATTCGAATGCTGCAATTAACCACCATCCTAGTAGAGCATTTCGGTGCTTATAATGAAGTTGCAGCCGAACACTTTTTCGATAAATAATTTAGACACTGGTAATTTCGTTCCTTGGGAAAAAAACCAATTAGGATGTATGCTGGTATAAGCAAAATGCACATGAAGATGAATCGGTGAATAATAGCGTTGGGAGACAGAGGGGGCACAGAGGCGGAGCCGAGGCGCCGGTGGCCATGGGCCGGGCCGGCGGCGATGAAGAGTGAACCGGGCCACCCAGGGCCAGAGGCGGTGCGTGGAGGCGGCCGAGTGGTGACGCTAGCCCCAGGCCGCGTCGGGCTAGAGGGAGAGAGGAGGCAGCCGAGAGAGCGGCGGCGTCACCAGGCGGAACCGGCCAGGAGCAGGAGAGGCGGCAGTAGAAAGAGGCGACGGCGGTGGCGGCAGGCGCCAGGCCAGCCGGGGGAGAGAAGGCACCGGGGGGGACCGTGGAATCGGCGACGGCACCATGGGGAGGTGGTGCCAAGAGCCGGATCGCCCAGGAGGAGCCAGCGCCGAGCATCCGCCAGGGAGGGAGATCGAGGGGTGGCTGGGGGAGCAACGACGGGAGACAGATACATCGGGGGGTAGATGGGGGAGGAAGAGGGGAGCCACCGAGCATACCGGAGGTGGAGGGGAGGCAGGCGGAGGGGAGGCGCCGAGCATCCGCGAGGGAGGCGATGCAGCAGCGGAGGATGAGGATCGTGGAAAGGGGAACGGGAGAGAAGACGTGAGAAGAAAGGCCAGGAGGAGCGGGATGAAGCTTCGCGATGCCCTACTAGCTAGCGAGGCCGTAGGCATCCGTTCGGACCGAGCGCAGGATTGTGGACGTTCGCTGCGCATCCGATGGACGACGTGTTTCGGGGCGACGTGGCCAGGGCCGGAGCTGGCCCTTTCTTGCAGGAATTAACTTTAGTAATTATGTGTTCATGTCACCCAATAAAATTGGATTATATGAATAACACCTTTTTTCGTAGGGATTGATGATTTGATGTCAATAGTATGGCCCATTATGTATCTGATGCATGTATGGATTTTTCATGGCCTGCATGTCATGTTGTGTTATAGCCCTCAAGCTACATATTATTGTATAACGGTCTGCGTGCCGGCATGTGATGCTTGATATTATCATATATAATTCATTACTAGCTTTTAGGAGTAATTGCTTAGTAGATGAATGTGGTGATTTCAAGCATGATGGCTCGATGGACATGAAGCATGCTGATGGAGATTGTTATGTTAAGGGCAATATTATTCACAGTTTAATATGATTATCTATGAATGTTTATTTTGTTCCTATTATGCTATTGATCGTGTTTTTATCATTAGATGTTTTAACATGGTAGAGTAGTATCCCTCAAGAAAAATTAAGTAAATTTGATGCATTTTCAATTGTTGCGCCTATCACGATTTTGATCGTTAATTGGTAGGTCTACCAAAGTAGAGTGCCATTAACTATCTTAATAAGATGGGGTCGGTGTCGGACACCCACATACAAAGTATTGGTTTAACTTAACAAGGCTATCAAAATGGTTTTGGGCCTTGGGGCATAATGTTGGTCACTGGGGCGTAGAGATGCCACCCAACAGACAAGAGTTATATGAGATATGATTGGCAACGAGTTGCTTACCTAAATCACTAGGTTTCTAGCAGTGGTGCCAAAGCTCACTAAGACTTAATGATATATGGATCTTGAACCCACTATATGAAGTTAGAGGGAAACTTGGTTTATAACATATAGTGGGAGTATCTTTTATTAAAGTGTTTAATAGAAGATTTTACATAAACATAGTGCTAAATTTTTACATATACATATTTTTTTTGTTGTAGATCATGGCACCTAATACTTCCTCCACACCTACCTTTAACTTGCGATCTATTCTTGAGAAAGAAAAACCAAATGAAATAAACTTCATTGACTGGTTTCGTAATCTAATAATTGTTTTCAAACAAGAAAAGAAGGAATATGTTCTAGAGGGTTCCTATCCCGAGGAACCAAATGCAGATGCTACACGTGCTGAAAAGAATGCTAATGAGAAGCATTGCAATGACGCAGTTGATGTACACCGCCTTATGCTTGCCATTATGAACTATGAGCTTCAAAAGCAATATGAGACCATAGACACTTATAATAAGATTGTGGGTCTGAAAGGCTTATTTCAGGACCAAGCAAGGGTAGAGAGATACAATACCTCTAAGGCATTGTTTTCTTATAGGCTTTCAGAAGGTAGCCCGGTCAGTCCTCATGTGATCAAAATGATTGGTCACATTGAGAACTTAAAAAAGCTTGGTTTTCCCCTTAGCCAAGAGTTGGCTACTAATGTGATTCTCCAATCACTCCTTGTGAGATTTGAGCCCGTCATATTGAATTTTCATATGAATGGCATGGAGAAGTCAATGACCAAGTTGCATGGCATGCTTAAAGATGTCGAGAAGAGCATCAAGAAAAGTTCTAATCATATGATGATGGTCCAAAAGACTACTAGCTTCAAGAAAAATGGTAAGTCTTTGGGAAAGGGAAAGGGCAAAGGAAAGACTCAAGATGAGATCGAGAGTGTAAGACCCCAAATTTACTAGCTTGGGACTCACTGTGTATATTTGTGCCATTCCCTGGATCAGTAGATAGCACACACAGTTACATTATTAGTTCAAATACATATCACGAAAATGTAAAACTGTTGCATAATATTAAAGAAAGCATAAATATAGCTTACGACTTTTGACTCGCATGATGGCCAGGTGTAACACCCTGGCTATGCGGAAGCCAAAATGTAACTTAGACTAACAAGCCAAAACCAAAACTACAAGTTATTTAATCAAATTAACAACGAATGACAGCCAGACAACGACTAAACATTTTCTAGAACAATGCTAACATAAAGATTTCAGCAGGTAAATAGTATCAAAACCATAGTTATTACATCTCAAACAAGATCAAAAGCATCATGGATAATGATCAACTATATAAGATAACATCTAATATTCGAAGCTCTGAACATAATCAGCTGAAGTACCCAAAAGACCAAATATAACATTAATTATTTTTAAAACCAAAGAAGGTAAAGGAACTATTATTTTGATAGTGGAGTGAGGAACAACGTGTTATGCATCCTTGAGCTACTTTCTCCAATGAATGTTATCCTCGACGGTCACCTAAACAATAAAAGCAAGAGTGAGTCCAAGACTTAGCAAATACAATTGAATATCATAGGAAACAGCGAATCAAGACAGTTCATTCTCAATATATCGAATACATATGAAAATGCTATGCACTTGATGCAAACATGCATATGAATTCCACTTCTCTTCTGCATATACCGGTATAGCCAGTGAACACCCGTTGGTGTTCACTTAGGCCCGCATTACCAAAATGCAGGGATCCAAGGCCCGTATGAAGAATCTTTCAAACAGGGATCCAATTGCCTATAGTGGAATAATGGAACTTATTTTTTTCCCATATTGGAATGATGGGATTTTCATTACCCACTCCCGTGGGCGAGGTATGAATGAAATGAATAACATTAATTGTATTCTCTCATAGAAGCAAAAGGATATCAACAATGCACATAATCATGTAAGAACGGTAATACTCATCATTTATGGAATTCAACCATGACATACTCATACTCTTAAATTGAACCAAACATACATTCGAGATAATTCAATCTATACTTGCCTTTCGCGTTGTAACATGTTGGAAGGTAGAGAAGGTGCAATTAACCCCGAAGCCTCTCCTCCTACAACCAGCATTTTATTCAAAACAAGCTTGACAAGGTAATAAAATGCTAATTGCAATACTCTCAACCGCATTCCCAAAACCCATGATTCAATTACTCAATCTAATCAATTATGACGATTTAACTAGCGAAAACCTAAACCGGACAAAGGACCCTTATAAAATTCATAACTCTCCAACCGCTAGTCATAAAAAGGCATACTCAGTCTCTCTGGAAAGAGTACACAACCATCTACAAAAATCTAGTTGGCAAGATCTCCCAAATCTGCCTTTATCTAAGTCTAAAATACAGATGAAAACCTTTTGTCAGAAACTGATAGACAAAAAGAACAGTAGTAAAATAATAGCTATAACTTTCAATTGGCTGAACCAAAATCTATATTCTTTAAGAATCTAGAAATATGAGAGAATTGCCTACAAAAGTCGTGTTGGGAGACCTCCCTGATTCGGCCATTATCAAATTCTTATCTATTAATTAATACGACTATTGTAAAGTGACAGGGTTTCTAGACAGCAGTAAATAAATTAACATATCTCCCAAACTACAACTCCGAATTAAGTGATCTTAGAACCTACAGAAATCTGATGATATTCCCCACAATTCTCTAGGAGACACTAACCTCTAATTTCTCCTTGAACTAGACGAAAACTGACGAACAAAAAGAGTACAGATTACCGATTCATATTACAACAGTAACAACGATTCACTAAAAGACAACCACCATAGAAACTAATTGAACCAAATAGCAAGGAGTTGATAATTACCCTAGAAGACACGTGTGAACTCACTGAAAACACCACAAGGATCTCCTCTCCCCTTTCTTCTCCCTCTTCATCTTCTTTTCTCCTTGGCCGGCGGCACCCGCGAGTTCATCTCCCTTCCTCCTTCTTGGGCAAAGACAAGGGAGGAGGTGGAGTCTATGAGGCGGGGGGTTCTCAGTGTGGCGGTGGTACTATAGCACATGCATGCTATAGTGCATCTAGGGTTTTTGGCTGCCCCTAATGGGCCAAGGCTATGGGCCTTTGGCCCAAGATTTAATCCCTCTTTTAGAGAAATTCTGAAATTCCATTTTAAATCGCGATAAAAAGGTTTGAAATTCAATTATAATTCTAAAGATTGAACGGGGTATTACACCAGGGAAGCCAAATACCTTTCAGAGAACAACAGCGAAAGAAGAATCAAAGTGTGACATGTGGAACCCTTACGATATACCCACTGGCAATCGATTATGGGCCCGTGACCTAGTTCTTAGCCTTCTAGATCTTCAGTCTTGATCAACACCCATAATTATCCCTGTAGCCTTCTTTTATGCTTACTGACTAAAATAATATAAATAACGAGAATGGGTACATAACCGTACTCGTGAGTCAACAGACAATGCAATTATTATATATGCAAGGCTAAACAAAGGGAGGTTTAAGGTTCTTTTAATTTGCACAAAGCCATTTATTGAAATAGGGTAAGTAGTAGCAAAACGTGAGACTTTAGCATTTTAAATAACATAGGTTTTTCATAAAACTAAGTTTTATTATAAAGTATTTATGGATATACCGTCTCCTATACCATTGAGTGACTAAAGCCACCTAATGCTCAGGCTATCCCGTATTTATCACTGGTCCCTGGCCAAGCTTTCTCAACTCTCAAGGCTCCAACCCAACATTTCCAACTGCTGGGCACCAACCCGCCCTTTTCATTCCACACACACAAATGATTTTATAAAAATGAAGCTATATCAAGCAAGTTCTCAACACCATTCTTGACCGTAAGCACGGCTATCTAGATAGTTTTCTTACTCTGTAGAGTTGGTACACTTGACCCATGAGATAAATCAACTTATACTGCCCCGACACACTTTCGTAGATGTGTGGCCAATGTTGATTATCACAAGGCTTTTACAATGTCCCACCTCATTGCAACTTCGCACCGCTAGGTATCACCTCCTTCGGACTCTCCTACTTGCCACCGAGAGGTCTCCCATTTGCGTCGTGCTATTCTCGTGGCTTCATTCTCCCCCGTCTATCCACCCGCATCCACTAATGGCGAAGCCACACTGAGGCAAACAAATTAGTTAGCTAGGTCATAGGTGTTACCAACTTATGGTTGCACTGTTTTACATGAGAGGTCATTACCAGATTTGGTCTTTAATTGACTTAGACAGTACATCTACATACCAACTCTCTCTCATGCACTCGGCACCAGCCACTCTTTCCAGCCGCCCAAGTCAAAATCTGTTTTTCAGGTTTCTTTTGTTTTCAAAATAGCCTTTAGTCCAACATATCAGCCAGGCTCCAACCTTGACTACCCAATTTCATTTTCAAAAGATGTAATTTATTGCCCGAATGACAATGTAGCTAAACAAGGCTAAGCATGACACTTAGATACTGACTTATAACTAGTATGTAAACGATTAAGTCTAGGGTTATAACATCCCAAATTTCGATCTTTTCAAATAATTAATTCAAAATAATTAATTCAAAGATTTTGATTTTAATTTAGAGGTCCTGCTATTTCAAAGAGCATTTTTGAAGCTTTAAAAATAAAATGAATTATTTGCAATTTATTGGATTAATTTAGAGCTTAATTTGAATTTTCTAAAAAATAAAAATTTTAAATGATTAAAATAAACTTCAATTAAATCCAAAATTATTTTATTAAATCTATTTAGGTTCCAAGGTTTTTTGTGATTTTTTTCTATAATTTTTGGACTCTATTTGCTATGTTCTAAAAATCTATTTGATTTATTACTTAAATTGTAATTCGAAAATAAAAATTAGAAAAAAAAAATCAGATTTTCCCGACGGGTCACCCATCCGAAACCATCTCCCGTGCTTGCTCACTTAACTTGGCATTACTTCCCATGTGCTGCCAGCACTTCCGTTTCATTCAATTGATTATTAACTTCCCTTTTAATCCTTTCTTTACTCCTTTCTCTCTCCTCCTTTCATCTTCTTCTTCCCGAAGCAATTATTTGCTTTCTATCTAGCCGCCATGGCTGCCTTGCCCCAATGCTGGCACCTCCATGGCCGATCCTGACGCCGGCTCCGGCCACCTCCACCACCGCGCCGCCCCTCCCCTTGCTCCCTCTCCGCGCCGGCGCCATGCAAACGAGGCAACCCGAGCTCCATCTGCCATTAATGGTTGCCACCACCATTCTTCTCATTCAAAGCATTAAACTTGATTCCGTTTGAAGCACTAAGACTGCATTAACCTCACCCATGTTCTCATACAATTAGTTCCTGCCTCCTCCACTCCTTGCATTCAATGTTACCGTTTCTTCATTTACATCTAAAACTGAAGCTTTATTCTCTTGTCAATTGAAGCACCACCTTCACCCTATAAAAGGACCATCACGTTCCCTTCACCAAGGCAGACCCCATGCTCACCTCCCCTCGCTGGATCCATCACCAGAGCGCTGCCGTCCCTGTGTGCCGCCGACGCCCGTGCGCTCCAAATGCCGCTGTTATCGCCTCGCTCCGTCTCCAGCGCCGCCGCCGCACCATCGGGTAGAGGACCTCGTCGGGGTTCCATTTTTGTTGTTCACCGGCCGCCTCTCCTTTCCTCTCACCGGAGTCGCCATTCCTCCATGCGCTGTGCTTGCTTTCTGTTCGGCTAGATGGAAGACAATGAACAGTGCCCAATTTATCTAGTCATTGATTCATTCCTTTGTACATGTCTATTTTATTCATTCCAGAAATTCATTCTCTTTCATACCAACTCCAAATCCGTTGATTCTTCCTCCTAAATTCATCTAAATTCATCCTCTAATTTCTAGTATTTATTTTATAATTTTTTGTTTTTATTTAATTTCTGTTATTTATTTGGTCTGATTCGCGCGTGTAGAGTCTGACGTCACTGACGCGAGTTTGGATCAATAGGAAGCACTTATCTCCAATGTCAGGTGGGCTAATGTTAGGATAAAGTAGTGTAAAAGCCTTGTGATAATCGTTTAGTCGCACACCTTCGGAAGTGTGTTAAACAGACATTATAAATTGATTATCTCATGTGGGTCAAGCTGTACAACCTCTGCAGAGTGTTAAAAACTATTCGAATAGCCGTGCCCACGGTCAAGGGCGGGCAAGGTGCGTTTTCACATGGTAGATTTTGGTTTTGATTTCAAAAGAGTAAATTTTGGGAACCGAGAGCAGTTGGAACTCTGTGGTAGTTTCTGGCAGCTAGAGCCAGTTGGGCAGCTAGAGCCCTATCCTTTAAACCTTGGCAGCTAGAGCCTTGATGCTAGTTAGTAGCTAGAACCTCCACTAGTGATACAATTTATTTATTTATTGAAACTACGTTTGTCAAATGTGCTTTATGAAAACTGTTTAAACTTAAAATATTGCTTTGTGCAAATGAACCCTATAGCCCAATTGTTAAAGCTATGCATATGCATATTTCCCAAGACTCACGGAGTACTTTATGTACTCACATGCTACACTCATAATTAAATCTCAGAAGCCTTCAACGACATGGAAGAGGACTACGACTACTTCGCTTGTGGCTTTGATGAAGGACACCCGGAGTACTAGGTTCCGCTCCCCAGTTGAATGCCGGTGGGCAATTTAATGGGTCACCACTCGGAGTTTATCATTTATTGTTTCTGCTGCTGTAAGACTCAAGGTCTTTTGACCTCTTTTGTAATAAGTGGCCATAAGACCGGTACTCAGTTATTTATTAATATTATTTCGTGATTCAAACTTGTTATCAACGATGTTTCTACTGTGTGCACTAGCGACTAATCATGGGATTGGTGCAGAAATACACAAAGGGTTCGGATGTAGAAATCTGGTCCCGACAAGGGTGACAAGGATAATGTCCAAATTCAAGGATTTAGGAGTTTATACATTGTTAAGGCATTAACTATGAGCTAGACCAATATATTTGTATAAAACATAGCAATGCAATTTCATAATTTAAAGCAATATAATTACAAATATTAGGTGCAATATGATCAAAGTATTGACTTGCCTTACTCAATGTTCTGATATTCGCCTTTCTCGATATTTTGACAATAATCTCGCTCAACATGCTGATAATCATCATGTTCAATGTTCTGACAATCTTGATCCCAGCTTCATCCTTGTTGGAGTTGTCGATCCATTATATCTTCATATTCTAACTACGCATAATACGTTTGAACTTTAGAGCGACTGAAAGTAATAAAATGAAATCCAATAAATCCAAATACATTCAAACAAATGAAAACACTTCAAATAGAACTAAACATAATTACCGGTACTTCAGATGAGACCTAAATATATACTCATCTGGAGTTGATGAATGAAATACTGCAGACGAATTGTGTTCAGAGGAGCTGATGAAGGAAATACTTCAGACGAAGTATAACCAATGAGTTGATGAAGGAAATACTACAGACAAAAAATATCCAAAGGAGTTGAAGAAGGAAATATTACAGACAAAAGTAGATAAATCTAATAAGGAGAGGGAGAGTGTTCGCAAGAACATAACTCATCGGTTACCTAGATGGGGGAGATTACCTAGTTAGGTAATACTCTCAGATCTACTTTCAGATCACGGATCGTCCGATTACTGGGAACAGATACTAATGGATAATAGCCGGAGCATACGCGATGTTGTTTGGTGGATGAGCTTCTATCACTCACTGGGGAACACACCACCATGACTCACACGGCGCCTAGCTGCTCTAATGATTATTTTAGTTATTATTTTCTATTTACCGAGGAAGTTCTATGATAGCTATGTGAGACCTATGCATAAGTGCGGGGTTCACATAGGGTAGATATATGTCTCACCAACACAAGGGACCTAGTTTATTTAATAGTTCTTCTTATCGATTTATATTTATCAAGGAAATTCCATGAGCCTTATTGTAACACCCCAGCTCGACAATGTTGGACCGAAAAGGTGACTAAAGGGGGAGTGAATAGGAGCAGGATTTCTTTTTCACCTTGATTGAATTCAATAATAAATTCACTCCAACAGCTATGAAAGCTATGAAAATCAATATACAAGCACAGTGGAAGACTTGTATTGAATCCAATCAAAACCCCGAAGCAAATAGACCAAAATCCGAAAAATTAAAATCCAAATTAGTTGGGCGGTCTGACCTCCAACTAGAAATCGGTCTGACCTCCAGGCCAATGAACAGTAAAATCAGCCCGAACTCAAAATCACAAATTGGTCTAACTTTTGATCCGTGACTCCAAACCTTACCAAACTTGAAACATACCTTCCTAAGGATGTCAGGAAGCTATTCCAATCAACGATCATGAAGATTGTTGCCAAAGTTCTGACATTTTTCTGTTTGAGTGAAGGTTGCTCCAAAACCGAGTCAAAACCAAAATATAATCTAGAAACTTGCTCGTGGGTGACTGATGATCAAGATGATCCTAGATGTATTCCCACATATCACAGCAAGGTAAAACTAGGCTAGAACATAAAGAGATCAAAGAAAGCCTAAAAATCACGAAATACAGAGCAAGAACACAAAGAGACTCATCTTGTGAAATCTTTCCTTGAATTAATTTGATATGATGTTGGTTTACAGTCACTCCATCCAGGAGGACAAAGACTCAACACATGAGCATGAAATCAAATCCAACTCTCTAGAACCCTAACCTCCCACTATTCCTCTCTAACCCTAAAACACAAACTAGGGTTTAGAAAATACAAGGATTGAAGGGGTGCAGCTAGCACCCTCCTCTATTTATAGTGGAGGCTAAACCTTCTAGAAGAGTATTTATATTGGGCACCCGTTAAGCCCACACACAAACGGGTTTAACTCACGCACGTATTTTAAAGTGTCGTCTTCATCTCCTCTTGACCTAATCCGCTTCTCCTTGCGCCGTCTTGCGCCGCGGGTTGACAAAAGGTCACCAAGGCGGTATTTAGGTGAAATTACCAAAATACCCCTTCTCGATCTTTTTCCAAAGACCGAGTCTAATCTGCGTGAAGCACTTTCATGCTTCGACACGTGTAGGTTGATCAACGGCTCTCTTCATGTCGGTAAGTCTCTCCCATCCGGTTCCCACCGAAACCACCATGGCACCGACCCCCGCGTCGCTTGTTCCAATCCGTCGCACCGAACTGCCCGTTCGGTCTTCCTTGTCCAATTTGCGCCATGCTTGAATCCATTGACCTCACCTAGCATCCTCGATCGTTCTGGACCTCAGCTCTCCAAGCCTAGTCCCGATTATCCTCATCGTTGACATCCAAGCAACCTGCACAACAATAGACAAAGAAATCGATTCCGGGAACAAGTTCTTCGCAACTTGACCCTCGTTAGTCAAAACATGCATCATGCAACACATATGCACTGAAACCCATGAATATGACCTAACCAAACAATCATCGCCACCGAGTTGGCCGATGAACAAGTCAAAATCGGTCTGACCGCCACCCTTGGCTGGTCTGACCGCCCCCTGGCCAGTCTGACCGCCACCTGTTGGCCGATCTGATCGTCCAGCTGGGACTTAGCCAAATTTCCTCTTGGAAATCCGAAACCTACTGGAAT
The DNA here is from genome assembly GCA_036346405.1 of Phyllostachys edulis. Classification (NCBI taxonomy): domain Eukaryota; kingdom Viridiplantae; phylum Streptophyta; class Magnoliopsida; order Poales; family Poaceae; genus Phyllostachys; species Phyllostachys edulis. Next base: position 34,893,079 of record CM070563.1, read on the forward strand.
TTTCAAACCAATAGAACTTTTGCTTGGAAGCTCCAAATATTATGAGACCAAGTATAGTAGGATCTCCTCTCTTGCCTACACCTTCTATTTTTGGCCCAGCTCCAAAACTCAAAATCACTTTATGGCCGGTCTGACCGATTTCCAAAAGCCGGTCTGACCGCCACTCATGGCCGGTCAGACTACCACCTTGGCCGGTCAGACCACCACTTGTCTAACAGCATTTGAACTTTGACGAAAACGCGTGAATCGACAAACCTTCAATGCTATTGCCAATTGTATCATCATCCTAATATCGTGAGCATATCCCCATGATATCCACAAACAATGAGCCTAGAATGCTACTAAACTACCTTAACAATCTACTTTACATCTACTTACAATAAAATTTCAGTAAGCTTCTCTTCATCAATTAAACTAGCATTAATCTAAATAACAGATACAAGATACACATAACCATGTTATTGAACATCATGGAATGAATAAAAGGAGTCTAAGCAACTATATAGTCCTTGCTCAACAACTTTCCAATCATAATAAAATATTCTATCATAAAGAGCAAGAGTTCCTTACTAGCTATACGTTTTTCTTTGAAATTCGACAGAGTTTCACTTGTATTTTTAAGACTAAACAAGATTCTCGAAACAGCCTAACATGAGGGGATGTGATAAATCAATAATGAGATTCTAAAGCATGCTCAAAAGCAACTGCAAGAAGTACGCAACTATCTCAATTACAAAGTAATTAGTTCATCACGAAGGGTGAGCATAATCTTAGAAAAGAAGTAATAACAGGTTCTCTTTGATTTAAACGAATGTGCCATTTTTATTTGCCATAGGTAATCTCCAGTAAAGTGCACCAAAATTATATCCCTTCTCATGCATGCCGCTTTCATGGGGAGTACCTAAACAAAACATCAACAACAAGTGTGAGTCCTCGACTCAGCAAAGACACCCAATGTAACAGACTGAACAACATAAACAAATATTTAACACTATAATGTTCACATATAGCCATAAAAACTGAATTCATAAATTAATCTCTTCTACTTTCATGCAATGCAGATGTCAAGAATGCAACTCTCTTCCTTCTTTGCAATTACCGGTAATGCTTAGTAGTGCATCTGTCGATGCATACTCAAGCCTGTGCCTTCTAGAACAGGGACCTCAAGCCCACACTCCATGAGTGAGGGGACCTCATGCCCGTCCAATACATGATGGGGATCTCAAATAAATCAATACTTGGCTACCACGTAGTCTAAGACTCAAGAATGAAAGCTTTGATGCAAATGAGTGTAATATACTTAATCAATCATGAACAAATATCATCCATCAGCATGATTATGAATAAAATTCATACAAGTAAAACAATAGCATTCTCATGACTTTTCTATCCGCATGTTTTACACACTAATTGCACTTGCCTCAACCGTATGATGGGTGACGACAAGTAGAGGGCTCTAACCCCAGTTTCACACCATTATCTGACATTTGTAACACATACTAAGAATACCATCCAAAAGCACACAACATTACAATAAAACTAAATAGACATATCCACTCCTAATCGCAACCCAAAACGAAACCATTCCTTCCTGAACACCATTATGTCCAAAACAGAACAGACACCTTAGAAAAAAACATAACTTTTGATCTTTAGCTCCAAAAATCAAGAACTCAGACTTTCTGGAATCTACACACATATACCCACAATTCTCAGGTCATCGAAAGTTCAGATTATTTTGTCTAAACCTTGTTTTTAACTCTGAAGACAGATCTGTCATCTTCGGTAATATTGACTTAGAAATTCCATAACTTTTAATTGGTTCATCCAAAAACAGTGATGTAAGACATTCTAGAATCCACAAGGAATTATCTACCATAATAAATTTATGCCAATTTTTCTATTCTACATCTAATTTTGCAAACTTAACATTTTTCCCAACTGTTCCCAACAGAAAGTCAAAACTGAAATGCATACTTCAAAATTTCATAACTCCTATTTTACTTGTCAAAAAATTGTGTTCTTAGACTCTAGGAAATTATCACAAAGTTATCTATCTATTTCATGCAAATCAAAATCCCAAATTCGTCTATTTTACAATTTTAATCTATATAACCATGTCTGCTACCAGAAACTAAAGAACTAAACAGGTAGTCGGAATGCAAAAATCATAAATAAATATCTACCCATCCAAAAAACATGCACAAATACTCTATGGAAAGCTATTTGAATTATACACAAATCTCTAGGAGACAACATCCTTAGATTTATACTAGAATTAATCGAAACTACAGAGCAATTCGAACAACAGAATACCCAATCTGCTACCCAATTCTCCCAACTAGCAAAAGTGCTAAACGAAACAAGGGAGATCTATTCGTACCCTTGGAACCACAGTGGTACAGCAAAGAAAACGGAATAGTCTCCACGAAAATGCCCTTTTTCTTCCTTCCTTCTTCTCTCTTCCTTTCTCTTCCCTTCTTCCTTGGCCGGCAGCAAGGGGTAGTAAGGGGGTGACATGGCTTGGCCAAGGAGGATGGCATGGAGGGGGGCGGCAGTAGGGGGAGGGTGTGCTATAGTAATGACAAAGCTATAGTACCGTGTGCTATAGTAAAATTGTCTGGGTTTTGGTTGCCCCCTTCTTAAACCAGCTTTCCACTTGGACAAAACAACGTGGGCCAAAAGCCCAAGATTATTTCTCCTCTAAAAATCTTAATTCTCTTTTTAAATCCTGTTAAATACCTTTCTCGTTTCAATTAATTCTCTAATGTTAAATGGGATATTACACTTAGCTGGAACTTCCAGGCATTGGCTAGACATTAGCCTAACAATAGATCAGGGGATTTATGGGTTTGGGTTTATTGCCACGGCGATCTTTAGCTAGTTTCATTACTTGCATGGCTCGGACTTACTAGTATGAAGTTGTGACATGGCTACTGCTAGTCTTTGTGACTATCTGATTAGGCCTAACTTAACTACTAGCGATTTGTTTAACTAAACACTTAGAGTTACTAGCTATTGTATGGGTATTTGTGACATGCCACAATCCTAGTTAGGTTTTAGCGAACACAATCATTTTGCCTAATCAATAATTTAGTAAAGGTTCACTTGTAAATGTATGTTCCTATGATGTATTATTTTATGATGATGACCTAGGGTCTACTGACCATTGGATTGTGCGCGTATGTATATGTCTAAACATAACTATCATTCTAGGTTCTAGCTACCTGACCTGATTACTGATCACTCGACATCGCATTTTATATAATGATATATTGATTTATGCTATAATCACTTTAGCATTGGTCTAGTTTTCATATGACACTTGGGATGATTTTATATTATATGATCTGCTATTAAATCTGGTTCCTTAGGTTTATTTACTAATGGCACTCACTACCATCTACTTATTTGAGCTAACCCTATTATATCATCTACTAGTTACCATTTGGATTACTTGTTTTAACTAATTTAGTTTAGTCATTGACATCATTATATCTAGTTCTATGGTTCACTGATAATTGGGACAGTCATATCCTAATCACAACTTCTAACTAGTTTGGTTCTTTTGATCAATTGTCAATGACCCTTTTAATTTATACTCTATCAATCATATTTTGCTAATTGTTTTATCAAAATGCCCTTCCTGGCTATTTTTAATCAACATTTAATTACTTATCTTAGTCATTTAATTAGCTCAATTAAGCAAATGAAATGCTACTAGCTGATCATCAAAGTTTTGAATATAACTTATACATTACAGTATTTAATCTAGCTAGTTGATCAATTAAGCTCTAACTATTCTTAATTAGCCCCTAACCAGCAAAATTGCATCTTGCTCACTGATCGTTTTCATCTAACCCCTAAGTACATAATTAAATTAATCTATCACACTACTCTTTGGTTAAATGAGTCATCTAATACTAAATCATCAGTTCACCACATTAGTCCTTTGATCGGCTAGGGCCCACTGTCATAGAGCCATTTCATTTGGAAGAGGTCCACCGCCATACACTATACACAGAACCAACAGAGGGAGAGCAGACTCGGAATAGAGGAGGGCAGAGCTAGGACCAGAGGCGGCTCGGGTAAGGCTTGACGCTGGCGAGGGGGGTCATCGGCGGCGACCGGTGGTGGCAGAAATGGGACCGGCCGGGGAAGGTGGTCCAAGGGGTGGTGGCGGCACGGATATGTAGAATCCTTTTTGGATACGAATAGTCATTTGCCCTCAATAAAAGGGCACTCATGTAATCAGATCTTGTGAACAAGAGCAATAGAGCAATAGAAAATCAGAAAAACTGTTGTTGTTTTAGTGGCACAAAAAAATTTCTTGTGTTCTTGCGTTCACGTTCTAGATTCCATTGTGTGCGCGAATGTTCATCTTCGGTTTGGCCCAACAATAATGCCATCATCCTCTCTCCAACTGCCCAAGGTGTGTTCTTGCTAAAAGACATTGCTGACTTCTCTTAGTTAATGACCTGGCCAGAAACTTCCTCATGCATCCTTAGAATGTAAGATTATTTCATAGTCGAATGTGTCGCATGCAACTAAATGAAATGATTCTAATAAGAAATGGTATCGTGTGATGGTTGCTTGACTTAAGGAATTAGAATCATGGGTTTAAATCCCCTCTCCTCTCCCTCTAAAATAGCTAAATGAGTATGTGTATGTACTGCTAAATAGTGGCTTTCTGCTCCTAATGAATTGTCTTGGTGACTAATGGTGCACGCATGGAGCAGTGCTAGTTAAGGCTGCTCCCAATAGGCAGTATCTTAGTGCAGTTTCTTTAGTGTATGAGGAGTGTTAGGATGCTATCTTTCTAATGCATGGTTTCTTATGGTGTAGTATCTTAGGCTGTTTCATTTAATTACATACAGGATCTTTACTAGTATTTGAGCATTGTGGTCTATTTGTGGCATGTACTAAAGCAATGCATGTATGATCTTCCCAATGCACGGGATCGATCACAATAAATTTTATGTGTTGGATTTTGAGACCGAACCGGTATCCAGATTAGATACTAGAGTACACTCTCTCTTCATTAACTATGGTGCCACATCATCATTTTGCCTATATGGCAAGTTTAAGATACCAGCTAGGGTGGAACGCTGGGAGCAACCTAATTGCATGAAGGTGCATTAGTTGGCATGGTGTTATTGCTGGCTGCATGCATTAGTTTGGCATGGTGTTATTGCTGGCAGCATTATGCATTCATGAGAAAGAGTCAATAATGGATCAGCTCGATGCATGCAGCATGGCTGCCGTTTGGTGGCCTTGTTCGGTGCTTTCAGTTTCTGAACTGAGGTGGTCGGTGGCTATTAAATGGATGCTTGTTCGGCTACCAATTTCTCCAATATATAAGCTGCACACAGGAGCATGCTGAGAAGATAGATCAAACTAGAAAAAATAAGCGAAGTTCGTGGCGTGGCAGTGCACATGCGATTGCTCTGTTAATTTGGGTAGTGCATATGTAGTAAGGATTGTATACACACCTAATAGTTCCAAAGCTTGCATGGTTTAATCCCATATTTGGTAGACCAGTGTGGTCAGAATTCACTAGTCAGAGACCTGGCAAAGACATGGATGAAGACTTGGTCGGAATTCACTGGTCGAAGACCTGGTTAGAACACACTGGTCAAAAACCTGATCAAAAAACCTAGTCGAAAACCTGGTCAGAGTCCTGGTCGAAATACACTAGTCGGAATCGTAGACCAGGGTGTAATCAGGAGATGATAGACACTACTTAATTACCATTAATTGGTTTTGAATTAGCAGTTACCTGTGGTTTAATATGAGTTTTATTAGACATTTACTAGTGAGTAATTGTCTCATTCTTAAAATGATCTAGAGACGTCCAGGCCTAGAAAGCGAATTGAGTTTCTCCTATTCTTCTTCTTCCTCTCTGTTCAACTATGTTGTCGAACCAAGTCATCCCTTCTTCTCGGCATGCATCGGGAAGGAGGATGAGTGGGCATCTCCGAACCATTGTCATATAGTACACCTACGCGGGAGCAACAATAAGGTTTATGGGATGCTCCATCTACGTCCTGCACTGCATCGAGCCTGCTTTACTTCATGTTCTTCATCAAGCTCGGCTATGATTAGAAGTACAATGTATTGCCTGTTGTTAGCATTGTTCTATGCATCTCTAGTTATATGTGATCTTTACCTCGTAATAAAATCTAAAATTAAAATATTACGTATATTTCTAACAAGTAGTGCAGGGTCCCAGTAAATTTGGAACCCCATTTTCCATCCATTCGTTCATAGTCTCCAGATTCTTTAATACCACATCCTCCATATATTCCTTTAAAATTCAGGTCCTGTTTGCATTATGAAAAAAAAAAACAATGCAACAGAACTACGATAACCCATGTGCACATAGTTCCGGGGGGAGGCCCAATATAATGGCCCATCAGAGCGAGACCTATTTCCAGAACCCTAGCCCACACGCACATTCTCCTCCTCAATACAAACTACCCCCTCTTCGCTTCGACCCAAACCCTAACACGAGCACTCTCTCTCTACCTCCCAGCCGACGCCTCCGCGCGCAGCCGCAGCCATGGGTGAGCGCCTCCTCCTCCCTTAGCTCCTTCCTCTTCCTTCAAATTTTTTGTGTTCTTACAGGGAGTCTTGACCGCCGATTTTGATGGATTGTGGCAGGGGCGTACAAGTACGTCTCGGAGCTATGGAGGAGGAAGCAGTCCGACGTTATGAGGTTCGTGCAGCGCGTGCGGTGCTGGGAGTACAGGCAGCAGCCGGCGATCGTGCGCGTCACCAGGCCCACCCGCCCCGACAAGGCGCGCCGTCTCGGCTACAAGGCCAAGCAGGTTTCTCTCCCTTCAGATCTCTTCGTGATTTGCTCATCTTTCTTTGTGTTCTTGCTAATATTGTATCGGTAGCTCTGTATCTATCTTGTGGTGGTCGTGTGTGAAGATCCTGTTGATGCCTGTGTAGTTTTCTTGTCCTCGAAGGATGTTTGATTTGTAGTTTAGGGAATTGGCCATTTAGCATTCATTTTACTCAGTAGTATCGTCATTTGTTAGTTTGTTTTTTTACTGTGCCGCTCTCTCGTGGATGAATTGTTTCGTTTTTGTGGCAAACAAAGTGAAATACATGCGGTGGTGATCACTTTTTTTCGTAAATGAAATGGATGTTACATCAGATGGAAATCTTACTATATGAATGCAGCAGGATACAATGCCATCATATGTCTATTGCTTTAGGAATATCTGGTGGTGCTTTAGGGATTCTAGATGTGATGATGGGTTGCTTTGGGTTGTGTTGCACCATTTTGTTAATTGTTTGCTTAGTAGGAACAATCTGCTGTTTAGCTTGTGGCTTAATAATTCGATAATTGGAACTAAGTTAATTACTCCATGATTTTTGGCACTGGTTGTATTACGTGCTTAGATACTGTGTCACCGATTAAAGCTTGCAGCCTCACATATTTGTTTCATTTGTGGAAAACAAGTTACTGGATATTTTTACTATGTTTCTGGGGGAGCTTTGCACTAGCCAATATTATCATGTTGGGATATTTCTGCAGCTTTCTTCAAACATTATTGTAGCGACTGGCTTCAGGTAATACAATTTTTTCAGTTTGTTTGCTTTTTTTTGAACCGGGAATTGGCTCTGTTGGTTTGATATTTAGTGCAGTCTTCCACCATTTAGCTAATACTAGTTACTTGCTTCTTAGCGTCAGTGAGCTGTGCCTTTTAGTCCTTATGCAATGGAAGTGTTCGCCTGTCAGCATCCGACTATATTCTATCATGTTCTTTGTTCTGTTTATGCTGTTAGCTAATTTGATCTGTCCATAACCTGTACCATCCTCTCCATTTTTTGTGTTTGTATGCATGTTTTTTGACCTATCTTGATAGCTGAGGCCAATTTGATTATATATGATGAATTATGAATGTTTCTGACCCTATGATCAAAATGGCTGTTTTTAACTATATGTGCTATTTGTCTACAGGGATATGTGGTTTACCGTATCCGTGTCAGGCGTGGTGGCAGGAAGAGGCCAGTGCCCAAGGGTATTGTTTATGGCAAGCCCAAGCACCAAGGTATCACCCAGCTCAAGTTCCAGAGGAACAAGAGGTCTGTTGCTGAGGAGAGAGCTGGGCGTAAGTTGGGTGGTCTTAGGGTGCTCAACTCCTACTGGGTGAATGAGGTACATGATTTAACAGATATCTGTAGAGAGATCATTTTAGAATTCTATCTTTTTTTCACTAAGGCTTGTACATGTCCTTGTCTATTAACACAGGACTCGACCTACAAATACTTTGAGATCATCCTCGTGGACGTTGCTCACAGTGCCGTCCGCAACGATCCAAGGATTAACTGGCTCTGTAAGCCTGTGCACAAGCACCGCGAGCTCCGTGGGCTCACCTCTGCTGGCAAAAAGTACCGTGGCCTGCGTGGTAAGGGTCACCGGCACCACAAGGCGAGGCCCTCACGGAGAGCCACCTGGAAGCGCAACCAAACAGTTTCCCTCCGCCGCTACCGTTAAGCTTATGTGCTTGGATTTTCTTCACTGTGGAATCTGTCTCTTGCATACTTTGATAGTATTTGTTTGCGCTGTCAATTTTTGCTACATTTGTTCTGAGCACCTTGAACACTATATCAGAAGTTTTACTTCTGAGCAATGCCGTGAACTATTTCCCATTTGATGTGTTATCAGACAATGAGTGGTTATCAAATGCTGTTTGCTCAGGCGAAGCACTTTTTGTGGTTTAATATGGTGAGTCAAATCTTTTCATGGTCTTTACCCATGTGGCAATATATTTCCAATGCGCCCGTCAGTGTTTGGAAACCAAGTTTATTTATAAATGTTCATATTAGGATATCGGTTGATGGCCAATAGTCTTCTGTTAAAAGAGCAGGTATTCTAAGCATTTTATGTTTGCTTTTGCTCAGCCAGTGGGTCATAGGCAGCTGTTTGAACAACTTGTGAGATCATTTTATTATTCAGATGTTGCTTTCTTTTGCAATAACTTCTAACGGAAATCTCGGCTGGTAACCGGCGAAAACCAGAAATTGGAGGTGAAATCTGTTTCGAGGGCTTGCTTTGGGAAAAAAGTCGGAACATAATTAAAAGTACAAGCGGAAGTCTATGATTTGTAGAGGTAAACTTAATCAATAATAAAATCGAATTGAATACAGATATTTTGCAACATTTGTCCCTGAAATCAATTTAGTACTATTCTTGGTCCTTATCCATCAATCCCAGACCCTACGTTTTATATTGTAGACTACAAACAAGTGCTAGATCACTGAACTAGAATTTTTTGCGGATACGACACTTTTTCGATGCGTATTTAACCACGGCGGTGATGTATTTAGCAAATCTGGCGTACTGCCATTGTGCACCAACGCTGTCAACACCTGCCACGTCAGCCGCTAGCGCATGGCGGGCATATGCCAGCCCCTTGGCACATGCCCACTATGCGCCAGCCACACACCACTGCATTAGCTTGTTAATTAGTCATTAATTAGTGCATAGTTAGGTTAATTAATTAGTTAGTTAGGTTAGTTAGTTTTACGCTGAAATTTTGAGGAATTTTAAAATATAGCAAATGAGTCCAAACAATTATGAAATTTTTTGTGGAGCTTTCTGGCACCGTGTACTTGCTTGTGTAAATTTTTTTATAATTTTATTCGTTCAGAATTGTTCTCGCTATTTCGTATAAGTATCCTGTTCGTATAAATCAATAAATATAGAAAATGAGCTCCAAAAATTATAAATTTTATTTTGAAGGGTCCTCACGCAGTGGACTTGATTGTGTAATGTTTCAACAATTTTATATGTGTTCTTGTGTTGTCTCGAAAATTTAGGATTTAGGTACCGAAAATTTCGATTTTAGGTTTTGGAAATTAGGGTTTCATGATTTCATGTGACTTGGAATGTATAAAAAAAGCTACATTGCAACTCCATTGGAGATGCAGATATACAATATGGCGCCTCCTTACGCTTTCGCTACACGATCCACGCACCTTGACCGTTTCATGGAGAATTAAAAAACCTTGTGGTGGCCATCTTTCTCACCGTCCTTCCTCCCTCCTCCGCACATCTGTCGCCTCGTCCAGAAATTCCGATGCCAACGCTTACGGAATTCCCAGCGCCAACGTCGCGACTCTTCATCCGCTCGGCTATAAATACCGAACTCTGGCACCCGCTCTTCACTCATCTCATTTGTGTTTCGATTCTCATTCTTGTGCTCATCGCTGAGAACTCAGAGAACGTAACATAATTATTTTTATTGGGAGGTTAATTGTTTTCTTGCTTCTCGTCGCTCGGCCTTGATTGATTACTTTCCCCCGAAGGGCAGGTAATTTGTCGGATACTTTCGCAGGACATGGACGACTTCGACACACTAGCCCGACGTGGAGAGTCCAGCAACAAGGGGAAGAGAAGGCTCCTTCGACCGAGACCAGCCGACGTCGAAGCGTATCAGGCCGACCAGGCGCACTCCGTATCGAAGACATGAGTTATATACAATTTGCATCCTAGTTATATTTATTACTGTACGATCCACTTACATCATGAAATCGTAGGACATAGACAACTTCTACACTCACCGTCACCATGCGCAGCCCTGAGACAAGGGCCACTCGCTATGGCACCGCGGAGACTAGTTGCACACATTGTTAAATATGACACTCTTGGTCAAATTATCAGTTTGTCGTGGATGATTTGTATTGTACTACAAGCTACATAAGATTGTGCATGAACTAACTGAGGGAAATGCGTGGCTTGCAGATCATATAACGATGTACTGTAGCATTCGAAATGCACACGGGTCATAGGCTACGGTACATCATTATATGATCTGTATGTCATGTATTTCCCTCAGTTGGTTCATGCACAACCTTATCTAGCATGTCATACAATACAGTATTAAAGAACATCATCCGCATTAAACCGATAAACAAATATAGAGTATCCTATTTGATCGAGTTATATGTGATAATACCCCTCCTTTTTCATCCCGGTTCATGCATAAGCTTATCTAGACTTTGGTATATCCCGTGTTATGCGATTATGTTTAGGTATATTTGTATTCATATTTTGTTTTGCTATATTTGTACGCGTATTTTGGTTGTTACGTGTGTACTCTAGCGCTATATTGTATGTCGACATCTCCAATGGAGTTGCAATGTAGCTTTTTTTTATACATTCTAAGTCACATGAAATCATGAAACCCTAATTTCTGAAACCTAAAATTGAAATTTTCACGACCTAAATCCTAAATTTTTGAGACAATGCCAGAACATATATAAAATTGCCGAAATGTTACACAATCAAGTCCACTGCGTGAGGACCCTTCAAAATAAAATTCATAATTTTTGGAGCTCATTTTCTACATTTATTGATTCATACGAACAGGACAATTACGAAATAGCCAGAATAATTCTGAGCGAATAAAATTATGAAAAATTTATACTAGCAAGTACACAGTGTCGGGAGGCTCCAAAAAAAATTCATAATTTTTTGGACTCATTTGCTATGTTGTAATATTTCTCAAAAATTCAGCCTAAAACTAACTAACCTAACTAACTAATTAATTAACCTAACTATGCACTAATTAACAAGCTTTTGTGGCTGGCGCATGGTGGGCATCGCCAAAGGGTCAAGTGCGTGCCCATATGCGCCGGCGTGGCGTGTGTGTCATTGTGGGCCTTGTCGGCGTTAGCGGCGTTAGCGTGTGCCAATACCAGGTGTCGTGATTTCCAGCGTTGGCGCATGATGGATGTGCGGTAGCGCTGCCAGATTTGCAAATACATCGTCGCCGTGATCAAATCCGCAAATACGCAACTAAAAAGTGCCGTATCTGCAAAAAATTCACTGAACTATGGACGCCTGTCACTATCTTGCGAGCGCATATTGTAGGAAACAGTGGACGAGTATCTTGTATCTACATACACAAGGAGTTGCTTTCCTCGCATTATCAGGCTAATTAAGCAACCTTGCATAAAATAAAACAAAAGTTAGCCAAGCAAAAGAAGTCCGAGTAATAATAATAAACATTTGGTAGTTCCTGTGTACTTGTATCGGTTTCAAGTCTAACATTTAGCTCTTTTGGCCCAATTTGGCAGTCCATTATAATTAGGCTTCGTTTGTCGTTGCGATGAACTGTAATAATCTTATTTATTAGAACTACTTTCAAACACTTTTGTATTTGAGTAGCTATTTTCTAAACCATTTTGCAAACGAACATATTCTTGCATTCCAAGCAAAAGATGATATGTAAGTAGTTATGAAAGAAAGAAATTCCATGTGAGACTGCTGAATAACAGAAATAAACTATCCAGCTTTTCTTACTGTTAAGTGCTCCACAGACTAATCCTGCTTTTAAAAGAAATGAATAAACAAATTTCAAGAAAGGCCTGTCTCTGAAACCACACATGTAAATTTCTAACGGTGGGATTCTGGCCATTGCAAGTAGCAACCCCAAGCTGGGCCCCACAAATTTTGTCTGTAACTAACATACCATTAGCGTAGACGCAGATACATAGCCTACAAGCTTTAAAAAAAAAGGTGAACTACGTTGAATTGCCCTGCTTCTTGACATCATCTTAAACAGTGGCGTAGCCAGTCAGTGGACACGCCTCAGGCTAGCCTAGTGAAAACATCGGTCCAGCTTTGCCTTTGTATTCCTTGTTCATGGCACATTACGATTTTGATCTAGACCTGTGTATATTGCCTCGACGGTCTGAGATCCAGCTTCGCCTCTGATCTTATACAAACTTAATCTTGTCATGTAGAGTGGATACTCGCAGAAATTGGCTCTCTACATTCCGATTTCCTCACTATTCTCTGAAGTCAGTCGTTTTAGTCAATGTACTCAGCTACTAATGTGATACCATTGGAAACTGACTCAATTTTACTTTATGAGATTTCTTAGACTTTTTTTTTGGGGCGAGTAGGTGTTTCGTAGATGGATAACTGTGGGGTAGTTTCAAAATTGTCATGGATTAATTAATCTTTGTTTTAGAGTAGTTCAACTTGAACACATCATCATACTTCTCCAATATGTTAAGAGTAAAAGAAGAGGGCAAAATTATTATACTACTCCCACGTCTCTCTTGTAAACCTGTGTGCAAATAAAGCTGGTTTCTTTATATGATTATTGTAAAGTTATTATACTACACCCACGTCAGACCTCTTCTAAACCTGTGTGCAAATAAAGCTAGTTTCTTTATCTTATTATGTTAAAGTACTTACATATTTTATTGTGGGGAATGCAAATCTTAACTCAACTGCATACGCATGTGCATAGAGGTGTTAACGGATCGAATACGAATCAAACAGTCGTATTTTCTAAATGAATACGAATAATAATTCGAATATTGTCGAATACGAATACAAATCGAATACCTACTCAATTTGGTCGGATTCGGATATCCTCATAACTTACGTAATTACAAGATATTTATGATACTTTATCCTCATATATACATAGCAAACCTAATCATTCTAGTTTATCTATTTCACCTAAAAACATGAATTCATATTAAACTAAAAATACTCATCCAACTAATTAGACATACTGCAATAAAATATGTATATTGTTTTATCGAATTCGAATTCGAATACGAATACGAATAGTGCGAATAAAATAATATTTCAGATGACAAAAGTCCATACCATATTCGTTTCCATATTTTTAATGCAAATACAAATACGAATAGGGAACAAATTATTAATCGGATGGAAAAATTTAAACCATATTCGCTACCAACCGAATTCGAATGATGGATAAAATGGATAATTCAGATTTAATTGACACCCCTACATATGCATCTAAGTTTCAAAAATTGCATTTACACATTGAAAAAATGGGGAAATCGATCATTTGCCCACATCTTCGATGTCATTTTTATCATTTACCATTTTTTTCATTGCACTTAATTTTTTGCCAATATTTTTCTTATACTTGATCATTTACCACAGAGTTAGAGAGACAATTGATTATTTGATGACTTTGGCTCTGTCTTCTTCTTCTCATCTTGCTCGTCTTCTTTGCTTCGGCCATGGCAGCCCGGCCGCCCCCTGCCTGCACCTAGCCACCCAACCCGCAGTTGCTCGAAGCCCCGAAAACACACCACTCCTCTCCACAGCCCACAACAATTCCTCTCCTCCCAACCCTAATCTCTTCTCCCCATCCATTCCCCAATTCCCCAACGAGGCAACGACTCATGAGGACCATTGGACTAAGCGGTGGTGTGGACAGGACGGCGCGGCAGCAGGTAGCACGACATGGTCACACGGAGCTAAAGCCAACACCCAGTAGGCAGCGTGGAGCAGCAGCCAACACCCATCTCTATAGGTCCTCAATTTCAATTTCATGATTTCAATTTCGGAATTTGGGATTTATGGAATATGGTGATGGGAAATTGGTGTTGCCGGCGACGACAGATGAGGCGTAGGCACTGTTGTCAAACTTCCTGGCGTTCCACCGATGTCACCCGTGCTTGGCAGCGCTAGGGTGCATGCGTGTCAGATCTTGAAATTTTAGAATTCAGATTTGGTAGCATTAGAGACATTTCAGTTAAGGGACGGTCGGGATGAAGCGATACCTCTTCGATAAAGAGATCCAGTGGCAGGCCAGGAAGGTGCGGTGATGATGATTCGATGGCTAGGATCGCTAGATAATGTTTCGACTCAATCTGACGGTGGAGGACGTTGGCTGTTACTGTTTACATTTTGCGTTACCGTTTACTATTCACCGTAAGAAACGGTTGTGTCGGGAGCTGGCGATGCTGAGAAGCATAAATGCGCCACCTCTCTGTAATGGAAAGGGATGGATTGTAAACCCTAATTCATTTTATCGCTTTTACCTTCCTCTTTAGAACTTCAGTTGCATTTCATTGCTTCTCTCAATATACAGACTAAAGAAATCCCCAAAACAATTCTCTGAATATTGTAAGTTTCTATCCAATACAATCGGGTCCTGACAATATTGGTATCAGAGCTCACTGATCTTCGGCAGAATATAGATCTGTAGCTGTTCGTGAGTGGAGAGGGTTGGGAAATTTATTTCCTGGTAAAATTCCGGATCTGGCTTGCGGAAGATTCAGATCTGTAAGAGAAAGTAGGAGTATACCGACAGTGAGGGTTGGGAAGGATTTCAGATCTCTTCCTGTAAAATACCTCGAGCCGTTGGGGAAGTAAGCAAAGAGGAGATCCAAGATGCCCAAGGGAGTTAGACCTACAGAGGAGGAAATGAGTGAGGTAGAAGAAGTCAAGAAGGAGATGGCTCGTATGCAGCAACAAATGGAGTCTGACTCGGCACATGTTCAAGTTCAGTTGGGTCAATTTCAGGAGCAGGTTCAATCCAATTCTTCAAAACTTGACATGGTGATGGACATGTTAAGAACTATGATGGACAAGAATAGGGCAGGAGAGGTGGCCAGCAATTTGGCAGCAATTGGAGGCGATGAAAGCCTGAGATTGGGGAAACAACAAACCACAACACCAACACAAATGAGGCATCAAAGAGCGACACCAGGCAGTAGACATTCATTTGCTTCGAATGGTGATACAGGTAATACAAATCACGATGCATCCCATTTTCCTTTCACTTTTCCCCCAGAGAATGCTGGTGGTGGTAATCCAACTGTGAACATACTTGAGCTTAACCATAGGGAGAAAATGGGAATTAATGATGGTCATCAGGGGTTGTCCACTGGAACTTTTGGAGTGAGCGTTTATTCTATGGCAAGTGGAACTTTTGCGCCACAGTATACCTATTCCAATCCTCCATTTGTACCACCATATACGCCATTTCAATACAATCCACAGCTTCCCCAAGGATTAATTCCACCTTCTAGAGGAGATCGTATGTGGGGTTATCCATGGCCACGCGCTCCTAAAGTCCAGCCTAATGGCAATAGCCCGTGGTTAGCAAGGATTTCGAATCCATATCACCAACAATTCAGTAGAGGTCCAAAGTTGGAATTTCCCAGATTTGATGGAGAACAGCCAGAGGCATGGATAAGAAAAGCTGAAAAGTATTTTGAGCTGGCAAGAATTTCAGATGAGTAGAAAGTACCAATAGCAGAGGTTTATTTAACTGGGAGAGCAGATCAGTGGATTAGCAACAATGATATTAACACTGGGCTCTTATCTTGGCGGCAATTTTGTGACATGATTAAGAAAAGGTTTCCTGCAGAAACAAGATATGAGGTGATTGAAGCTTTTAGGGGGTTGAACCAAGAAGGCACAGTGGAAACATATATAGATAACTTCGAAAAGATGATGACCTTAGTTAAAAGAAATAATCCTACATTAAAGGAGAGGTATTTTCTAGATTACTTCATATCTGGATTGAAGAACTATATTAGAACCCTTGTGAAGTCACTGGAACCAGATTCTCTAGTTGAAGCTTATGCCTATGCAAGAAATTATGAGAATAGCTAGTACTACAAGAAGGTGCAGTCCTGGAATCAAGGGACAAACTCAAAAGGAAGCTATCAAGGAAGTACACAGTCTAAATGGAAGGGGGGAAATGTCAATAAGAAACATAGTGAGAAAACTACTGCTAGTACTGGAAGCAAATGGAATGGAGGAAAGTGTTTCAAGTGCAATGAACCTTGGGTTCCTAGCCATAGTAAGGTATGCAAATTCTAGAAACAAATTCATCTTATTACAGTGGAAGATGAGGAAGAGAGTAATGAAGGCAATCCCGAGGGGGGCATTCACTACACCTCCTAGCAGTCCTGAGCATCAAAATGAGGGCAACACAGAAGTTCAAGTCTCAATGCATGCCATTTTGGGAACTAGTTCTAGAGTTAGCACCTTCACCTTGAAGGTTAAGCTGGGTAAGATTAATGTGATGGCTTTGGTAGATAGTGGGAGTACTACTACTTTTATAACTCCATCCATTGCACTCAAGGCTAAGTGTAAAATCAGTAATCATGTGCCCATCAAGGTAGCAGTGGCTAATGGAAGCACATTGTCCAGTGAGTCTCAATGCCTAGCTTGTCAATATGAGATACAAGGAGAGGAGTTCATCATAGATTTCAGGATACTGGAATTAAAGGGATATGGTATCATATTGGGGAGTGATTAGATTTATAAACATAGCCCAGTGAGTCTCAACCTGAAAACCAGAGAATTCAGCATTTACAAAGATGGGGTGAGAAACATCAAATTTGTGGATGAAACTTATCCAAAAGAGAATTGTGTGATTGATGCCTTGCAGTTGAATAAATTAATGGACAAAGGGGTCAATGGGGCTGTGATATACTCCAAGACCATCTTGACTATGGAAGGGGAGTCGAAGGAAATGCACATTGAAATTAAGCACATGCTAGATGAGTACTCTAATATATTCAAAGAGCCTACAGACTTGCCTCCTGTGAGAGAACAAGACCACACTATACCTCTAGTTCCAGAAGCTAAGCCTGTAAATGTGAGGCCTTATAGATTACCCCATTACAAGAAATATGCAATGGAAGAATTGGTGGAACAGTTACTGAAGAATCAAACCATCAGAAATAGCTTTAGTCCATATTCCTCTCCGGCTATATTGGTAAAGAAGAAGGATGGGACATGGAGGTTATGCATTGACTATAGACAGTTGAACTCTAATACTGTTAAGAACAAGTACCTTATCCCTATTATTGAAGATTTGCTAGATGAGTTGAATGGAGCAAGGTACTTCTCAGAGGTGGACCTCAGATCAGGCTATCACCAGATAAGGATGCAACCTGCAGACATCTATAAGACTGCTTTCAGTACACATACCGGCCATTTTGAGTTCCTAGTCATGCCCTTTGGGTTGACTAATGCCCCAGCCACCTTCCAAGCTCTTATGAACAGAATTTTAGCAGCATTTTTGAGGAGGTTTGTTTTGGTGTTCTTTGACGATATCCTCATATACAGCTCTACATTGGAGGACCACAAGTATCACCTGCAGCAGGTGATGAGAGTTTTAAGACAAAACCAATTGTATGCTAAAAGAAGCAAGTGTGTTTGGACAATCCCAAGTTGAGTACCTAGGTCATATCATTAGCAGCAAAGGTGTAGCAACTGACCCAGAGAAAGTAAGGGCAGTTAGGGAATGGCCAAAACTTGACAACATTACTCAATTAAGGGGGTTTCTAGGATTGGCAAGTTACTACAAAAGATTCATTAAGAACTTTGGGATAATATGCAGACCAATGTTTGATTCCCTGAAGAAGAATGCTTTTCAGTGGGGAGAAGATCAACGACAAGCATTTAACAAAATCAAAGAAGCCCTAACAAAAGCTCCAGTATTAGCTCTTCCTAATTTTCACAACCATTCACCTTAGAGACTGATGCTAGTGGATATGGGTTATGGGCTGTTTTAATGCAGAATGTGAGACCCATTTCATTCATGAGCAAAACCATTGGTCCAAAATCGGTTGCCATGTCAACTTATGATAAGGAGGCACTAGCAATGATACGGCCATAACTACAACCAAAGCATTGCAAAAGGTAAAACAAAATGCTGTGAAGGCCGATAGGGTGGATGGGGATGCTGGCCAAAGAGAGGGAACATTCTCTCGGGATAAAACCCTAGCGCGTGCGTGCAGTTAAGAAAGACATGTGGTGGTATAGCAGTAAGGGTTGCATTGGCGTCAAAAGAAGCATCAAGTGCATGGAACAAGTTCACACAAAAAAGCTAAGAAAAGGAAAGCCCACAACACAAGGGAAACCAAGAGGGAGACTTGGCCATGCATGGAGAGGATGCCAGGAACATGGCATGTGGGTTGGTTCAGTTTGGATCCAATTCAAACAGCCAATTGGTGATTAATATTTTTATTCCAAAACTAGAGTAGTTTAAATTCTAATTAAAGAAAGTATTTTTTGGTTCAATTTACTGTTCACGTGAACAGTAACCGACTCGGATACTGTTTGCATGAATAGTAATCGGACTAGGATTACTGTAGCAGCTCGGTTACTGTTCATCCGAGTTGTGTGCTTGCGTGGGAGGCTATATAAACCCCCCATGGCCGCACCATATATTTGGACAAGTTATGATTTAGATAATAAAAATCAGAAAAGCCGTTTTGGCGCATATCGTGTGTTCTTGAGTCATGATATGACTTGGAGAGATTGAGGGAGAAAGATTGAGAGCGAGATCAAGATATCTATCTCTTACTTCGGAGTATCATCCACCGAAGGCTACTACTTGCAATTCAATCTATTAGATTGGTTTGTGAGTGTATTGATTTTCTTACAATTCAATTCACCGAATTGGTTTGTGAGATTGCTACTGATCTTCGAGTATACCGTGAAAGATTGGGCCAACAATCAAGATTCATCTAATCAACTAGGTGGATCCTTATCAGGTAGTATCAGAGCTTCAATTGCTCACGGTACTTCGTTGCTGCGAAGATCAAGTATTGACATGGCCGATACGAAGGACATGAAGTTGGTCATGCAATTCAGCTACACTATAGATCAATGTGAGGAAGATCCACTCCACGATCCGAGCTACATATTCTTCAATCGGTGTCGAGTGGGGAACACAGATTGTGCTATGATGATCGATACGGGAAGCTTGACAAACGCTGCAAGCCAAACACTTGTGGACAGATTGGGGTTGATCACAAAGCCACATCCGGAGCCATATCTATTGCTTTGGAGGTTCAAGCACATTCCAATCACAAAACAAGTAGAGGTAAAATTTTCTTTGGATGGGTATACTACTGTTGTTACTTGTGACGTGATTCCTATGCATATGAGAGCATGTTCGTTGGTGATTGGTGCATATTGGTTGAAAGAACAGCACATACATCGAGTTGCATCACGCCCCGTCATGCGGTACTCCTTTCCATGGAGAGGAACACAAAAGAACATTACATCTTGGTTCTCGTCAAGGTACTTTGAAGATAGACAGCGACGAGAAAAGGCCCAAGAAGACATTAAAGAGCAGCGACAAAGGCTAAAGGCTAAGAAACGTGAAGAAGAATGGTTGGCCGAGGAAGAACATAAGAAATCAGAATTGGCGACCCTTCTTTCTACCCAAAAATAGCAAGAGGTGTCGTTTCATGATGACAAAACTACTAGTGAGGCACCACAAGATGGTCTTTGCATGTTGACCAAGACGGTTCGAGTTGACAACACTTCTATTCTCACAACGGGGCAGCGAACCAACGTTTTCAAATCTGAGTGCAAAATCAATGGCAAAGTTTGCAAGCTTATCGTTGATGATGGAAGCTACAACAATATCATTAGCAATGATTTGGTACAAGCTTTGGGGTTGACAACATGGCGACATCCAGAACCGTATTATGCACAATGGTTGCATAATATTGGTAAACTGAAAATTACTCATCATGTCAAAGTTTGTTTTTCAGTGGGAGACTATCACGACAAGGTGGAGTGTGACGTCGTGCCTATGCATGCATGTCACTTGCTGTTGGGGCGTCCGTGGCAGTATGATCGCAATGCTACGCACCACGGAGGTCCAACAAGTACTCTTTGGTGCATCGGGGAAGATCATATACCCCGTGTCCTATGCCGAGAATTCTATTCATCTTTGAGGAGATCATAGCTAAAAAGGCGATCGTGAAGACTTACTCGACAGAGATTCCTGAGGTTACACAAAAGACGAGGACGTCTTTTCTTGAAGAAAGGGAGGATGATCGGCCATAACTACAACCAAAGCATTGCAAAAGGTAAAACAAAATCTTGTGAAGGCCGATAGGGTGGATGGGGATCTTGCCAACGAGAGGAACGTTCTCTCGGGATAAAACCCTAGCGCGTGCGTCTTGATCAAGAAAGACATGTGGTGGTATGGCAACAAGGGTTGCATTGGCGTCAAAAAAGCATCAAGTGCATGGAACAAGTTCGCAAAAAAACTAAGAGAAGGAAAGCCCACAACACAAGGGAAACCAAGAGGAGACTTGGCCATGCATGGAGAGGACGCCAGAACATGGCATGTGGGTTGGTTCAGTTTGGATCCAATTCGATGACCAATTGGTGATTAATATTTTTATTCTAAAACTAGAGTAGTTTAAATTCTAATTAAAGAAAGTATTTTTGGTTCGATTCTTGTTCACGTGAACGACAACCGGCGCTTGATTCTTGTTTGTGTGAATAGTAATCGGACTAGGATTACTGTAGCAGATCGGTTACTGTTCATCCGAGTTGTGTGCTTGTGTGGGAGGCTACATAAATGCCCCATGGCCGCACCATATATTTGGACAAGTTATGATTTAGATAATAAAAATCAGAAAAGCCGTTTTGGCGCATATCGTGTGTTCTTGAGTCGTGATATGACTTGGAGAGATTGAGGGAGAAAGATTGAGAGCGAGATCAAGATATCTATCTCTTGCTTCGGAGTACCATTCACCGAATGCTACTACTTGCAATTCAATCTATTAGATTGGTTTGTGAGTGTATTGATTTTCTTACAATTCAATTCACCGAATTGGTTTGTGAGATTGCTACTGATCTTCGAGTATACCGTGAAAGATTGGGCCAACAATCAGGATTCATCTAATCAACTAGGTGGATCCTTATCAAGCAATCTTGGTAGCAATAAAGAAATGGAAGCATTACCTAATGGGCTCAAGTCTGGTAATAAGAACTGATTAGCAGAGTCTCAAATACATATCTGAACAGAGGTTGATTGAAGGGATACAACATAAGCTTATGATCAAATTGATGGGGTATGATTATAAAGTGGAATACAGAAAAGGTAGAGAGAATAGGGTTGCTGATGCATTGTCCAGGGTTCAGCACAGAGAAGAAGCCATGGTGACCTCAATAGCAATACCCCATTGGATAACCGAGGTAATGCAAAGTTATCAAGGGGATGACAAGTGCAAGGAGTTAGAGAGCAAATTGAGAATCGACAGGAATAGTGCACTACCATTCATATTGCAAAATGGGATTTGAGATATAAAGACAAGATATACATTGGTACTAGTACCAACATCAAAGATCAATTATTAACTTCTTTCCATAGCTCAGCTTTGGGTGGGCATTCTGGAGAAAGAGCAACTTATCAGAGGATGAAGAGCTTGTTTTATTGGCCTGGTATGAAATCAGAGGTTACATCTTTTGTAAAAGAATGTGCTATTTGCCAAAAGAACAAATCTGAAAACATACCCTATCCTGGGTTGTTACAGCCTCTACCTATACCAGACATGGCATGGACCCACATTACCCTAGACTTCATTGAAGGGTTACCCAAATATGAGGACAAGGATGTGATAATGGTGGTAGTGGATAGGTTTACAAAATATGCTCATTTCCTATCTTTGAAACTTCCCTACAATGTCCAACAGGTGGTAGAGACAGAATATTCATGGTTTACCCATTGTGATTATATCTGATAGAGACAGTATATTCACGAGTAACTTGTGGCAAGAGCTATTCAAAGCCCTTGGGGTGAGATTAAGGTTGAGCAGTGCTTATCATCCCCAAACGGATGGGCAAACCGAAAGGGTTAACCAATGCCTAGAAAATTACTTGAGATGCATGACCTTTGCTAGCCCAAGAAGATGGCATTCATGGTTGTTACAAGCTGAATGGTGGTACAACACCTCATTTCATACATCCTTGAAGATGACCCCTTTTGAAGCATTATACGGGATGAAGCCACCACTGATCACTGAAGCTATGCTACCTCAAGCAGCAACCGAAGAGGCCAGGGGCTGGTTACAAAAGAGGACTGCTTTCGAAGCTATAAAAGCCAATTTGGAAACTGCAAGCTCTAGGATGAAATTTTTTGTTGACAAGCACATGACTGAAAGAACCCTTGTGGTTGGGGATATGGTATATCTTAAGATGCAACCATATAGGCATAATGCTTTGGGATTGCACAAAACTCTGAAGCTCCATTCCAAATTCTATGGACCATATCGGATGTTGGAGAAAATTGGAAATGCCTCTTACAAACTGCTGCTACCTGAGGGATGTCAAATCCATCGAGTGTTCTATGTCAGTCAATTGAAGAAGCATGTAGGGTCCAAGGTTATTCCCAACAAAGAACTGCCTCTGGTGGACGCTGAAGGGCGTGTATTGTCTGACCGACAGCAGTCCTGGAAAGAAGAGTAGTTCCAAGGAACAATGAACCGCTGGTTCAATGGAAGATTCTATGGGCAAATCTACCTCAAGAAGCAGCTACATGGGAGGATGCTAACTTTATCTCACGAGTTTTCCCACATTTTCATCCTTAAGGACAAGGATCTCAAGGGAGGGGCATTGTTAGATCTTGAAATTTCATAATTCAGATTTGGTAGCATTAGAGACATTTTAGTTAAGGGACGGTCGGGATGAAGCGATACCTCTTCGATAAAGAGATCCAGTGGTAGGCCAGGAAGGTGCGGTGATGATGATTCGACGGCTAGGATCGCTAGATAACGTTTCGATTGCATCTGACGGTGGAGGACGTTGACCGTTACTATTTTACGTTTTTCTTTACCGTTTACTGTTCACAGTAAGAAACGGTTGTGCCGGGAGCTGGCGATGCTGAGAAGCATAAATGCGCTGTCTCTCTGTAATGGAAAGGGATGGATTGTAAACCCTAGTTCATTTTATCGCTTTTACTTTCCTCTTTAGAACTTCAGTTGTATTTCATTGCTTCTCTCAATATACAGATTGAAGAAATCCCCAAAACAATTCTCCGAATATTGTCAGTTTCTATCCAATACAATTGGGTCCTGACAATGTGCCACTGCGAGGGCACCCCGCGGGTCGACGGGCTGCCCCCAGACTAGGCGCACAAGACACTCCTCGAGCACGACCCGACGCGCCGCTTCTTGCGCTACGAGATGAACGACAACACCATGGGCTTCGGCATGTTCTTCGTCACCTTCCGCGTCGTCCCGGCCGCCACAACTACCGACGGGTGTGAGCCTGTGCGCGGCACGCTGAGGGAGGCGCTCGTCACGCGGCTGGTTGGCAGAGGTTGTAGCCAAGATAGACAGATAAGGGAGCGAGAGAGGGTGAGGTGAGGCGGGACGAACGGCCTTCTCCAGGCCTCCGGCCGGTCTACCATGGTTGGAGCGAGCAAGGAAGGAGAGGAGAGGAGAGGAGGGAGAAGAAGGGGGAAGAAGACATAGTCAAAATTGTTCAAAATGGCAAATAATCAATTGTCTCTTTAACTTTGTGGCAAATGATCAAGTGAAATGAGAATAGTGGCAAATGATATTAGCTATATCAAAGATAAGGCAAATGATCAATTTTCCCTTTAAAAAATATCTCAAAAAAAAATCAGATATAGAACACATTAGAATGTGTGCACTTAAAAAAAATGTGAAAATATGATAATGCAAGCACTGTATAAAAAAGAGAAGTTTGCACAAATATATGTTTTGTAATATAAGTCTGGAGTATGTTTTGCACAGTGTAAATATGATCATATTTTTCCTCCTTTTTTTATTTTTTATTTTTTGCAATTGGACATGTTCTAATATATTCAACATCTATTAATTTTGTGAGAATTTGGAAGTGCACAAATGCAACCAAATATGTGCAGATGCACCTAAGTTCGTAAAATATCTGTCCTTTTGTTGTCAGCAAACACATATAGTCTATTTTTTTTTCGTTTTGTATAATGTGTGTGTATATATCGAAGCGACAACAAGAGTTTATGCTAAAGGGCTTTGAATAGCAATTTTGAAAATAACAAATAATTAAGATAGAAACGCTTATGGTCAAAGAATAAAGCCGAATACAATTTTACCAAACCAATGCATATATGTAAATTCTAGATTACATTACCTGGTCCCTTCTCAAACAAAAATGACATCTGTACCAACTAAAGAACCGGCCAGCAATGGATAAGAATGGTTGAAACCATAGTGCTTGCAGGTCAGAATCTGCAGGTAGCTCTAGCTAATTTCCTGGCTATAAAAGGCCAAACAGGGGTCCTCCCATGATCCATCCTTAAACCTCTCCCTCTCGGTCTCTTCGTTTTCTTCTATTCGCACTCACTACTCATTTTCTGTAAGCATCCATTTCTTATGAAGTCCTGCTTAGCTCTCCTATTCTTCCCTTCACCTTAATGCCCTTGTTATTATTTGTTCGTGAATAATATGAAAGTATCATACTTAATCTGTTTTTCTTTGGTTATTCAGAAGCAATGGGGACGCAGAATGGACTAGCATGGACGGGGGCGAACGGGGCGATGGATAATGGCAGGGATGAAGATGGGTTGTTCCATGACGACAGCCCAGAGCCGGTGAGGGCGAATACCATCGATGAGCTGCACTCATTGCAGAGGAAGCGTGGTGGTGCAGCGGCTGCCGCCCCCTCCGTTGTGGAGGAGCGCCACAAGCTGCAGCTCCAGTCCATCAGGTCATATTTCATTGCTTTTTTTTTAAAAAAAAAGTCATATTTCATTGGAACCATAAACAATTGTCCTCTGTCCCTTTAAAAATATATGGTTCTTTCTGGGACGAGTAGTCAAACTTCTATAACTTGTGTACTGTATCCTTTGGTCATATAAAAATAACATTACTAATTCATCATAAGATTCTTCCGCATTAATAATTTTTTAACAACATGTTTGAATTGAAAATAATAGTCAAAAGTTGTATCTTTGAAACCATGCCAATATCCAAAATAACATATATTTATAAATGGATGGAGTAATAATAAATAATTATTATACCTCCTACTGTTGCAATTATGTGTTAATTTTATATAATGGAACTCAGAGTACTGACCGATAAAAGATAGCTTTTGTTTTTTGTTTTTGGTACAATAAAAAGGTCTGAACTAGTTTTGTGGTGGCATATTGCTACGCGTTTTTAGGCCCGTACCATGTAACGGCCAGGAATTAGTGAAGTTTGGATTCCACAGTGTTAAATTTAATTCTTTTATATAATTTGAAGCATCAAAATTTAGTACAAGTAAATGATGCACATAATTGTTTTTTAGATGTGATGCAAATAATTGTTATGAAAGATACTTCACAATATTATAGGTTTATAGAATTTTGTTAATACATAGAGAGTTGTTAGTTAAAATTATACATTGAAATGGTTTCGAACAAGAAAGAGTTATATATATATATTGGAGTGACCGATCGAGCAGCACGTCTATCACTTATAGCAGAAAATGTGTCAAATGTCAGTGAGACAAGTATACGCACGCGGATAATGCATATTGCATGGTCGAGCTCGTATGAGTAGTAACTCCAAATGCGAATAATATTCCAGCGCAAGAACTTTTGGCTATCAATATACTTTTAAAGAATTAAATTCGTTATATATCGGCTCAAATATTGTTGATTTGTTAATACTCACATGGATGTTACTTTCACGCTGATTGACATTTGGCAATTGATAATGGACAGTGCATCTTTGGCACCATTGACACGTGAAATCGGGCCAAAACTCGTCAAAGGCGACCCAGCAAGAGAAACAGACATGATTGGCAAGGCTACAACAAATCAGCTGCACCACCATTTCACCGTACCCACCATATGTGTGAGCGACAGCGACCTCAAGTTCACCCATGTCCTCTACAACCTGTCCCCTTCCGCCCTTCCGGTACGCACACATCTACACAATATAATATGCATGCACTGCACACCAACACATAATTTGTTTATCTAATTAGCATGCACATAGTCTTAAGAAAACGAACATCTTAATTACGACGAGAATTTAATTTAATTTAATTACACGGCTGCAATTTTTGTGTGTAGAGCTTTATGAGCATGCAGTCAGATATGAAAAGGGGTCATTCATCACATCCAATGGGGCACTGGCGACGCTGTCAGGAGCAAAGACCGGTCGATCACCTAGGGACAAGCATGTTGTGAAGGACGATACAGCTGGCGACGAGCTTTGGTGGGGAAAGTAAGTAGGCATCCATGACTTGCACAATTTATATGCTTACATTTCCTCAATTTATATATTTTTATACCGGCTCGACCTGTAGATGTACATGAATGAAGAGCATAATGTCATGTGTTGCTTATTACAGGGGATCACCAAACATTGAGATGGATGAGCATGCCTTCCTTATCAACAGGGAGAGGGCTGTTGACTACTTGAGCTCCCTTGAGGTAGGCTCAGTTTGGTACTGCATTTACCTGTAATCTTCCAATTTTTGATATAATAGCTAGGCGAAAGTAGTTTTTAGCCATAACATCGTTGTCTTTCTAGAACTGGGAATTAAAGATCCTCACGATTAACTAACTACATTGTATAGCGCTAGCTGTTGTCTGCCTAATGGTTTTGATTTGATCGCACAGGTGTTTGTGAATGATCAGTTCCTAAACTGGGACCTTGAGAATAGGATCAAAGTCCGTATCATCTCCACTAGAGCCTACCACTCGCTCTTCATGCACAACATGTAAGTGAAAATGTTTATACTAGCAAATAGAGACAGTTCTAAATTTTTGCACTGTTCTAGGTCAATCCTTATGCCACCTTAACCAAGATAAGTATACCTTCACTTCCTTGTTATGTCATGCGTAGATAACACACGCTACCAGAATTTGTGATATCCCCGGTGCTTCCGGGTTTCTAAGTGTTTATTACCATAACTCGGGAAAATTCTTGACTGTCAGATGTACGTCACTCGGGAAAGTGCAGATTCTGGTAATGTGTTCGCATACTATAGATATATAATATGTTTGTATGTAAACTGATATATATTCTAGCAGAGAGCTACAGCTGTTTGATGGATCACAGGTGTATCCGACCAACACATGAGGAACTAGAGAGTTTCGGTGAGCCGGACTTCACCATATACAATGCTAGACAGTTCCCATGCAACCGTTACACTGTAACGTTCTGTTTTCGAAAAACGGGAATAGTAATTACTTTCGGTTTTCGGTTTTCGTTCGTATTTGAAATTAGCAATTATTTTTGAAAACCTCCTTTCTTCTTTTAGCCCGGATTTGTGTTTCAAATATCTTTGAACCTTGAAATTCAAATTCACGTTTGAATTTCCTTCTTTTGAATTCTTGGGCCCTTTTTCAGTTTGGCCTCCTTTCTTTTTTTTGACCGGCCCAGCCTCCCGTGGGCCTCCTTCCCTTCTTTCTCGGCCCGTTGGCCCAGCAGCCACCGGCCCTTTTTTCCTTTGCCCCGGCCTGCTCCCTTTCCTTCGGCCATGTGGCCCAGCTCCCATGCGCCCGACGCCTTCTTCTTCCAACCAATGCTGAGCCGCCCCTCTCTCTCTCTCTCTCCCTCGCGTGCTCTGCCAAGCCCCCTAGCTCCCTGACGCCGCCTGCACCCCTCCTGTCCCATCCGCCGCCACCAACCTCCCCCTGGCCCGACGCCTCCTCCTCCCTCCAGCCGGGTCATGCCCGTGAGCTTCAGCACGCAACCGAGCTGTCTGTTCCTCCCTTTCTTCTTGTGCACACGCCACCGCCTGCGATGCCACGAGCTCCTTTGCCTCCTCGTGACCACCTGCTCCCTGACACCGCCACCTACCCCTCGCTGTGCCTCACCCACGCCCCTTCGCCCTGTCCTCTTTGCGCGCAAAACCAACCCACTCCTTGGCTGCCATCATCACACCACGCGCATGCCCGAGCCCTTCCCCAACGGCTCCAAGATGCCATCGCTGGCTATAAAGAGAGAACCCTTCCCCCATCACCTCCCTTGTCCCCCCCTATTGTTTACCTTCTTCCTCGAAGCCGGAGTCGAAGCCGAGGCCGCCGCTTCCGCCCTGGCTGCGCTGCCTCGCCGCCGCACCACCACCCTGGTCGACTTCTCCCCTGGGTGACCGCATCACCACACGCCCCCGGTGGCCCTCTTGCCGTCCCCCATCTCCCCTCGCCTCCCCCACCACCGAGGCAAGCCACCGCCGTCGCCCCTTCTCCTTCCTCCCCGGCCGCCGCCGTCGGACCGCTTCGGGCCGCTCCGCTCGGCTCCGCGTCACCCCCATGGTGACGCGCAACCTGTGCGCGCCCTATCTCCCTCAGTGCGTCACCCCGCCGCCGGTGACGCCACGTGCCCACCACACCTGCTGCTCCTCGGAGTCGTTGCCGCCGCTGCTACCACCAGTAAGGTCGCCGCTTTCTTGGGGCCCCATTCCGCCATCCCGCCGGCCTCCCCGTGCCGCCGCTCGTCGGCGCTGCCTCCACTTCTTGCCGCCCGAATGCCTCCTCTGCTCCCCATTCCTCTTGGCCAATTGAAATGAAATGGGAAGAATCAAGTGGGCCCCACTGTCATTGGCTTGACCCCCCTTTTTTCCTTGACTACCAGCGGGCCCGGGTCCACACCTGGCCGTGCGTGCCGCAAGTGGACACGGTCCACATGGTCTCCCTGTGTACAGCGCCACTAAACCATGGGCCCCACGGCCAAATTTCTCTCTCTCTCCCTCTTTTTCTTGTATTTCTTTTAAGGTTTAATTCAAACCCAAACTTCAAAAGCTCCGTTCTCCCTCGTCGTAACTCCAAAAATTATAAAATTAGTTTCTAAAATTTTGTAAATTCAAGATCTTGCTAATGGCATTGGTCTTGATTAATTTGGAGTTCATTTGTTTATTTTGTGTATTTATTTGCTCTCTTTGCTTGTTTGTGCCTTTTTCCAGTACGTCCATCCGATTAGGATTTGAAGACGCAGAGGATCTCCTAGTTGATC
Source organism: Phyllostachys edulis (assembly GCA_036346405.1). Taxonomy (NCBI): domain Eukaryota; kingdom Viridiplantae; phylum Streptophyta; class Magnoliopsida; order Poales; family Poaceae; genus Phyllostachys; species Phyllostachys edulis. The sequence continues at coordinate 34,922,617 of CM070563.1, forward strand.
AAGCACAAGAATATCAAGATCCTCTTACCTATAACCAAGACGAATCAATACTTTGATCATATTGATCCTACATTTTATGCAAACTATATTCATTTAAATTACCAAAATTGCATGCTTAAATTCTTTAATCAAATATATCTTAAAGCATAAGGTAGTTGTGGATATCATGGGGATATGTGCACGATCTTAGGATGATGTTACAATTGGCAATGTCGTTAACGGTTTGTCGAAACACGCGTTTTTGTCGAAGTTTGGAATGCTGTCAGGTCGAGTGCGGTCAGACCGGCGTTGAGCACGTGGTCAGACTGACCAGTGGTTAGACCGGCTTGTAAATGGCGGTTAGACCGGGCAGTGGTTAGAGAATTTTTTTTCATTTTGAACCCCTGGCGCCACGCAATTACAAAAATTACCCCCGTACCATTTTTTTTTGCAAATCTAGACCCCCCTCCCCCACCTTCCGCGGTCGGGGAGTGGGGAAGGTCACTTTCCGCACTCCCCGAGAGCGGAAAGGCACCAGAGGGTGGCCCGGCGCGGGATCGGCCACTTGCCGCGGTGTGTGAGCGCGGGAAGCGAACTTTTCGTGGTGGCCGAGCGCGGAAACGCCAGATTCCGTGGTTGCCATCCATTTTCGCGGAGATTCGTGCAGAGTACCCACGTTCCGCGCTCCCCGACCGCGGAAGGTGAGGGAGAGGGTCTAGATTTGCAAATAAAACGGGATGAGAGTCATTTTTGCAATTGATTTGAGTCAAAGGGCCAAAATAAAAAAAGATTCGCAGTTAGACTAGCCATTGAATGGCGGTCTGACCGATTTTGTACTGTTCATCGGCCTAAAGTGGCGATGAGTGTTGGGTTAGGTCAAGTTCATGAGTTTCATGGCATATGTGTTGCATGATACATGTTTTGACTAATGTGGGTCAAGTTGTGAAGAACTTGTTCCCGGAATCGATTTCTTTGTCTATTGTTGTGCAGGTTGCTTTGAAGTTAATGACGGTCAATGGCGAGAATGATCGGAACTAAGCTTGGAGAGTTGAGGTCCAGAATGATCGGGGATGCCGGGTGAGGTCAATGGGAGTCAAGCATGGCACAAAAGGGACAAAGATGACTGTAGGATCATAATGGCAATCAGAAGGGGGGGGGTGTTGAATGATTACAGGGAATTGACCTCCAAATTCAATCTCAAACCTATGCAGAAGAACTCCTTCAATGTCTTAGGGAACTTCTTGAAAGACCTTCACAGAATCTCCTCAAGAAGCTCTTCAGGTGCACTGTTTGAACAACACAATCAAGAAACAAAGAAGAACAAATTTGAGCTTTATTTCTCTATCTTGATTTGTGTCTACAAAGTGCTCTGCAAGCACCCCTCAAAGACCTTCAGCCGAAAGTCCTCTCAAGTTCATCTAAAACCTCGCAACCAAAACAATAATAAAGCTATGGTTCAAGGCGCATACACGAAAGACCTCCCCTCTGCCCTTTTTATGGGCAGAGTTCTCTCCGTATCTCTAACGAACAACCCAGTCTATCTTTCCGAAAATCAAGGGACCCGAAACCCTTACCAACACGAGTTTTTCCAAATCTCTAAGACTTTCCAAAACCGAAACTTCCATATCCGTTTCTCGTGCGGGAAGCCTCCAGGACTCCCCTCCTGGAGCTCCTTCACGATTTCAACAATCACCTTCAATCTCCATGTGCTCCAGCGCAATCCCAACCATCTTGTGACATCCACGACCTCCTAGACCTCAGATCTCCCCATCCTAATCCGAGTCCTCATCGTCACGACCATGGTTGTCTCCACGCTCATCCTGCATATACAAAGATCAAAGAACACAAAACCTGGCACAAGTTCTCCAACTTGACCAATCATTAGCTCACACACACGCATAAACACTATCATGCATCATGCAATCAACTAAAGCTCATCAGCCTAACAATCCTTTAGCAAAATCCCCAATATGATGAACTAACAGAACACAATCGGTCGTACCACCACATTTGGTCCGGTACTACCGCCAAGCGGTCGTACCGCTCAAAGTACACCGGTACTACCGATTCTCAAAGTCATCCAAATCTCCCCAAAACAAGCTCTCTGGAAAATCCATACCGCTCACACGCGGTCATTCCGCCATGCGGTAGTTCCACCGTTCAACACGCGGTCATACCGCTCCTCAACAAATCAAGGGCACAAAAGCACCTTCTCTGGAATTTAGCAACCGCTATGTAAATAACGGTATTACCGAGTCGCGGTACTACTGCCACTCCCCAAGCGGTACCACCGCTCCACTGAAACGCTCAAAGCTCTCAAAAATCAACCCTGATACGTGGACGGTTCAGATTGAATGACGTTCGGACAGTCCGAATGTCTCACACGATCTCAAACGTCCGATTTCAATCCAACGCTCAAAACGCCCTTTCACGTTCGAATGGTCTGAATGTTTCTCTCAATATAGACCGTTAGATAAAGATCTAACGGTTCAACCAGAACACGCGTTCGAAACCTAGACATGCGGTAGTACCGCGCTTCACTTGCTGTTGTACCGTTGCATGGTAGTTCCATGATTCACACGCCGGTACTACCGCAAAACCCGACAAAGACTGATTTCCAGACTTTCCAGACTTTCTATTGTCAGTGTGTTCATCATCAAATAACATGACCAAAAACCTCTTGGTCTAACAATCTCCCTGTTGATGAATACATTGACAATACATCAAAATCAAGAGATATGTTTTGAAGACAAGTTTCAAAGCTGCCAAGCAAGGAAAGAAGGTTTCAGAAACTTTCAAGGACTACAGCTGAAAGGAAATTGCTCCAGTTTCTCCCCCTTTGGCAATGTAATCAACAAGGAGCATGAAGAAGAAAGATCAAGAAGCTTTGAAGATGATGCAAGTCATTTTAATGTATTAACCAAGCCATCTTGTTGAGAAGAGCTATCTAGATCATATAAAAACATGTATCATGTGGCAAAGTCAAGACCAGCCTGTACCATTTGAAGAATTATTAAGCAATTTTAATGACAGGCAGTTCAACAATGACTAAACCGATTATAAGCACCACAAAAGAATATCATAAAAAAAAAAGGCAAGAGCCTAACAGTGAGACAAACTTTAAATCCAGATGAGCTATCAGTCTCAAGTATCACCCTATTGCTTCTCTTTCAATTTTTATTTGCATGTGGCATGCTTGCAGCATACTTCTTTTCAAGGGTGGCATGCTTGGAGCATACTTCTTTTCATTTTAGCACTTTTGTGTGCATATTTTTCTTTTTGAATATATATAGCTATGTATGGCATGCTTGAAGCACACTTCTTTTCATTTAAGCACTGTTGTGTGCATATTTTTTTTGGTCTTTCGAATACACAGCTATGTATGGCATGCTTGAAGCATACAACTTGTCATTTTTCAACCCTTTAGATTTTTTTATTGTAACATGCTAAATTGAGTGAGCAACACAGAAATGAAATAAGAGACATACTTGCTTCAAATCCAAGATTTAAAATAAGACTCACAAACAAGCTCATCCTTTTCAATAGACATCACAAAGTGATAGCAATAATCAATCTAGTCAAAGTTCTCAGCCATGTCATGTTTTAGTTCTTTATGTAGCAGTTTTATCAATACCAGTCAAGATCAAAGCTACATAGCACATGAATAAATATGATAGAGAGAGCTCTACAACTCATTTGATTTCAATGGCTTGGTCTTAATGAACAAGAATAGCAATCAAAACCTCTGAATCTTTAATCAAAACAACTCCCCCTCAAAATAAGCTCATAGGATGAACCACACCCAATTCACTTCTCAACCGGACAAAATGAGAAGTATCAAGCGGCTTAGTAAAAATATCAGCAAACTGAAAATCAGATTCAACAAAGTGGAGAATAACATCACCCTTTTCAACATGGTTTCTTAAAAAGTGAAATCTGATATCAATATGTTTAGTTCTAGAATGTTGTACTAGATTCTTAGCAATATTAATAGCACTAGTGTTATCACAATAAAGAGGAACACTTCCCAAAACTATCCTATAATCCTTGAGAGTAGAAGAAATCCAGAGAACCTGAGAACAACTAGCAGCCGCAGCAACATACTTGGCTTCAGCTGTTGATTGAGCAACAGAAGATTGTTTTCTAGAGGACCAAGAAATTAAGGATGTTCCTAAAAAGTGACATGTGCCAGATGTGCTTTTCCTATCAATCCTACACCCCGCAAAATCACTATCTGAGTATGCACGCAAAGTAAGACAGGATGAAGATGAATAAAAGAGACCAAATTCTAAAGTTGAGTGGAGATACCTGAGGATTCTTTTCACAGCCTGACGATGGGATGAACGAGGTGAAGCTTGAAATCGAGCGCATAAACACACAGCAAAGTGCATGTCCAGTCTTAAAGCAGTTAGATAGAGTAGAGACCCGATCATACTCCTATATTCTTTTTGATCCACTGCCTCACCTTCTTCATCTGGATCAAGAACAGTTGTAGATCCCATTGGTGTAGAGATGGGTTTGCAAGTTCCCATGTCAAAATGTCTAAGCAAATCATTAGTATACTTGGTTTGGTGAATGAAGTTGCCTTGCTTGGTCTGTTTTACTTGCAATCCTAAGAAGTAAGTTAATTCTCCCATCATGCTTATCTCGAACTCCCTGCTCATAGTATCTGAAAACTTGGAAACCAAAGCATGAGAGGAGCCCCCAAAGATGATATCATCCACATAAATCTGAACAAGTAATAGATCATTGCCATGACGAAAAGTGAAAAGAGTTTTGTCTACCTTGCCCATTTGAAAGTTATTTTTTGTCAAGAAAAGCTTGAGCCTCTCATACCATGCTCTAGGAGCTTGTTTTAAACTATACAAAGCTTTTGACAATTTGTAGACATGATTAGGAAACTTAGGATTTTCAAAACTAGGTGGTTGCTTAACATAAAATTCCTCCTCAATAAAGCCATTTAGAAAAAACACTTTTAACATCCATTTGGTATAATTTAAAACCTTTAGAAGCAGCAAATGCTAAGAGAATTCGAATAGCTTCTAATCTGGCTACAAGAGCAAAAGTTTCACCAAAATCAAGACCCTCCACCTGAGAAAATCCCTGGGCAACAAGTCTAGCCTTATTTCTAACTACAACCCCATCCTCACTTTGTTTATTTTTAAAAACCCATTTAGTTCCAATTACATTATGTCCATGAGGACGTTCGACTAAGGTCCAGACTTTATTACGCTCAAAGTTTTCTAATTCTTCATGCATGGCATTGATCCAAGACTCATCAAATAAAGCGTGACTTACAACATTAGGCTCAAAAGAGGCAACAAAGGCAGAATGAGCATGTGAGTCAGGAGAAGTAAACCTAGAACGTGTTACCCTTTCATGAATGTCACCGATCATCAGATCTGGAGGATGATGCCGCTGAATTCTCAATGGTGCAGAAGGTTCTGAAATAGCTTCGGCATTATGAACACCTTCTGCAGTTGATTCACCTTTTGATGGCGGCACACCATGAGGTATAACACCACTAGAAACAGCAGTTGAAGTGGAAGTAGAAGGTGCAACATCCTCTGTTGGTGCAGGTGATGGTATATGAGAGAAATCATCACCAAGATGAAGATCATCCTCTTCATTAAGGAATATGCTTTTGGACTCCCCCTGAACTTGTGTATCTGAAATGTCAGGTCTAGTACAAGAACTGACCTCATCAAAAGTAACCTCACAAGTCTCAATAATTTTGTTAGTTTCTAGGTTGAGTACACGATAGTCACGAGAATGAGAAGGATAACCAAGAAAAATGCCATCTGTAGATCTAGACTCAAATTTATCTAGATTACCATGTTTAAGAATAAAGCATTTGCAACCAAAAACTCTGAAGTGAGATACACTAGGCCTTCTGCCAAATCTCAGCTCATAAGAATTAAGTCTTATGCAATGAGGCTCTCAAAAATACTCTATTAGAAACATGACCAGCAGTAGAAATAGCCTCGGCCCAATACTTCCTAGGAGTAGCATGTTCATCAAGCATAGTTCGTGCCATCTCAACTAAGGTTCTATTTTTTCTCTCTACGACCCCATTTTGTTGTGGGACACGAGGAGAAGAAAATTGATGTTCCAAACCTTTTTCAGAGCAAAAAGAAGCAAATAAGGAATTCTTAAATTCAGTACCATTATCACTCCTTATAGCTTTCAGAGCACCATGCAGTTCATTATTGAGTCTTAGAAATAAACCTTTAAAATGACCAAAAGCCTCATCTTTAGACACCATAAAATAAACCCATGAGTATCTAGAGAAATCATCAACAATCACAAGAAAGTACCATTTGCCTCCAACAGATTGAACCCTAGAAGGACCTACTGTGTCCATGTGTAACAATTGTCCAGGGCCATCTGTGATGATAATAGAAATACGGAAATGTGAAGCAGCAACCATCTTACCATGTCCACAAGGAGAGCACACCAAATCTTTATCACTTTTAAGTTTAGGTAACCCCCTAATGAGATCCATCCCACTAATCCGAACAAGGTGATCAAAACCAATGTGTCCTAACCTACGGTGCCAAAAGAATCCCTGGATTCAGAAGCTACCAAACATCTAGCACCAGGTGAAAAAGAATGATTAAAATCAGCTCTAAAGACCTTCCCCAACTGAGATATATTGAAAATAAGATCCCCTGAAGCATCTAAGACTCTACAAGCATATTTCTTAAAACTTACCTCAAGATTATCTTCTATCAACTGAGAAACCGAAAGTAAGTTATACTTCAATTTACTTACCAAAGCAACATCCTTGAGAATGAATTTATCATTAACACGCACAGTACCTTTAGCCATCACAATACCTGTTGAAGCATCCCCAAAAGTGATCAACTCATCACTGGATGCCTTAGTGAGGGAGGAGAACCATTTTGAATCACCAGTCATGTGCCTGGAACAACTTGAATCTACTAACCACACGTTCCCCTTCCTCAACAGCTGTACCTACATTTTCACGGTACTAGGGTTAGTAAGATATGATTTTGGAACCCAGTATAGAGACACACGTCGAACAGGAGCAACAAGAGCATTTCTGTTTTGAGGGTATTGCCGGTCAGATTGCCATTTAGATGCAGGTTTGACCGGTTGTGTAAAAGCTCCTAAAACTACAGCAGTTTGTTCAGTGGAGAGAACACGATGATAATGAGCTTGAGAGATTTTCATTAGCCTATCTCTTTTTTCTTTCTTTGCTTTCCGAAAACAAAACTAAACCAAATGACCCTCTTTACCACTATGAGTGCACTGATATTTGTTTTGATAAGGAGTTGCAGTTTTTCCCTTTACAGTACTCACTTTGGTATATGGGTCTTTTGCAAAACCAACAGATTTAAACATTACTTGTTTAGGTTCAGATTCTACTTCAATCTTTCCAGGTTCAAGAAGCTTAAGAATTTTTGGAGGATGATTCTTGGAGTGCTCAACAAAATTAAATCCTAGACCTTGACTTTTAACACTCACTTTTGATCTGTCTAGAATCATGTTCAAATTTTTCTTACCAAAAGATAATCTCTCTAGAGTGTTCTTAAGGTACTCATTTTCTTTAATCAATGTAGGACAGATTGTGCATTTAATAGATTCATACACAGTTTTCTTAGAAGCACTAGACGAAGCCAATCTTTCTTTTTCAGCAAACTCATTTAGTTGTCTAGTCAAAGCTTCTATTTCAGTGCTGAGCTTAGGACAATTAGTGTAAGAAAGTGTCTCATGATAAAGCATCTGTTGTATAGATTCCTAAAATGAATTCAGTCTAGCTTTTGGCAATTCACAATTAGAGCAAGCTTTAGTTTGAGTATCTGACATACTTGACTCTAAACAAGTAGAATTAGACTTGAGCTTTTCAATTTCATTATATGCATGTTTCAGCTTATCATCACAAGAATCATGAGCCAGTTTTAACTTTTCAAATTTAGTATGAATTGCCCTAGTAGTCTCTAATTTAGTGCGCAAAACTTGACAAGACTCACATGATTCATCATCAGGAATAGATGCCTTAAGCCTATCAATTTCAGAATGTAAATTTTCAACAACAAGATCATGTTTCTTCACTTTCTTTTTATATTTTTTAAGCTCATTTGTCAATTTAAGCACAGCACGAGATAAATCTGTATAAGAGGGTTTTACCTCATCAGGGTCACTATAAAGATCATCACTGTTAAGCTCTTCATTGCTTGCCATAAAGCACATCCCTGTGAAGTCCACCTCCTTTGCCTTCTTGCCATTGTCCTCATTGTCACTTCCAGAGTCAACATCACTCAATCCAATCTCATCAAGTGCTGAAAGTACCTTGTTGACTGCTTTACGATAATTTTGCTTCTTGCTTGAATCAATCTTGAATTTAGAACGACGAGTTGGTACTTTATCATCTTTGGCCTCCTTGCTTCTCAGCTTGGGACAATTCACTTTTATGTGGTTTAGCTCACCACATTCATAGCATCTTATTAGACCACCTCTCCTCCTTGATCTGATGTTGTTAATTGCTTTGGTCACCCTGTTGGAGAAGAGTACAAGTTGTTCTTCTGGAATCTCCTCTAATTGTTCATCTGAAATAGATCCCAAAGCCGACAAGGAAACACTAGAAGAATTAGAGGTACTGTCAGTTTGGTTAGTCACTAAACCCAAAGTATTGGACTTATTTATCCTGGCCAAAATATCAATCTCATGTGTTTTCATCTTGGAATAAAGATCATTTAAGGTGAGTGTTTCCATGTTAACAGAATGATTGATAGTAGTGACTAGCACCTCCCAGACAATCATATCTAAGGCATTCAAAATTTGGCGAGCATTGTCAGAATCAGAGTATATAACATCAACAAATTGTAAATCACTAACAATTTTATTGAACCGATCAAAAAGAGCATCTACTAACTCTCCTGGTTTCATCTCAAATTTAGAATACTCCTTTTTAAATTGATTCTGACGAACACCTTTAACAGATTTAGATCCTTCATGATAATCAGCAAGAGTAGTCCAAATTTTATTAGCAGACTTAATATTAGCAATTCTGACAAACTCGTTTCTACTTAAGCCTTGCAACAATATATTTCTATCCTTAGCATTACCTTCAACATCAGCAGTATTATTGGCAGTAACAATAGCAGGCACTTCATAAGGACTTCAACTTTTTGCCAAATAGCATTACCTTGTGCTTGCAGAAAAACCTCCATACGTGTCTTCCAGTAGATATAATATGATCCATCAAAATATGGTGGCTTACCTGAAAACCAATCTCAATCTGATGCCATTGCAACCTCGCTCTGATACCACTTGTAGGATCGTAATGGCAATCAGAAGGGGGGGGGGTTGAATGATTGCAATGAATTGACCTCCAAATTTAATCTCAAACCTATGCAGAAGAACTCCTTCAATGTCTTAGGGAACTTCTTGAAAGACCTTCACAGAATCTCCTCAAGAAGCTCTTCAGGCGCACTGTTTGAACAACACAATCAAGAAACAAAGAAGAACAAATCTGAGCTTTATTTCTTTATCTTGATTTGTGTCTACAAAGTGCTCTGCAAGCACCCCTCAAAGACCTTCAGCCGAAAGTCCTCTCAAGTTCTGTCTAAAACCTCGCAACCAAAACAACATCAAAGCTATGGTTCAAGGCGCATACACGAAAGACCTCCGCTCTGCCCTTTTTATGGGCAGAGTTCTCCCCGTATCTCTAATGAACAACCCAGTCTATCTTTCCGAAAATCAAGGGACCCGAAACCCTTACCAACACGAGTTTTTCCAAATCTCTAAGACTTTCCAAAACCGAAACTTCCATATCTGTTTCTCGTGCGAGAAGCCTCCAGGACTCCCCTCCTGGAGCTCCTTCACGATTTCAACAATCACCTTCAATCTCCATGTGCTCCAGCGCAATCCCAACCATCTCGTGACATCCACGACATCCTAGACCTCAGATCTCCCCATCCTAGTCCGAGTCCTCATCGTCACGACCATGGTTATCTCCACGCTCATCATGCACATGCAAAGATCAAAGAACACAAAACCTGGCACAAGTTCTCCAACTTGACCAATCATTAGCTCACACACACGCATAAACACTATCATGCATCATGCAATCAACTAAAGCTCATCACCCTAACAATCCTTTAGCAAAATCCCCAATACGACAAACTGACAGAACACAATCGGTCAGATCTTGCCACATTTGGTCCCAGATTACTCTTGCCCGGTGGTCGCATCTCCAAAGTACACCAGTACTACCGATTCTCAAAGTCATCCAAATCTCCCCAAAACAAGCTCTCTAGAAAATCTATACCGCTCACACGCGGTCATTCCGCCATGCGGTAGTTCCGCCGTTCAACACGCGGTCATACCGCTCCTCAACAAATCAAGGGCACAAAAGCACCTTCTCTGGAATTTAGCAACCGCTATGTAAATAACAATATTACCGAGTCGCGGTACTACCGCCACTCCCCAAGCGGTACTACCGCTCCACTGAAACGCTCAAAGCTCTCAGAAATCAACCCTGACACGTGGACGGCTCAGATTGAATGACGTTCGGACGGTCCGAACATCTCACACGATCTCAAACGTCCGATTTCAATCCTACGCTCAAAACGCCCTTTCACGTTCGAATGGTCCAAATGTTTCTCTCAATATAGACCATTAGATAAAGATCTAACGGTTCAACCAGAACACGCGTTCGAAACCTAGACATGCGGTAGTACCGCGCTTCACTTGCGGTTGTACCGTTGCACGGTAGTTCCGTGATTCACACGCCGGTACTACCGTTACGCGGTCGTACCGTGCATTACAAGCCGGTACTACTGTTTCACGAAAAACACACAAAAGCATCAGAACCAAGCCCTTTGCCACGTGGATGCTCTGGATTGACTTGGTTGTAACACCCCAGCCCAACAAGAGCCTGGAATGTTACTAAACTAAACTATAATCAATTTAAACTAGAACAATCTTCTAAAAATCCGGCAGAATCTCCTCTCAGATAGTTAACTATACCGAGAGGTCCCCAATGCACAAATATACCATAAGAGAAAAATCCAACATATGCTAATCAACTAAAACATAATCTTAAGCATTCAAGCTATGCTAACCATCATTATTACAATTAATCCAAGCATGAGGTGTAATTCTCTAATCAAATTCCTTCAACTACAAAAACTATCATTCTAAACAATTCGATGGTGAGTAACTTGTGCCATTGTGCAACCACTCTAGGTTTATTCCCTCCCATGCATGCCGTTCTTGTAAAGGGTACCTAAAAAATAAACAACAACAGCAAGAGTGAGCCCAAAGACTCATCAAGTACAATAAATGGCAACAATAACATAAGCAACTGTAATCATCCACATCCATTCACAAATCTTTACAACACTCATTTCATATGCTCATGCTATGCAAGATGCTCAAAAACACTTTCTGTTTCTCTTTCTCTTTTGCATTTTACCGGTAATACAAAATATGCATCCGTCGATGCATACCCATGCCTGTGCCTTCTAGCACAGGGACCAATTGCCCATACTCCGCAAGTATGGGGACCAAAGCCCGTGCTCCATGAGCATGGGGACCTTTAGCCCGTCATAATCATGATGGGGACCTCAATAATTGCTTTGTCATCACATGACCAAGCCTTCAATATGCCATCATGATGCATATGAATGAAATCTTAAATCGTCATAATCATGCATTCGCAACAACCTCACATATGAATAAACCTATTCATACTACAAGCATTCATGATCATTGACTTCATAATTTTCAAACATCCATGAATAGCACATAATTTGTAACACTATAAAACCTGAATATTAACCTTCATAAGATCTTAGCAACCACGAACAGCACATATACTCATAGTATTAGCAAACAATGTCATTCACTCATATTAAGTCAATCAACCAAGGTACTTGCCTCAACCGTGAGACGGAAGACAACGACGGAAATCTCTAGCCGGGGTCACCACCACCGCAACCGTGAATTATACTAAAATCAACCAAACTTGCACAACATTGCATTAGAACAAAAGCGAGCAATCGTTCCTAAACGAAACCGAACATTAACCGATATACTCCCAAAATCCAAATCTGTCCAAGCAGACAAACTATTAAATAAAATCCATAACTTTTGAGTCAAAACTCCAAAAGTCATGAATCAATTTTTCTGGAATCTACATAATCTTAGCTGTGACTTCTCGGTGACCGAAAGGTCAAAATCGACATCTAATTCTCTGTTTTTAATCCGAAGACCGCTCATCATCTTCGGTATCTCTGACTTGGGAAAATCATAACTTTTGTTTGGAACAGCCAAACTCTTTGTTCTAAGACTCCCTGGAAACTATAGAAAACCATATATCTGAATAAAATTATAAAAAATATTCCCACTGTGCAACAATGGTTTCAAATAGCCAAGCCTTTCACCTCTGTCCACAATAGAAGGAATCAGAATAAAGATTCATAACTTTTGATCTATCCGTCCAAAATTTATGAACTTTAACTTCCTGGAATCAGAATAAAGTTATCTAAATATCTCATGAAGATCATCGGACCAAATTTGGCCATCTCCAAACTCTAATGTACAGAACTACGACCGCTGCACAAATCCTAAGACTGAATTAGCACCCAGTCTTGCAAAATTCGTAACTAATTCATCCTTTATCCAATAATTATGATTTAATACTTTCTAGAAAGCTAACGAAATTCTCCATCTATCTCCAGGAGACCCTAAACACTTAATCTGCCTGGAACTAACCCAATCTCGTGAATCAATAGAACCGCAGTACTACCGATCTACGACAGCAGGATACTACAATGATTAATCGGTAGCAAAACAGATCTATAGAACCGAACTAGCTATTGAGAATCACGATCTTACCCACGAAATCCCCCGCTGGACCACGTTGTAGTTCTCGTGAAGATCACCCCCACCTTCTTCTTCTTCCTCTCCCTCCTCCTCTCTTCTTCCCTCTCCTTCCTCTTCCTTATGGCCGACCAATCTGCAGGGGAAGCACCGGAGGAGAGGGGAGTGCTACAGTAGCGCCGTGCTACAGTGGCGGTGGCTCTACAGTACCATGCTACAGTAATTAGGGTGCTAGGGTTTAGTTCCCCCCCCCACATGGGCGCAAAGAGCTATGGGCCAAAGGCCCGAGTTCTAAAACTCCTCCAAAATTCTGAATTTTCCTTTTCTAATTACTTTTAATTTTAGAACTAGTCACTTATATGTTTTATATTTGAACGGGATATTACATTGGCCTTTCAGACCGCGCGTCAAAACTGTTGGATCTGGAGCACTGTTCAAAGTCCGAACGTTTCACTTGATAATCACCGTCTGATTTCAATCCAAAGGCTAAAATGACCTGTTACTTTCGGACGGTCCGAACGTTCTTCTTCAACATGAACCATCTGATCAAGATCTGATGGTCAACTATCACACGTCGGGACTCAAGTGACTTGCGGTACTACCGCATGGCGTCACGTCTTGATTTATCTGACAGCAGTAATCTTAGTGGCTACAAAGCAGACTACAAACAAACCCGACAAAGACTAATTTCTAGACTTTCTATTGTCAATGTGTTCATCATCAAATAACATGACCAAAAACCTCTTGGTCTAACAGTGACCGAACGGGCAGTTTGGTGCGACGAGTTTGATCAAGCGGCGCGGGGGTCGATGCAAGTGCCATGGTGGTTTCGGTGGGAGTCAGATGGGAGAAACTTGTCGACATGAAGAAAGCCGCTGGATCAACCTACACGTGGCGAAGCATGGGAGGTGCTTCACGAAGATTGGACTCGGTCTTTGCAAAAAGATCGACAAGGGGTATTTTTGGTAATTTTACCAAATACCGCCTTGGTGACCTTTTGCCAACCCGTGGCGCAAGATGGCGCAAGGAGAAGCAGATTTGGTCAAGAGGAGATGAAGACGACACTTTAAAATACGTGCGTGTGTGACCCGTTTGTGTGTGGGCTTAACGGGGGCCCATTAGGGTTCAATCTTCTAGAAGGTCTAGGCCTCCACTATAAATTGAGAAGGAAGGTGGTTGCACCTCTCTTCAACCTTTTCATTATTGAAAATCCTAGTTTTGCTTTTGTGCTTAGGGAGAAGATAGTTGGAGGTTAGGGTTCTAGAGAGTTGGATTTGATTTCGTGCTCATGTATTGAGTCTTTGTCCTCCATTGATGGAGTGGCTGTAAACCAATATCATATCAAATCAATCTAAGGAAAGATTGCTCAAAGATGTGTCTCTTTGCTTTCCTTCTCTCTATTTGATGAATTTGAGTCTTTCTTTGATCCGTGAGTTTTTGCTTGGTCTCTTCTCTTGATCTAGCTTGCTGTGACATGTGGGAACACATCTAGGATCATCTTGATCATCAATCACCCACGAGCAAGTCTCTAGATCATATTTCATTTTTGACTCGGTTTTAGAGCACCCTTCGTTCAAACTGAAAAAGATAGGAACTTTGGCATGGATCTCTGCGATCTTTGATTGGAATATGTTCCTAATATCTTTAGGAAGGTGTGGTTCAAGTTTTGTGGAGTTTGGCCGTGTAAATCAAAAGTTAGATCGATTTGTGTTTTGAACACAGGCTGTTTTTCACTGTTCTGTGCCAGGCGCGGTCAGACCGTCCTTTGGTCGTCGGTCAGACCGCACCCCAGTTAGAGTGCCCATTACACGCCGGTCTAACCACCCTTAGGGTTTGAGTCTTCCTGTTTTGGTGTTTTGCTTTGGGGTCTAGATTGGATTCAATACAAGTCTTCCGCTGTACTTGTTTATTGATCTTTATAGATTTCATAGCTGTTGGAGTGAGATTGGTGTTGAATCCTATCAAAGTGAAAAAGTGAGCGTGCTCCTATTCACCCTGATACGGGGTCGCCTGATCTTCTCGACGTAGGATCAGAATACTCACGTGTCTCTCTGGAATCGTAGTGTTCTTCTGTTGCCTGTGCAAGGATTAGCACTCTATAATTGGCAAGATCACACGCGTCGACTTCACCGACCACCAAGTGAAATCACTGTGCTCTCAATTCCCAGCGGAAAGGTTGAACGATCTTGATAAAACTCCCAATTCCCCTCAAGTGTGTTCGGCACCTCTTGGAAGAACAAGAGCGATTGCGAGCAATCCAATCTGTTATATTCTCAATAATAATGGTCCACCTAATACATGGGAGTTTCAGTAGTATTTATAGTGCAACCCCTAGGTCATGCTACAAAAGCTAGGGCTGGTGCAACTAATCGATTCGGCAACAAATTCTGAATACAACTCTTAATCGGATCTACTGTTCACACCGAGTACTGTTCATGACTAGTACTGTTCATGCCGAGCACTGTTTACACCGAGTACTATTCCCTGTAGCGTTGCATGGTGTATCTGGTCGCAGACTTCCTGAACGTAGGGTGTTGGCAACTTGTCGTAGGACTTTGGTAACTGGTCATAAGGCTTGTAGACCTGGCTGAGACAGCATAAAATGACTTCCTTTAATCTTCTAGAGTCCTCCTCCATTGCTTTGCATCTGAAATCTTCACAACGTTCAAATCTGAGAATGCACAAAGCATTTGCATGAGGTAGTAACCAATTCTCATTATGATCAATAAGAGACTCATTAAGAAACAAAAGCACCTGTTGGTTCAGCAGCTTGACTCTGGCTCTAGTCATTGGGCCGGTGGACACTTCATGATCAGTCTCATGTATACTTGAAGTAGTAGACGTAGGGATGTCCTCATCATCCTCCCTCTCTTGAAAATGAGTCTTCCTCGACTCTGTGTCGTCTTGCCCAAAGAATGGTGACAAATCAACAACATTAAAAGTAGCACTGACCGCATAGTCGTCGCCTGGGAGCTCAATCTTATATGCATTATTGTTGATCTTAGCAAGCACTTTAAACGGACCGTCACCATGAGGCAGCAACTTAGATTTACGCTTCTCTAGAAAGCGTTCTTTGCGAATATGAACCCAAACTAAATCACTTGGTTCAAACAACATTTGCTTTCTAGTCTTGTTAGCTTTGGAAGCATAAGAACGTACCTTCGCCTCTATTACCTCTTTAGTCTTTGCATGGAGTTTCTTTACAAAATCATTACGTTTAGAAGCCTCCATATTAGCACATTCTTGCAATCTAAGTGGTAGCAAATCAAGTGGTGTGATCGGTTTGAAACCATACACCACCTCAAATGGACACAATTGAGTAGTAGAATGCACCGTCCGATTATATGAAAATTCAACATGGGGCAAACAATCTTCCCACTCTTTTAAGTTCTTCTTGATCATGGTTCGCAGCAGCATTGAGAGAGTTCGGTTCACCACCTCCGTTTGTCCATCGGTTTGTGGGTGACAAGTTGTCGAAAAGAGTAACTTTGTCCCATGCTTGGCCCACAAAGTCTTCCAGAAATAACTCATGAACTTCACATCACGATCGGAAACAATGGTTCGAGGAACACCATGCAATCTCACTATTTCCCTGAAAAACAAGTCAGCTACATGCAACGCATCGTCGCTCTTATGACAAGGAATAAAGTGTGCCATCTTAGAAAACCTATCCACCACTACAAAAACAAAATCCCTCCTTCTCTTAGTCCTAGACAATCCAAAAACAAAGTCCATACTAATATCTTTCCAAGGAGCACTAGGAACTGGTAGTGGAGTATACAAACCATGTGGGTTGAGTCTAGACTTAGCTTTGTAGCATGTCACACAGCGTTGAACAAACCTCTCAACATCTCGTCTCATCTTTGGCCAGTAAAAGTGATCAGCCAACATCATGAAGGTCTTCTCTCTACCAAAATGTCCCATCAATCCCCTTGCATGAGATTCCTGCAACAAGAGCAAATGCACGGACAAATCTGGAACACATAGCTTGTTAGTTCGAAATAGAAAACCATCATGTATATGATACTTGTCCCATCCTTTTCCATCGTTGCATTTAGAGTATGGTGCTAAAAATTCATGATCGGAAGCATATAATTATTTCAAACTCTCTAATCCGGGAACCTTGACTTTCAATTGAGTTAAAAGCACATTCTTTCTAGACAAAGCATCAGCGACAATATTTTCTTTACCTTTCTTATATTTAATAATGTATGGAAAGGTTTCAATGAATTCAACCCACTTAGCATGTCTCCGGTTCAACTTAGTTTGCCTTTTCAAATGTTTTAAAGCCTTATGATCAGAATGTATGACAAATTCTCTAGGCCATAAATAATGTTGCCAAGTCTCTAAAACACGCACAAGAGCATACAATTCTTTGTCATAAACAGAATAATTTAATTGAGCACCGCTAAGTTTCTCACTAAAGTATGCTACAGGTTTGCGATCTTGCATCAAAACACCACCAATACCTATCCCACTAGCATCACATTCAATCTCAAAAGTTCTAGTGAAATCAGGTAAAACAAGCAATGGTGCCTCAATCAAACACTTCTTTAATTCAGCAAAAGCCTTATCTTGTGATTCTCCCCACTCAAAAGGAACTCCTTTTTTTGTTAATTCATTTAATGGGGCAGCAATGGTACTGAAATCCTTTACAAATAGACGATAAAATCCAGCAAGCCCATGGAAGCTACGAATTTGACTAACATTAACAGGAGTAGGCCAGTCACGTATAGCCTCAATCTTAGATTCATCGACCTCAATCCCATGAGCTGAAACAACATAGCCTAAGAACACCACCTTACTAGTGCAAAAAGTACACTTCTCAAGATTGGCAAACAACTTTTCGGCTCTCAGCACTTCTAGCACTTGTCTAATGTGTTCGACATGAGCATCCAAGGTGCGGCTATAAATCAAGATGTCATCAAAATAGACTACCACAAATCGTCCAATGAAAGTTCTCAAGACATGGTTCATTAAACGCATGAATGTAATAGGGGCATTAGATAAACCAAAAGGCATCACTAACCATTCATACAATCCAAATTTCGTTTTAAAGGCTATTTTCCACTCATCACCATGTTTCATTCTAATTTGATGGTATCCACTACGCAAATCAATTTTAGAGAAAATAGTAGAGCCACTCAATTCATCAAGCATATCATCTAACCTAGGAATAGGATGACGATAATGAACGGTAATATTATTAATAGCTCTACAATCTGTACACATCCTCTATGTACTATCTTTCTTAAGAACAAGAATAATAGGAACGACACAAGGGCTAAGACTTTCGCGTACGTACCTTTTTTTCCATAAGCGATTGCACTTGCCGCTGAATCTCTTTTGTCTCCTCAGGATTTGTACGGTACGGTGGCCTGTTGGGAAGAGGGGTGCCTGGAACCAAATCAATTTGATGTTCAATGCCTCTAGTGGGCAGTAGACCAGCGGGCACCTTTGTCGAAAAGACATCCTCATAAACCTGTAAGACATGAGATACAACGCTAGGAAGAGATGTTATGTCATTAGTAGAAACCAAAGCATCTTTGTATAGCAATACAAAGTGCATCAAAGTGGGATCATCTCTCATCTCTCTCAAATTAGATTTGGTGGCTATCATGACTAAATTTTGCTCTCTTTCATTCATTCTTTTTTCACTCGGTTTTGGCTTGTGGCTCTCACTCACTTTTTATGGAATCACACTATTTTGCTCTCTCCCTATCTCACCCTCGACCTGTGCCTCTATCTTTTGCATATTATCATTTACAATTTGAGAAGGCGTTAATGGTCGAAGCACAACTTCTTTGTTGTTCCACATGAACTTGTATTGATTGGTCCTACCATCATGAATCACGACACGATCATATTGCCATGGCCTTCCTAGCAGCAAATGACACACATTCATGGACACCACATCGCATACCACGGTGTCATGACAAGAGCCAATCTCAAACTCAACATCCACAGTGTATCCAACACTCATTTATCCATGCTCATTCAACCATTGGATCTGATATGAATGTGGATACTTCTTGTACCTCAACCCCAGTTTAGTACAAAGCTCTTTGCTAGCTAAATTGTGACAACTTTCTCCATCAATGATTACTTTGCAAAATTTGCCATCCTTGCTAACTTGAGCTCTTGTTTAAAAAAGGTTGCAGCACTGTTCATGGTTGTATTTTGGTTGTACACTCAACACCGATGGAGTGCACACCAGCATAGGACCAACCCTAGGGTCACAATAGACCACCTCATTCGCTTCCTCCTCATTTCCCTCACAATAGGCATCATCATGCCCCTCCAAATCAGCATCTTCGTCACTAGCTGAATCAACTTCCCCATTATCCATCATCAACATTACCTTATTATTCGGGCAATCCCTTTGTATATGACCATGACCAAGGCATTTGAAACATTGTATAGCACTACTCTTGGCTGTGGAGCTGACTGATGAAGTGCCACTAGCTACTGGATATGCGGTATTCTTGGCATTGGGAGTGGTTTCCACCTTCTTGCTAACAGATGGTCGAAAACTTGAGCCACCACTTGGAGTTGTGCTCTTGCCAACTGATGACTTGGACGCAAATTTTCCTCCACTGGTTGGCATACGAGTAGCAAAGGAAGATGATCTTGTAAACTTGGAATCTTCTTGCAATTGTCTTTCGGCCTTTGTAGCTTGATGCACTAACTCGTAGAGATTGTTATAGGGCTGAAAATTGACAATACGCTTCACATTGTGGTTCAAACCTGAGAGGAAGCGCGCCATTGTTTGCTCATCTTGTTCTTGAACCTTGGCTCGTATCATGGCTAACTCTATCTCTTTGTAGTATTCCTCCACAGAGTGTGATCCTTACTTCATATTCTGCAATTTATCAAAAAGATCATGTTTATAATGACGAGGCACAAAGTGTGCTATCATCTCACGCTTCATCTCTTGCCATGAAGTAACAGGGTCTTCTCTATTCTCAGTTCTTTGATTGATGACTTGTTCCCACCAATCCAGAACATAACCCTCAAACTCAAGAGATGCTAATTGTATCTTTCTTTTATCAGAATAGTTATGCATACGAAAAATCTTATAAACCTTCAATTCCCAAGTGAGATACTCCTCAGGATTAGTACCACTTGCGAATTTGGGCATGGAGAATTTGAGCCTGCCCAAACCATCATCGTCATTGTGTGGTCGACGATAGTGGTCATTGCAACGCAATGCAAGGTCATCGTCCCAGTCTTGTTCAAGTGCAACACCACCTCGACCCCCGCCTTGGCCTCAACCACGACCTCCGTCTTAGCCACGACCATGACCGGCGTGTGCTCCAAAAGCTCCTCCATGACCTTCGACCAGTGGTGGTCGTATTACATTAGCCACCACTCGAGGGTGTGGTTCAATAGGTGCATGGGCAGCAGCTTCACCTCCGTGAACGCTGGCTTCTTCGCCTCTGTTGCAAGCTTGGATAAGCCTAGTGAATGTTCCAAGGTCCTCCTGCAATTGACATGCATTTTGATCAGCTTGTAACTCCAAGTTTTGTACCTCTTGTGCAATATGATCAACGAAAGCATCATGCTTCTCATGGAGTTGTTCAAGCCCTTTGTACAACTCGCGGTTGAAGTGATCATGAAGCGCTCCAAATTGGTATTGCTTGACGACCGCTTGTGGGTCACTCAACTCGCCTTCTTTGGCATATTGCTCCCTCCACCGACATGATTAGTTGTAGAAAAGAAACAAACAATATATATATATATATATATATATATATATATATATATATATATATATATATATATATATATATATATATATATATATATATATATATATATATATATATATATATATATATATATATATATATATATATATATATATATATATATATATATATATATATGGATGTTGTGTGAACGATCTCTCAAACTCACCTCTTCTTTCCCAAGCAAAGTTCTTACCCTTCGAAGTGAATTAAGGTTCGACAAACTTACACTTGGTGGGCGTTACGACCAAAGAATTGTGATGATCAAGTGAATTTAAGAGTGATTCACACTTAACACAAAGAATTTATTTAGTGGGGCTTGGTATGGAAGTGTATGTCCTATGCAATCTGAGATTCAAGCTGTTGTAAAGCTAAATAATAATCCAAGCTAGAATACTTTGCCTAGGTGCTGATCCAAAGGATTTAAATGAAGTGTATGAACGCATACGCAAAGATAAGTATGACTTAATGCAACAAAGAAATAAGCTAGTGAGAAGAAGCAAACTGAAATTGAGATAACAACTAGCTCGTTTTGCACCAACTACTAGGAGAGACGCTAACCAATTGCAAAGATTTCAGTGTAAGGGCACAAGATTGCTCAAAGAGATTAAGCACACAATCTGAAGTTATAGGCTAGGGTTTACTCTTTCCAAAATTCGGCCAATATCTTTTCTTTCTTTAAACCGCATGAACAAAGCTCTCTCTCCCCTTCGGCTATTAGGGCAACCGAGAAGAGAAGTTGATACTAGTTTTGCGGTTTGTGTTTTTTTTCTTTCTTTCTTTTTCTTTTATCAAGCCATGGCTTTTCTTGTACACGACTGCCTTTTCTTCTTTGCCTTTGCAACGGTCGAATTAGGGTTTGTTCATCTCTAGATTGCACAAGCCTCACAGCCAGCAAGTGTAAATAAGTCTACGAGTAGCCCTATTGCAATTATCAAAAGCTAGTCTCAAAGATGAATTACTGCTGCCAAACAAAACGGACGTCCTGGTGTGGGTCGTCGTTGGCGACGACCACACCCACAACCAAGACACAAGATAGCAGGTGCGGGTTGGACGGCTTCGAGCACGACCACGCTCACGATCACAGATATAGATTTTTTTTTTGGGTAGGGTTTTCTGTGTACTCAAAGACAAAGCGACGCAAAGAAAACACGTACGATCAACACTTAAACAAAAATTCTAATGGACTAAAATCTAACAAAACTCACGAGAAATAACAGATTGAAAACTAGGGTTTGGAAATTTTTGTGTTGCAATTTTTAGTTTATGGACTCTAGGAATAAGAACAGCAAGATAATCAATCAAACGCTAAGGGTAAATAATCCTACCGAGTAAACAAGGCTCTGATACCAAGATGATATGGGGTCGCCCGATCTTCTCGACGTAGGATCAGAATACTCACGTGTCTCTCTGGAATCGTAGTGTTCTTCTGTTGCCTGTGCAAGGATTAGCACTCTATAATTGGCAAGATCACACGCGTCGACTTCACCGACCACCAAGTGAAATCACTGTGCTCCCAATTCCCAGCGGAAAGGTTGAACGATCTTGATAAAACTCCCAATTCCCCTCAAGTGTGTTCGGCACCCCTTGGAAGAACAAGAGCGATTGCAAGCAATCCAATCTGTTATTTTCTCAATAATAATGGTCCACCTAATACATGGGAGTTTCGGTAGTATTTATAGTGCAGCTCCTAGGTCACGCTACAAAAGCTAGGGCCGGCGCAACTAATCGATTTGGCAACAAATTTCGAATACAACTCTTAATCAGATCTACTGTTCACACCGAGTACTGTTCACGATAAGTACTGTTCATGCCCAAACCTGCTTCACGCTGAAATCTTGTTCGTCTTAGAAACCTTTGTTCGGGCTTCTCCCTATAGCGTTGCATGGTGTGTCTGGTCGTAGACTTCCTGAATGTAGGGTATTGGCAACTGGTCGTAGACCTTTTGGAACTGGTTGTAGGACTTTAGCAACTGGTCGTAAGGCTTGTAGACCTGGCTGAGACAGCATGAAATGACTTCCTTTAATCTTCTAGAGTCCTCCCCCATTGCTTTGCATCCAAAATCTTCACAACGTTCAAATCTGAGAATGCACAAAGTATTTGCATGAGGTAGTAACCAGTTCTCATTATGGTCAATAAGAGACTCATTAAGAAACAAAAGCACATGTTGGTTCAGCAGCTTGACTCTGGCTCTAGTCATTGGGTCGGTGGGCACTTCATGATCAGTCTGATGTATACTTGAAGTAGTAGACGTAGGGATGTCCTCATCACACCCCCCCTCTAGTCGCCTTTTCGGTCCAACAAGTGGTATCAGAGCACGGTTAGTTCAATCTTGATCTTAACCGGTCACTGAACTTGGTGATGGAGAAGTACTCGACCAAGCCGCATATCTTGGATGGGCTCAACTATGCCTATTGGAAGAATCGCATGCGAGTCTTCCTTCAAAGTGAAGGACAAGCTATATGGGAGGTTGTTCGAGCTCCGCTCGTTTTGCCCGAGATTGCTTCGCCGGCTTCAGCAGCTCTCTTGGCAAACAACCATAAGGCTAAGAATCTCCTATATGTTGGGCTTGGTAGACAGGAGTACGATAGGATTTGCAACCTTAAGACCGCACATGAGATTTGGCACACCCTCAAAACTTACCATGAGGGATCATCCTAGATCAAGCAAGTACGCCAGACGGTCTACAATCGAGACTATAACAAATTCGAGATGCGTCCTAGTGAGAGCATTGATGACATTTTTACTCACTTTAACAAGGTGATCAATTAGATGAGAACTGTTGACATTGAGTACTCTCAATCTGAGAATGCCTCCCACCTCTTGGTTGCAATCAACACCAAGGAGTGGGAGATGAAAACTCTTGCCATTGAGGAGAACGTCGATCTCTAGTCTCACTTTGGAGCTGCTTTATAGCAAGCTCAAGACTCATGAGATCAAGAGAGCGATCTTCCTAAGAAGGATAACATGGCTTTGGTAGCTGATCCTTTGAAAAGAACTTCTGATGGTTCTTCTGAGTCTTCTTCTGGATTTTCTCTTGCGTGTATATCTGCAATTCAAGAAGAGGAGTTTGAGAGTCTTCCTGAGACTGATTTAGCTCTTTTAGCCAAGAAAGTCACATGGGCATATAACAATATTAGAAACAAGAGGAGAGGTGGCCCTGTGACGTGCTATGAGTGTGGAGAGCTATATCATATCCGGGCAAACTGCCCCAAGCTGAAAGGTAAGGGCAATCGCAAGAATAAGAAGACTGCCTGGAAGAAGCCTCAGGGGAGCAAGCCCAAGTATGATGCTGCCAAGCTCATGAAGGCTGCTCACCAGGTCCTTGCCACTTTTGGAGAGCAATCCATGAGCAATGTGGACTCCGGGAGCGAGGAGGATAAGGAGGAGGAGCTCCCTCAAGACAAGAAAGGGAAGACCAAGGACTTCACTGGCATGTGCTTCATGGCCGACTCCATCGACGCCGATGACAACGATGAGGTACCTCCCTCCTATGATGTTTTTTCTGCTAAATGCGACACCATGTTTAAGCAACTCATGAATCAGGATAAGGCCTTAGAGTTTACCATGGTTAGGAACAAGGACTTAGAGTCACAACTAGAAAATTTGACTTTAGAACTTGTAAATACTAAGACTCTTGAATCTGATGAATATTCATCTTGTCATGCTCTACACTCTGAATTTGCTAAACTGCAATCTACTCATGATATTGCTTTGCACCAACTTGAGAATACTAGGACTGAGCTAATTGATATTAAATCTGCTCCCTGTGAAAAATGCTTAGAGTCTAGTAAGTTGGATGCCTCTAGTAATGTTAAATCTAGCTTTTGCTCTTTCTGCTTAGAACGTGAACATGAAGTTAAAGACATTCTAGAAGCAGTTAGAGTTAAATATGCCAAGTTTAAGGACACAATTGAGTCTACACCTTGTGCCTCATGTGCAGCCTATAAGCTTGAAGTTGCTTTTCTTAAGGAGAAACATGCTAGAGCCATTAAGGCCAAGACTTGTGATTCATGTGTTAATTTTGGAAAAGAAAATGCTTATCTTAAGGACACACTAGAAAAATTCTCTAAAGGTAAGAAACAGTTAAACATGATTCTGGACACGTCTAAAACTCCTTATAAGAAGCAAGGGTTAGGATAAAACTCTGCCTAGGACAAATCCAAGCCTAATATCATTCAGGTCTTGGAAAATGGCTTAGTTGAATTCACAACCCATCCTGCAAAAATAATTTTCAAATCTACAGGTTTTGCCCAACCTTCTTTTGAGCCAAAAGGTGCTTCTCCCAGTGGTACCAAGTACCATTGCACCTATTGTACGAAGGATGAGCATTTGGTTGAGTTTTGTTGTCGTAGGTTGAAAAACGCTAAGTAAAATATTGCTAGAATTTCATCTAATCAACCTAGAGCTTTTGTGAGACATGGTCATTTAGAAAGGAAAAACCTGGACTAGGATTTGTTTCACATGCTCATCATCATAATGTTCCTAGACAGGATGCTTCTCATGTTTGTGTAATCATTGCTCATAACAGAACTTCAAATAAAATCAAGGATAGCACTTCTGCTTTGCATACTACTCGCAGACGTGTGTCTCAGTACTGGGTTCCCAAGTCATGTCTAACTAACCCCAGTATTGAGACACATCGATCTTTTGTACCTTGATTTTCAGGATCGCCGTGGAAAGAGGAAGAACACATGACTCGTCGACTCTAGCTGTTCACGTCACATGACCAAAGACTCAAGATGGTTCACTTCCTTCATGCGGTCGATGGGTGCTGACTTCATCACCTTTGGAGATGATACACAAGGGCGAATTGAAGGAACGGGATCAATCAAGGTGAATGACAGATTCATCTTGAAGGACGTCACCCTTGTGGACAAGCTAAGGTACAACTTGCGTTTTGTTTTGCAGCTTCTTGATGATGGCTACAAAACTCGTTTTGAGAAAAATACCTGCCGTGTGCTTGATTCTGCCGGTGAGCTTGTTTTTGGGATTTCTAGAGTTGGTAGAATCTTTGGAGCTGATTTTTCTGAATCTCTTGCTGGATCTCTCAAATATTTAATTGCATCTTCTTCTGATATCTGGCTTTGGCATCGACGTTTGGGGCACATTGATTTTAATCATCTGACGCGAGTTAGCGGCCTTGATCTCATGAGAGGTTTGCCTAAACTCAAAGCCGTCAAGGATGCTGTATGTGTGCCCTGTAGGCATGGCAAGCAAGTTGCCGCCTCACACCCTTCATTGACTATGGACCGGGACAGTTGCTTCACATGGATACTATTGGTCCTTCTAGGGTTCGGTCAGTCGGTGGCTAATGGTACATTCTTGTCATGGTCGATGATTTTTCGAGATATTCTTGGGTGTTCTTTCTTGCTTCGAAGGATGAGGCTTTTGATGTTTATCATGATCTTGTTCTTCGTTTGGCTTCTGAACTTCCTGGTGCCTTGAGAGCAATTCGCAGTGACAACGGCACGAGTTCAAGAATGCTTCTTTTGCCTCTTTTGTCTTTGGCGGTATTGAGCATCGCCTCTCTTCTCCACACGTCCCTCAACAAAATGGCGTTGTGGAAAGAAAGAACAGGATCTTAGTCGAGATGGCTAGGACGATGCTAGATGAGTATAGCACACCGAGGAGGTTTTGGGCCGAAGCTATTGCTACAGCTTGCCATATTTCAAACCGTATCTTCTTGAGACCGTCTTTGGGCAAGACTTCTTATGAGCTTCGATTTGGTAGAAAATCATCTGTCTCTCACTTTCGAGTCTTTAGATCAAAGTGTTTTATTCTCAAGACAGGAAACCTAGATAAATTTGAATCAATGACTTGTGATGGTTTATTTCTAGGTTATCTTGCTCATTCGAGGGGTTTTCGGGTCTTTAATGTTGAAACTAACACTATCCAGGAGACATGCAATATCACTTTTGATGAGACTAGCCCGGAGCTAGATCCGATGTTTCAGGTGACTTACAGGTGACAGAGAGCATTTTTGTTGAAGAAGATGAGGATGAATTCGATATTGCTCCTTCACCTGCTGTTGATGTTCCTATCCAAGCTCCAGAACCTACTACGATTGCTTCACCTCCAATTGAGGCTCCTGTTGTATCTTCATCATCAGCAGTACCTGCGGAGGTTGAGGAGATGCTATCTCCCCCAGGCGCTCCACTGCACATTCAGAAGTAGCACCTTCTGGATTAGATGATTGGTAATCTTCATGAGCGAGTCACTCACTCCAGGTATCATGATCCGAGTCTTTTCTCTCATTCTGCTTTTGTAGCTTCTTTTGAACCCCGCGATATATCACATGCTTTATCTGATTCTAGCTGGGTCAATGCCATGCATGAGGAGTTAGAGAATTTTGAGAGAAACAAGGTCTAGAACCTAGTAGAGCCTCTTAGTGGTCATAATGTAATAGGAACCCATTGGGTGTTTAAAAATAAACAAAATACGGATGGTTCTGTGGTTAGAAACAAGGCTAGGCTGGTAGCTCAGGGCTTTAGCCAAGTTGAGGGGTTAGATTTTGATGAGACCTTTGATCCTGTTGCTAGACTAGAAGCTATTCGCATTCTGCTTGCATTTGCTGCATCTAAAGGATTTAGGTTACATCAAATGGATGTTAAGAGTGCCTTTCTGAATGGTTTTATAGAGGAGGAAGTGTATGTTAGGCAACCCCCTGGCTTTGAGAATCCCAAGCACCCAGATCGTGTTTTTAAGCTATCCAAAGCCTTGTATGGTCTTAGGCAAGCCCCTAGAACTTGGTATGATAGACTTAAGACCTTCTTGCTTAAGAATGATTTTGAGATGGGAAAGGTAGATAAGACTCTTTTCATTCTTAGGCATGGCAATGACTTCCTGCTTGTTCAAATTTACGTGGATGATATTATCTTTGGTGGTTCTTCTTATGCTCTTGTTTTCAGTTTTTCTGAGGCCATGTCCAGGGAATTTGAGATGAGTATGATGGGAGAGCTCAACTACTTTCTAGGGCTTCAAATCAAGCAATGCAAGGAAGGGATCTTCATCCATCAAACGAAGTACACCAAGGATCTGCTAGCGCTTCGAGATGGGTGACTACAAGCCGATCGCCACTCCCATGGCGATTTTGACTGCTTTAGATCCAGATGAGGAAGGAGAAGCCGTGGATCAACACGAGTACCGCAGCATGATTGGCTCCCTTCTGTATCTGACGACCTCAAGACCGAACATCCACTCTGCGGTCTGCCTCTGCACGAGGTTTCAGGTGTCTCCAAGGACTTCACATCGCTAAGCCGTTAAGCGCATCTTTAGGTACCTTCACTCTACTCTCCAGTATGGCATTTGGTATTCTTGCTCTTCTTCGTTGTCCATTCAGGGGTTTTCTGATTCTGATATTGCGGGCTGTCGGCTAGATAGGAAGAGTACCTCTAGCACCTGTCATTTCTTAGGCACTTCTCTTGTCTCTTGGTCGTCTAGGAAGCAGTCTTCTATTGCATAATTGTCGAACCCGGGAGCAAAGGATCCCGGATTCTCTATGTTCATACACTAGTCCATGATTTCTAGTGTACACAGCTAAACAGAAGTGATAATCAAAATATATCACGCACTTTATTAATAATAATTCAGAGTTTATTACAAAAGGGCCTAAGGCCAATTAAAGTAAAAACAGCGGAAAATAAAGCAGTAGTAGTAGACCCAACGATTCGCCACAGGCAATCGGCTGGGGGAGCGTGGCCTAAGCATCGAGGTCCTCACCGTCTTGATAGAGGTCTTCTGCTGAATAAAGATTATTCAGCAAGAGTAAGCACTACTACCGTGCTTGCAAGTAACACCCGTCAAATAACAGATTGAATGCATGCATAAGGTAAACAAGGGGTATTGGCAGGGTTTATTTGCACAAAGCAGTATTTTTAATTTAAATACTCATATTACTTTCCAAGGCTATTTTTATACTTTACCAAAACTCAGATTTTAAATAGAAATTTTGTAGTGTGGATAACCTCCATATTTGAATGGTGAAGGATACCCTCCTATCACTTGGCTAACTGCCCAAATTTTACCACAAGGATTGTCCATCCAAAATCATCTGTTGAAATCATTTTGAAACCAAAAACAAGTCTAACTCGGAGTGGCTTTGCTAGCATGTCCATGATCATGACGGCTGCTATTCAAATAGTTTTCTACTCTGCGAGTTTATGCACTTTACCCACACAAGATAATATGCTCTTTGTGTCAGCCAACCCACGCTTCCTAAGGCATGTGACAAAGCAATTATCACAAGGCCATTACAATGATCTACCTCAAAGTACTCATGCCCGCTAAGGTTTCGCTTCCATTGGATTGACCGTCCTCCGGGAGCCCCCTCTTGCGCCAGATGGGACTATAGTCTAACCGACACCCACACATACAACACGGCACAAATATCTATCAGGTATCCCAAATTAATAAGCCAGATCTTGCCCATACAAGACATGTGGTGGTACGGTGAGGCGTAGCAAAATACGCTCAAAGACCGGTCCTTAATTGACTTGGACGTCTTTCAAAATCAAACCATGGGTCTTAATCTTAACCAGATTAAGCCCATGCATAAACCTGCACCCACCATTCATCCGTTTCGCCCAAGTCCAAACCATTTTTGATTTTATTTTAATAAAAACCACCTTTACAAATTCTCTATGGTAAAACAATACCATAGATTCAAGTTTAAACCAATTTTGTAATGATTTGGCTAAATCCTCCCAAAATCAAAATCATGGTCTAAGCATTTGCTAAGCATGAATAATTTCCAAACCAATTTATCTATGGTGACAAAAGAATGACATTTCAATATTCAAAATTGGCCATACAATAACAATTGGAATAACTAAGCATTTAAACAGGGTATTAAAATAATTGACTAAAAATATGCATGCAATAATAATTTTAAAACTGAATTAAATAACTTTAAAATACTGGGGGCAATATGGTCAAGGGTATAACTTACCTTCGTTGAAGTCTTGAAACTCTAATTCCTCTGAAGGATCTACCTCTCCGGAGTCGTCGAATTCTATGCGTGAAAATAAGCCAAATTTAAATAAAATTCAAATGAAGATTCAAATGAACTCCAAATTATATAATTTTGGTTTAGTTAGCTAGATCTTGAATTTATATGAATTTAGAAATTTGAATCGATGAAATCGGAGTTCGTATGAAGGAGAACGAACCCCGGGAAGATTCAAAATCACATGAAATGATGAAATTGGAATTTCCCGAATTTTCAGAATTATTTTTGTGAAGAAAATTCGAATAATGACGTCAGCCCTCATGGATTAGATTTTTTCCGGCCGATTTATTTTTAAATGGAAAACCCGGAGTCACTGACATGTGGGGCCCTCGGGTCAATGGACCTTGTCCATGGCCGGTCAATGGACCACGGTGAACCCAGTGCACAAAATAGTGCGAAGGGGAGCGTGTGGGCTGGTGCTGGCTTACGTGTCACCACATAGGATCCACGTAGGACCCGTGCTAGCGTGGCGTCAACGTAGCATTGACGTGGCCATGCCACGTAGGCACGGCGAGGGGTGGCGCTCGGTGGTGGGCTCACCGGCGTTTCACGTCGGGGCGAGCCGTGCGGGTGTCTTCAACGGAGAGAGGGCAGTGCGGCGATCTCGGTGCTTACCAAAATGGAGGCAAAGGGTGTCGAGGTGGCCGGCGGCGGCACGGGTCGGGTCGTGGTGGCGGCGTTCCGTGGCTCTCGGCGAGTGCCAGCGCCGCGGTGTAAGGCGGTGGTGGTGCGATCTGCGGCGATGGGGTCGGGGTGGCGGGAGACTTAGCCGGCCGAGCCGGAGAAGGAAAGGCGCTCGACGCGAACCTTCAACGGCGAAATTCAGTGAAACGAGAGCGGGTGGGGAGAGGTGAATGAGGGGGAAGGGATGAGGGACTCAAGGGGCACCTCATGCTCCTATTTATAGGAGCGGAGAGGGCCGGGAGGAGGGGAATCGGGCGTGTGATGCTCAGCAGCGACTGCGCGGTTTCGGCGATTACGGGTGTGAGCAAGGGGGCAACGGGTAGGAGGTGGGGCGGCGAGATTCACGGGTGTTAATGCGCACCTCTATGTGAGGAAAGGAGGCGGCAACGGTGGCGTTGACGAGCTCAACGTGGCCAAAAATGGCGGCGGCTCGGCTCTTCCGTGCAGAGAAGAAGGCGCGGGGTTGAAGACGGTCGCGGGCCCCACTTGGCGGTGACGGTTGGGAGAAAGGGAACAAGAAGGGGCGCGATTGGCCATTAGATGTGGATCTGACGGCTGGAAAAATGAGCTCGTGTGGGTGGCGGTTGTGCGGGCCAGAATGGGCCGCGCACGGTGAAGGAAGGAGATTGGGCTGAATCAATTCGACCCGAGAGAGGTTTTGGATTTAAATTGATTTTTCTTATTTTAAATATTCTGATTAAATAAAAAGGGGCTTAGAAAATAGCAAATAAAATCCAAAAATTCTAGGAAAATTCACAGAAATTCCTAGAGTTATTTTGGACTTAAATAAAATACTTCCAACATATAATTGGTAATATTTTTTGCACATAATTTATTTTAGCTTTAAAAATAATTAGGTAAAAGCTTTCAAAATTGCAGAAATTAATTAGAATTTTATTTTTCAACTTTAACTCAAATAAAACTTCAAAGACTTCAAATAAAGCAATCAAACTCTTTCAAATTTCAGAAAATCCAACAAAATAATAATTTTATCAACTTTCTTTTGGTAACAGCACTTTGGGATGTTACAACAATCCTTCTTGAAATTTGAATATGTAGCATTTGCTAGTTCTTTGTAGTCGATTTTGTGGATGGTGTCCACTCTAAGGACTTTGGGTTAAATTTTGCTAGTGTGTCCTCTTTTCTGTGATAACACTTCTGCCATTAACAGTGCTAAAAACCCAGTGCAACATTCTAGGACCAAGCACATAGACATTCGCTATCACTTCCTTAGAGACCATGTTGAGAATGGTGATATTGTGCTGCACTTTATGGAGTCCAAGGCTCAGTTAGCCGATATCCTCACCAAGCATTTAGACCTAACAAGGTTTGCCACCTTGAGAAGCGAGTTAGGGATAATTTATCCCTATGGGTTGGTCTGAGGGGGAGTTGGATCTTTTCTGATCTTACCTTGTTCATCTGATCTTTTCTTGATCATCTTTTGAACTTTTTGATCCTTTTTGATCTTTTAGGCTTTTTAAGCTTTTCTTGCATCTCATTGTATCATATTGCATTCATATGAAAAATCCAAAAAGATGCATTGTAATATAAGCTTTTCTGCTTATCTTTTAAAATTCATGAAGCTTTGCTTATTACCCTTTGGAGCTTTAGTATTTCAATTCTTGCTCAATGCCATGTCTAGTTCTTTGACTTGCTAGAATTATCATGCTTTCACATGTGTAGCTAAGTCTTTTGCTGAATGTGCTAGAACTCTAAAACAACTTGAAGTAAAAACTGCAATTTGTGAATATTTTAGCTAGTTGCGCAATTAGTGCTCCTTTTGTGACATTGGCCCTGTCAAAATTGCTTTGTTAGCTCTTGAATCTAAAATTGATTATTACTTGAGCTTCTTGTGCTTCTAAGAATCTAAAACTGCTCCTGTGCAAAATGAAAAATGAGAAATCAATTTCAAGATTGTCTTTTGCTTAAATTGTGTCAAACTACTCTTATGAGACTGCATGTCATAGACATGAACTTGGAGATAGTTTGATGATCCAGACGATCTCATGGGGACTACTTGTTAAAACTGACATGAACCTCAAGATTTGTCGCCCCGGTAGAAGCTTAGGAAGAGTTTGTGGATGGCTCCTAGTCTAGGATCTTCTTCCCTAAGTTAGATCATTAGTCAACTTCAATATTAATTGTAAATGAAAAACTGTTGAAAAATGGGCGTTTGAGAAAATTAAGCAAAATGATTCAATTCAGGACCTGTTTGTCTCTTAATGTGGTCATTATTAGCTTTTTGATCTCACATTGACATTTTGACATGGCCATTATCATTTTAGGACCCCTGTTGCTGAACTTGCTAAATTTGAAGCTTTGCTTAAATTGTTACAATTCATTGCTTTACGTTGAGCCTTCTAGCTTAGCTTTGATATATATGTCTTAACATGATCTTGCGCTGCCTTCAGGCTTGATATGTCTTGTGCAACTTTAGAAATGCTAGCATGTTCTTTTGGGTAATCTCCAAAGCTTCTTGTTCACAAAAATTAAAAAATACAAAAAATGAAGCCACTCCATTACATTTCATGCATGCTCTTTCTTATGCTTTTTTCTCATTTTACATTTGTCATCTCTAGACAAGAGGAAGGCGTGATTCCTTGATGACTCCATTGTCAAAGGGGGAGAAGATGTATGAAAAATATGAAAAAGGGGGAGTTACGAAAAAGGGGGAGCTACTTGGAGAAAAATGGAATATTTGAGATTTTCTAAAAATTGAGGATCATAGTGAGGGGGAGTATCTTATTTGCATTCTTGTGGTCCAATTGCCATTTCTGAACTTGAATTGCAATTCTTGCATCCTCACAATGATCAAAGGTCAATACGAACAATTGTTCTTTCTTATCGACCTTAAGTGAGATTTTGACTCTTTTATGGAAAATGAACCTTTCTCGTTTTCTTTTACCTTATCTCACTTGCCTTTGATATTCTGAAGCCAACTTGGTCATTTCCATTGCTTTCTCTTGCATTTGGACCAAGTTGTGCCTTTGTGCGAAAACGTCGAGTTTTTACTTTTCAAACCTCAAAACTTGCTTTTGTGGGAAATTGCCAATGTGTTCATCAAGGGGGAGATTGTGGATATCATGGGGATATGTGCACGATCTTAGGATGATGTTGCAATTGGCAATGTCGTTAACGGTTTATCGAAACACACGTTGTCCTCGAAGTTTGGAATGCTGTCAAGTTGAGTGCGGTTAGACCAAGGCATTAGGCGTCTTGATCGAGCCAAGCCGTGATCGGACCGACTTGTAAATGGCGGTCGAATAAGGCGTGATCGACCGGCCATTTGAATGGCAGTCTGACCGATTTTGTACTGTTCATCGGCCTAAAGTGGCGATGAGTGTTGGATTAGGTCAAGTTCATGGGTTTCATGGCATATATTGTAATACTCCGAAAATGTGAGGAACATTTAATCGGGAAGTATTAAATTAATCGATAGAGATTAATTAATCGGAGAAATATTCATTGAAAAATCATCAAATCAGGAAAAGAGAGGGTTTTCGCGTTCTTACAGCAACCGGGGCCTCGGGCCACCGCAGAGGCCATTATGGGCTGGCCGCAGGGCCATGAGGCGCCTCCCCTATTTCTCCAAACCCTAGGCCCACAATCCCCCTCCCTTTTCCCCCTCCCCACCCCTTTGGCCGCCCCCACCCCTTGGCGCCGCCCTCCACATCCTCCCTCGCCTCCTTGCTGCTCCTCGTCTCCCCGCTGCCGGGCGACGCTCGTCCTCCTCCCGGCGATCCTCCAAGGAAGGAGAAGAGGAGGAGATTGCGCTGTGATGGCCGATCGAACAAGGAGAAAGAGGAAGAGGAGAAGGAGGAAGGAGAGGATCCTCACGCCGCACTGGTGGAGGTGTTAAGTCGTCGTTCGTCAAGGTAACGATGATCCCGATAGTTTAGATGGATAATTAATTGTTTAATCGTTGCGGTTAGTAGATCCGTTTCTGTCCAGTAGTTTGGACGTGAGTTTTGATGTCTGTAGAGGTAGTATCTGGGGATGACTTCTCTTAGAAAAAGTTGGGTCGTGTCCTTAGCTTTCCGTGGCCGCTAAGAACGCCCAAATCCGTTTAACGGTTAGCGAGTTATGATTTTTCTAATGTCGCTGTCCTGATAATCTGTCAACATCCTGACAGTCTGTAGAAATCCGAATTAATCTTTTAGTTAAAGGTGAAATCAGAGGATCTCGTTATAACGAAAAAGATGGGTAATTTCCATACCTTTCCAGAAAGCCAAAGAACGCAATATTTGGACGTTCGTAGCAAAAGTTATAACAATTTTAGTGTACTGTCCAGAGAACCCGACGTGAATATTGATGTTCTGTAGATTGGCTTGGTAGGGGTAGTAGATGGTAGAATCAGAAGGGCTCCCCAACTAAGTTTATTTAGATAATTTAATTATCTTTTCAGAAAGTATTAGAACATATTATTTGGACTCCTGAGCAGAAAGTTATGTATTTTAGAAGTTGACTGTCCGCAGTGAACACCAAATCGACCGGTAGAAATTGGAAGATTGAAGCGGCTTGGGGGTTTAGTGAGTTCTATTGTGCTCTTATTTATGCTTTTGGTCCAGTAAGTTTGTCTTAGTTGGGTTATCATTATGTTCAGGTGGGAGGGTGATCCCAGGGCAGCGCCTTCTTGGCGTCCATCGTCCTCGCGTGGTTAAGGCAAGTATTCGGGTTAAAGAATAATGATGATTGTTTGCTAAGATTGATTGTGTCTTGATCGTGATTGCCATGCATGGATGTTATTGTGATGAATTACAATATATCTTGGTATATTCAAGTTATGGTTGGAGTTTCTGTGTTCATGGTTAATGCTTACATGTTATTATGTACATGTTGAATTCATATGTTTAGAAGATAATGTCATTGAACATATGCATGTAGTAAGCATGATTGAGTTTTGGTCACGTGGTGACCAAGTATGAATGTTGAGGTCCCGTCATGTCGATGACGGGCTAGAGGTCCCACATTAGGTGTAATGTGGGCAATGAGTAAAGAGGTCCCCATCATGCGATGATGGGCAAAGGTCCTATACTTGTGGAGTATAGGCTCTTGGTCCCTATTGCCGAGTGCATAGGCATGGGTATACATCGACGGTTGTATACCCCGCATTCCGATAAAATCGAAAAGAGATAAAGATTAAAAGGTGCATTGCATGGTTGCATTACATAAGCATGAAGGCTATGTTTAGCGTAATGTTTAATTGTGAATATTAATCTTTGTATTGTGTTTCTAGATTTGGCCTTGTTGATACTTGCCGAGTCTGTGGACTCACCCTTGCTTTGTTGTGCTTTTAGGTACCAGCGGCAAGAAGCGGCATGCATGGGAGGGAGTAGCTTTTCTTGGATTGCACACACTACCCTTCATCCTAATAAAATCATACCATGTAGTTCATTCTATATGAATGAGTAAACTGTTAAGTTTCATTAATAGATTTGGTTGAGTGTTTTGGTCTATCTGTAATGTTGAGATTAGCAAGTTGGATTATGCTAAATATTTCTCTATCGGATTAGACTATATTATATGCTTGGATGATAGTGAATGTTGAATTATTGATGAACTGTAATGAGTAAACCAAGATGGGAAGGAAGGATACCTTCTCTATGATTTATTACTGCTTGTGAATCTAGTTTAATGATGAGCTGTAATAGATAGGAATTAAATGGTGAAGGAAGGATACCTTCTCCATATATTGGATGTTTTATTTATGCCTTCCTATGATATTACATTGGTACCTCCCAGATTGATTAATAATACAAAGGAGGTTCTGCTAGAATTTAGTAAGATGGTTGTAGATAGTTCGTTTTATTTGTTTAATTTAGTAGCATTCCAGGCTCATGTTGGGCTGGGGTGTTACATATATGTTGTATGATGCATGTTTTGACTAACGTGGGTCAAGTTGTGAAGAACTTGTTCCTAGAATCGATTTATTTGTCTATTGTTGTGCAGGTTGCTTTGAAGTCAATGACGGTCAACGGCGAGGATGATCGGGACTAAGCTTGGAGAGCTGAGGTCCAGAACAATCGGGGATGTCGGGTGAGGTCAATGGAGTCAAGCATGGTGCAAAAGGGGCAAAGGTGACCGAACGGGCAGTTTGGTGCGATGGGTTGGATCAAGCGACGTGGGGGTCGGTGCATGTGCCATGGTGGTTTCAGTGGGAGCCAGATGGGAGAGACTTGCTGACATGAAGAGAGCCGCTGGATCAACCTACACGTGCGAAGAATAGGAGGTGCTTCATGAAGATTGGACTCGGTCTTTGCAAAAAGATCGAGAAGGGGTATTTTGGTAATTTTACCAAATACCGCATTCTCAATCAAGTCACATACTTGATAATAAATATTAACGATATTATTCTAGGAATAAGATAACATATTATCCAATATTATGAACATAACAAAATATAATCATCTTTATAATTGCCTCTAGGGCATATTTCCAATAATGTCCTCATCACTAGTTCTAGGGCACTTTGGTGATCAGCTGTGTCAAGTCCTTCTTATTCTTTTTTTCACCAGGCGTCCCTGATTACATGGGATTCGAGGGACCAGAGTTCTCGTTCTTTTATTCTGAGGCCTCTAGACGGGGTTGGGGGTACCTTCAATTTTCTTTGGTATTTCAACCCTCTCTGGTGCATTGTGTGCAGGCACATGCGATTTGGTCGTGCTCTTCAAATCACTAAAGTGGTCAGGCAGTTGATTCGCTAATGCTTGCAAGTCAATTATCTTCTGGACTTCTGTAATATCCTGAATATTCGTTAGTAAATACAATAAAGATTAGAGAGAACAATATTATTTAGAGAGGGAAATTAAAAGAAAATTCAAGATTTGAGGGTCGATTGGACCTTGGACTTTCGGCTCAAGGCGTCCTAGCCAAGTGGGTTGGCCATTTAGTGGAGTCAAGAGGGGGGTGCCCTTCCCCAAAACCTTAGCCTCTACTCTGATACCACGCCACAAGACCTTAGCACGTGATCTTGTAGCAACCCCTCTCCTTCCCTGCTGCTCTGTCAAGAGGAGGAAGAAGCTCTTGGGTGCTGCCCACCATGGTGGAAGGAGAAGAAGGGAGAAGAAGAGAGGAAAAGGGAAAAGAAGAGGAAGAAGGTGGGGGGCGTTCTTCGCGAGGGGATTTGATGAAATCCAACGGGATTTTGTGGGTAAATTCGCAATCCCTATTGATTTTAGTAGATGTTTCATATGCGATTTTGTGGGTAAATTCGCAATCCCAATTGATTTTAGTAGATGTTTCATATGCGATTTGTAGTCGTTAGCTGTTCTCAGCTTTCTGCAGTAGATCGGTTAATTTGTGATCTTTTGTCGCTCAAATTTGGATTAGTTCCAAGTAGATTCAGGGATTAGTGTCTCCTGGAGATATATGGGGTTTCGCGTAGGCTTTCCAGAAAGTCTTAATTCATAATTTTTGGATCATCGATGAATTAGTTATGAATTTCGCAAGACTGGGTGCTAAATCAGTCTCAGGATTTGTGCAGCGAACATAGATCTGTAAATTTGATCTTGGAGATGGCCAAATTGGGTTAGTTGGTCTCCATGAGATTTGTTGGTATTTTCATTATGTTTCCAGGAAGTTAAATTTCATAATTTTTGGATTTCTAGATCAAAAGATATGAATTTTAGGAACTAATGTTGTAATCTATCCCTCCGTTGTGGACAGAAGAGTTTTTCTTGACTGTTTGCAACCTTTGTTGCATAGTGGGGATATTTGTGATAATTTTATTGAGATATCTGGTTTCCTTTAGTTTCTAGAGAGTATTAGAACAATCTGTTTGGTTGTGCCAAACAAAAGTTATGAAATTCACAAGTTAGTAGTACCGAAGATGACAGATCGGTCTTTGGGATTAAAAACAAAGGCTTAGATAAGCCAATATGATCTTTCAATCACCTGAGAAATTGTAGCTAGGCCTGTGTAGGTTCTAAGAAAATTGGATTCATGAATTTTTCCTTAACAGCTGTCTGTTTGGACAGATTTAGGAATTTGAGAGTGTATTGGTTATATGTTCGAGTTTCGATTAGGGACGCTTGTTCTCGTTTTGTTCCATTGCAATGCTGTACACTTTTGATTGGTGTACTTAGTATATTGTATTACAGTTGCCAGGTGGTGGTGAATCCCGGGGCTAGAGCTTTCCGTCATTGTCTTCCGTCTCACGGTTGAGGCAAGTGCAAGCAGTGATAATGATATTGTGATATTTCATTCATATTAATTGCCATGATTTAATTATGAATTTTTATGTTTGATAATACCGCTAAGCATTAAATATTCATGATGAATTGAGATTGGAAGTTCAATTTGCATCATGGCATTTATTTCTGAACCTTGGACTACGTGGTAGCCAAGGATTGTTCTTGAGATCCCCATCATGCATTGGGTGGGCATTGGATTCCCGTCATACATTGGACGGGCTAGGTCCCCACACTCGTGGAGTATGGGCATGACGTCTCTGTGCCTAAGGGCACATGCTTGAGTATGTATCGACGGATACACTACTCGGCATTACCGGTAATTGCAAAGAAGTTGAAGAAAAAGCATTCTTGACATATGCATTGCATAGAGGCATAAGAGATGGATTTGTGATTCATTGCTGATGTTCATAAAGGGAATTGGTATCCTCATTGACTGGTTATGAGGTTACGTTTTATTACTGTTGTACTTTGCGGAGTCGCAGACTCATTCTTGTTGTGTTGTGCTTTCTAGTGTGAGAACCTCTCTCGGGTTGCACCTGGAGAGATTTCCCAGGACCTCCCAGGAGGTCCGACAGGACCACCTAGAGGTCTGAGAGGTCCTCCAAGACCACCCGAGGAGGTCTCCTAGGACCACCAAGAGGTCTCTAGGGTCTCCCCAGGAGGACTCGAAGGTCCACCCGGAGGTCCTCCAAGATTGCCCGAAGGTCTCAGCCTCTGTGCACCATGAGCTAGTCCCTGGATCAGTAAGCTAGCTCAGACAGACTTACATTGGTGACATCACAACCATACAACAAACTCAAAGATGAAGCGGACAAATTAATATTATTAATAAAAGACCTTATGGTCAAGCTTGTTTACAGAGGTGACATGCAGGACTAACTACAAAAGGAAAACCTACAACGGAAACAAAACACGTGAAGGCCATTCGGCAAGCCCACAAGCTACCGAGTGGAGGACGTCTCCTATGCGCAAGGTCTTCAAAAGAGGTCCCCATAAAAGAGCACAAGACTTTCTGGATCTCGTTCCTCTGCTGATTAAAACAGAGGGCACAAGCCATGAGTACTTTGAATGTACTCAGCAAGCTGTGGGGAAAATGTATGCAATTAATATTTTATGCATGGCTTGACAATTAAGAGCTGTAGGGTTAGTTTGCAGAAAGCAATATTTGACAGTGAATATCATAAGTAGATTACAAAGCTCAAGTTAAAAGAGATATACATAAGTACATTTATTTTTCAAAGGAGGTCGTGAGCACTAGCTCACTCTCAAGACCACTCCCGAGGACCTGGTCACACCCTACGACCAGGACCACTCCCACAACCACCCTAGAGCTCCAAGATCTCTCCAGAGCACCCACCCTGGAGCACCCTGGACCACTCTAGAGTTTCCAAGACCTCCATGGCCCACCGCGGACATCGCGAGTACATCGGAGCCACCCAAAGCACTCGCCGATATCCACAATCCAACCATGGCCCACAATTTTAGAAAAAGTCTACCCCTCACTCGAAATCTCTGGGCATGTCCATAACCGAGGACACGGCTAAGATTTACTCTGCAGAGGTGTACAACTTTACCCACAAGAGGCAGTTGCTTGATATTTCACATGTTACCTTGGACATGTGAATCAAGTAGAGACTACCACGGGCTTTTACAAAGGTCCGTTTCGACTCAGTTCTGCTCACTAAGGATTCACCTAAATCGAGCCCCCTCTTGCGCCATTCTCAACTATAACAGAACCGAATCAGAACATCCCTAATTATTACACCCAGTCCACCCCATAATGGACATGTGGTTGCGTGGCATGGCCCAGATCAATGGCTCACAAGGTGAAGTCCTTAGTTGGCTGCTCATGCGAGACTGTCCATAACCCAGTGTGACTCCAGAGCACCAACCCCGGAGCACCCACTTCTCACGTTATGCCTTCTCGTCTGAGCATAAAATGGTTTTGTGTTCAAACCAGCCCAAGGACCACCCAGTCCGGGCACACATCTTTTAACAGTAGTGGTGTTGCCACAATTCCATAGCTCATTAGTCAAGTTTATCATTGTTGGGTTCAACCCGGCCAGAGGACCACCCAGTCCTTGGCACAACAAAGTTTTAGTTAAAGCGACAACAAATGTCGTGGCCTCACACAGGGCCAGACTTCATTTTAATCAACTACACCGACCGCTACTACACAAGCCACAACCGGTGCGCTAGGGGTAAGCTAACAGTGATGATACTTGGTGAGACCAACGTCTACTAAGCATGGCTAAGCAAACACGATACCCAGGTTGACAATATCAATAAGAGACCAACTAACAGTACCCATCCTAAGGTGTCCAAGGAAAACATGTCAACATGTCTAGCACAAATATTCAAGGAGGCATAAACTCAAGTAGGGAAGTAACTATGCCCAAAACCAGTTTTATACAACTAGCAATGCAATTTATATCAAATCAAAATACTTTTGTAAAAAATGGGTTCAAGATGATCAAAGGTCCACGACTTGCCTTCGGCGACGAGTTGCTGGTCTTCTGAGAAGGTTGCTGGATCCTCGAGCTCCTCAGCGAAACCGAGATCTACACGTTCGCAAAGAAACCAAATAAATAAAACAACTCCAAATAGAAACCGAGAAGAACTTAATAAAACCAAAAAGAGAAGAGGTCCACTAAGAAGGAGATCCAAGCGAAAGGGAGGTCCAAACCCAAGGAGGCCCGAACTAGAGGAGCTTGGAGAGCTCTCCAGAACAAAGAGAGAGGTGCGAGAGGAGGTTTGAGTGAAGAACAAGGAGGCAGTGGTCGCTCTGGGGCACTCTATTTAAAGGAAGAGGAGAATAGGAGCACCATCAAAAGGAAGTGTCCAGATTCAAAGCATTGAGGCAAAGGCACACTGCCAGATGGTACGAAAAAGGACTAGAGCAGGTAAGAGAGGTGACAGAATGGTCAAAGGTGATGGTAGCAGCATTTAACGTGCATAGACTTTTGCATTAGAAATGATGTGACAAGAGGTAGAAAAGGTACTAACAGGACTGACGAGTGGGGTCAGTCAAAAAAACCCCCAAGGAGGAGGTCATGCGGGAGTCAAAGGAGGAGGTTGAAGGGGAGATCGTGACCCACGAGGGAGGTCACGGACGCAAGGGTGGTCTTTGCAAAAAGACTAGAGGTCGTGACCTCAAGGGGAGGTCTAACTGCAAAGGTGGTCTTTGCAAAAAGATCAGTCACGACCAACAGGGAGGTCGTGACTCAAGAGGGGGGGTCGTGACCAACGGGAGGTCATGGCAAAATGATAAAAGAGGGGGTCGCGGCCTCAATGGGAGGTTGCGGCAAACGACAAAAAGAGGAGGTCGCGGCCTCAAGGGGAGGTCGTGACCACAAAGGGTGGTCATGATCGGGGGGGTGGTCTTTGCAAAAGATACAATAGATCCTGAGGACGAGGAGGTCCCGAAGAACCAAACAAGGCGCGGCGAAGCAAGAACGTCCGACTTGAATCGAGCAGTCCACAGGGAAGTGGAACGTTCGGACCAGCCGAACCTACATCTCGATCGGGCCATCCAAAAAGGATCGGACGGTCCTTGAGTGAATAGAGTGCGAGGCTGGTTCAGACCACACGAAGGGAAAGGGAGGTCCGAACCCAAAAAGGAGATCCAACGGAGGAGATCCAAAGGGGAGGTCCTGAATGGTCAAGATCAAGCGAGGGAAGGTCCTGACGGTCAGATCAAAGCCAAGGGAGGTCCTGACGGTCAGATCAAAACAAGGGGAGGTCTTAATAGTCAGGATAAACACAAGGGAGATCCCGACGGTTAAGATGAACACAACGGGGTCTCAACGGTTAGGATAAACACAAGGGAGATCCCGACGGTTAAGATGAACACAAGCGAGGTCTCAATGGTCAGGATAAACACAAGGGAGATCCCGACGGTTAAGATGAACACGAGGTCTCAACAGTCAGGATAAACACAAGGGAGATCCCAACGGTTAAAATGAACACTGGGGAGGTCTCAACGGTCAGGATAAACACAAGGGAAATCCCGACGGTTAAGATAAAGCAAAGGAGATCTCGACGGTCAAGACCAACACAAAGGAGGTCTCAACAGCCAAGATGAACCCAAGGGAGATCTCGACGGTCAAGAACAACACAGAGGAGGTCTCAACGGCCAAGATGGAACCAAAGGAGATCTCGACGGTCAAGACCAACACAAAGGAGGTCTCAACTGCCAAGATGGAACCAAAGGAGATCTCGACGGTCAAGACCAACGCAGAGGAGGTCTCAACGGCCAAGATGAAGCCAAGAGAGATATCGACGGTCAAGATCAACACAGAGGAGGTCTCAACGGCCAAGATGGAACCAAGGGAGATCTCGACGGTAAAGACCAACACAGAGGAGGTCTCAACGGCCAAGATGAAGCCAAGGGAGATCTCGACGGTCAAGACTAACACAGAGGAGGTCTCAACGGCCAAGATGAAGCTAAGGGAGATCTCGACGGTCAAGACCAACACAGAGGAGGTCTCAACTGCCAAGATGGAACCAAAGGAGATCTCGACGGTCGAGACCAACACAGAGGATGTCTCAATGACCAAGATGAAGCCAAGGGAGATCTCGATGGTCAAGACCAACACAGAGGAGGTCTCAACGGCCAAGATGAAGGGCCAAGAAGGTCCTAACAGACCCTGGGAGGTCCAAAAGAATGCAGGGAGGTCCAAAGGGACACAGGGAGGTCCAAATGGACACATGGAAGGTCCAATTGAACACAGACAGGTTCAAATAAACACAAGGAAGGTTCAAGTGAAGAAGGAGGTTTGGACCGAAGGGAGGTCCAAACGAATGCTGAGGAGGTCCAATTGAACATGGGAAATTTCAAATGAATGTAGGGAGGTCCAAATGCACACAAAGAGACCTAGGTGAACCCGAAGGGGTTCAAATGGACACAAGGGGAGGAAAGAGGGTTAAACAAGAGAGATCCAGAAGAGAGGAATTCAACCCAAATTTGGATTTCGGAGATCAAGGATATTTGAAACACACACGCGAGCTTAGAACACCTCGGGGGTGATCGTGACCCAAAGGGCGAGGTCAAAACCAAGGGAAGATTCAAACGGAGAAGGAGGTCTAAACGGGGAAGGTGGGTTTAGATCAAAAAGGTCTAAACCCCAAAAAGAGATTCAAACCCACAAAGAGGTCTAAAGAGATTCAAACCAACAAAGAGGTCTGAAGGAGGTCTGGACTAAAGGAAAGTCTAAGCAAAGGGAGGTCTGGACAGAGGGGCATGTCCAAAGCAGAGAAACCAGACAAGAGGAAAGTCTAAAGCAGAGAGGAGGTCTGAACCACAGAGGGATGTCTAAACCTCAGAGGTTTAAACCACAAAGGGAAGATCCAGAGGGCAAGGAGAGGCGCGAGCAGCTTGAATCAAGAGGGAAGAATAGACAGAGAGTAACTCCAAAGGAAAAAAGGGAAGGTCTGATAGGACACAAGAAAGAGGAGGACAATACCAGAGGCCAAGCAACACAAAAAAGGAGCCAACTTTGGATTAGTTGAAGTTTAGTTTAGTCATTTTAAAACACCTCAA
Source organism: Phyllostachys edulis (assembly GCA_036346405.1). Taxonomy (NCBI): domain Eukaryota; kingdom Viridiplantae; phylum Streptophyta; class Magnoliopsida; order Poales; family Poaceae; genus Phyllostachys; species Phyllostachys edulis. The sequence continues at coordinate 34,966,630 of CM070563.1, forward strand.
TTTCTGAAAATATTAGGTTAAGCTTTGAAACTCTCATCAAAACCAAATGGTTCTTTTTTATATGAAATTTTTTCAAAAACTCAGGACAAACGAGACGTTACATATAGGTACCTCTCGAGGCAGCTCTCGAGGTAGTGACATGCATGGGAAGGGGTAGACTTGATGCACATCACGAATACACAAACCACGACTAATAAATTAGATCATTTACCTAAATTTCATATTCATGATAATTCCTTTAGATTCAGTCTGTGACCATCCTTCGTGGTGGATATTTTATTTGTGCTCTTAAACCCTATTATTTGAGTTCATTTAATTCTATTTGATGTATTAAATTGTTTAATTGGATTATACTATCATCCTCATAGCTTTGATGATTCTTAACGCTTTAGATGTAACCATTTAAATAATTGCCGCTGTTGCGTAGCATAGATGGTTCGTCTTAGACCTGGTTGATAAAGAGAAGAATCCATGCTTGGATTGTATTCAATGGTTAGTTGATAATCTTTGTCTTGACTAATTGTAGATTGTGCTAGTTCTTGAATAGTGGAATTTTGTAATTATATCATTCATGGTTGAATGATTCGTTGACTGTTTATTAAAAGATTGAAATTAATTAGTTCTATAGAGTAGATTGGTAGTATCCTAGGCTCTATGTTGGGCTGGGGTGTTACAACTTCTCTATTTGCTTCACTAGTGCGTGGGTCATGTGCATGGATTCCCATAGCTTGCCACGTTATTTTCCAATATTTTTCATCAAGGGGTTGATTTCCTCCCCCTAATGACTGGAAACTATCCTCATCAATTATACTATCAGCGAATCAGGCAGTATGCAAATGTCCCATCATAGGGTTCAAATACCTGATTATGGATGATATCACATAACCAACATATATCCTAGACTTTCGGAAAGGGCCCATTGTAGTACGCTATGATGGGGGTATAGGTACATAAAACTTGCACCCAAATTTGCGAAGATGAGAAATTTTCGGTGCTGACCCTTGCGCTAGTTGCATTGGTGAATGGATGTTATATGTCGATGGTCTAAAGTTGATGAGAGTTGCTACGTGCAGGACTGCGTGTCCCCAACATGTAGTTGATAAATTACAATTCTACAGAATGGCCAGGCAATAATTTTAATCCTTATAATTAATGCCTCTGCTAGTCCATTCTAGGTGTAGACATGCGGTACGGAATGCTTAACATTAATTCCCATTGCTATGCAATAGTCACGGATGATCAAATGCCTTCGAAGTGAATTCTCCGGTGTTTTCCATTCTGATGGACTTCACATGATGATCTAGGAAATTATTTTCAATTTTAATTATCTGCGAGATTAGCTTTGCAAAAGCGTGGTTTCTTGTAGACAATAAACATACGTGCGATCATTTTGAGGAAGCATCGATGAGCTACATAAAATATCTAAATGGCCCTGACAAGGATTGTATAGGACTACAAATGTCTCCCTGGATACGGTCCAGGAATGTAGGGATTTCATCCTTCACTTTCAAAGTATAAGGTCTAGTAATTAATCTCGCGGTAGCACATGCGGGGCACATAAAATCTTCTTGATTTGAGAAATTCTTTACATCGATATTATGCCCCTGTGAATTGTTAATTATATTTCTCATCATCCTAAGACCAAGATGGCCTAATCTATCATGCTAGAGACAGAAAAGTTCAGAGCTTCTAAATACGGTTTTCAGGGCAGTATAGGCTGTGGGTGCCTTAATATTAGTGTAGTATAGCCCAGTTTCATATAAGGAAGTCGTTTTAATACCCTTTTCCACTTTATTCATACTTTGTAATGAGCAGGTATTCTTTACCATACTCTTCTTCAGTCTCTACGTGAAAACCGTTAGCGTGAATATCCTTGAAACTTGGGAGAGTTCTAATTGATTTTGGGTACAACAAAGCTTCTTTAATAACCAAAGTTGTGCCCATCGGGAGTATAATTGTGGCTCTTCCTGAGCCTATTATACAAGTATCACTGCCCACGATTGTCGTAAGACTACCAGCATTCTTGCTGATCGACTAAAAGAATTTCGTCTCTCTCAAGGTGGTATTCGTTGTGCCGCTATCCGCTAAGCACACTTCCTCCATAGGGCGCCACACGTGTTCTAATACTTCAAATACCAGAACATAACTTGCTATTATAAATATGAAAAAAAAATAAGCCTTGTAGGACTCATCATAAGAATTTAATGTTTTGCTCTCCTAGAGCCTACAACCATAATTCAAAGTTCCATCACAACCACAAACTGCAAGTGGCTATAAAAGGATCTAAGTGCAATGCGAGCATTAGATTGAATCAGCGAAGTGCTTAGAAACTTCTGCCTTAATCTACTCCATGGCAATCTTCTCCTCTTAGGCAATTACGGTTGCGGCCGCTGCGATGTCCAAAGGAGCGGTAATGGGGACTGCTACTAGGCTGTCCACATCCATGAGTACAGCTAATGGTTGTGGATCCTCCGTGCCTACAATGGTGAGGTGTGCCTCATGATGTCCTTTGGCCTTCTTCTTAGACTGGAAAGATCAATAACGTGTGACCCACGACCTTACCCTTATTGCCCCTCTCCTTTGTGAGAGGCTTCCTCACCTTGTAGTTGCTAGCATTGGCTTCATGGCCAACATTGCTACTAGGTGGCTATGAGATGTAGTTCTTCCTTAGAATATCATCTTAAGCTTCTGCAACTTGCATGATGTCAATCAATTTGGCATACTCCTTGTAGCCGTCTTGATGATAGTTGCGTGCGGATTGCACCGCATTCAAGTGAAAGGTAGAGAGAGTCTTCTTAATCTTCTGCTCATCTGTGATTACCTTACCACAGAGTCGAAAACTGGTACAAATTCTAGCCATATAGTGCCAACTCTTTGAACTCTCAGTTTGTGATGCCAGTCATCTTCATATTTATGCAAAAAGTTCATAAGATTACTGCTGGTAATTTTTATAAAATGGTTGCAAAATTCTCATAATGTCCTTGTATCTTTCTATGCATTTTTCATGATTTACTGCTATTTTCAGTGATTAAAAGCAATATAAACAATCATAGATAAGCAAAACAGTAAATTCAATATATATAAATTGCATAGAAATAATAATAACAAAGTTAAACATGCTCAAAATGATTCAAAAATTAAATTCTCGTGGCCCTTTTCTACAGGAATATGAATTTTCAGCGAATTCTGCAATTTCGAGGGGCTAAATCGCTAAATTTCAATTCTGATAAATTTTTTGCGTAATTTTTAGAAAATATGAGGGCTTAATTGCAAGAAAAATTAGGATTTCCTTTTCCCTTCCCTTTTTTCTTTTCTATTTCTAGAATTTCGTTGGGCCAGCCTGTAATATTGTGATTATTTTTTCTAAGGAAGGAAAGTAAGCAAAAAGGAGAATAAACTTTTTAAAAGGGGTTTTCCACATTTGTGTGCCAACTTGGGCCCTAGGCCTTGGCCCAGGAGGCCCATGCTTGGCCGGCCAAGAGGGGGGGCGCCACACCCACCCCCTAAACCCTAGCCGGCCTCCCTCTTCTCCCCTCCTAGGCGCCTCCACTCCCTCCCTTGAGCCGCCACCCCCTTTCTCCCCTCTAGGCCGCCACCTCCCCACCTGTCCAGCAAGATCCAGTGCCTCCCCTCCATTGGTGGTGCCTCCTCGCTGTTGTCCAAGGTTGCGGAAGATGGGAGAGGCCGTGGTGGTGTTCGTCAATGGTGAAAGGAAGGGGATGGGGAAGGAGGATTTCTTCGTAGGGGATCTCCAGCGAAGTCTAGTAGGATTTCGTGGGTAATTTTATATTCCCCATTAGTTTTAGTAGATATTTCATTTGCAATTCGTCGTCAATAGCTATTCTGTGCATGCTATTGTAGATCAGTTAGTTCTGCTGTTCTGTTGATGCGCAGATTTGGGTTAGTTCCAAGTAGATTCAGTGTTTAGGGTCTCCTGAAGATATGTGGGGTTTCGTGTGGGATTTCCATAAAGTATTAATTCATAATTTTTGGATGAACGATTAATTAGTTATGAATTTTACAAGTCTATGTGCTTATTTAGTCTCTAGATTCGGGCAGCGAGTTTAATTTTATGGATTAGTGGATTGAGATGGATGAATTTGGTTGTTTGATCTACATGAGATATGTAGATAATTTTATGATGATTTCAGTAAGATAAAGTTCATAATTTTTGGACATTTATAATGAAAGATATGAATTTTAGAAGTTAATGTTGTAATGTGTCCTTCTGTTGTGGACAGAAGAGAATTACTTAGCAGTTTGCAACCTTTGTTGCATAGTGGGAATAATTGTGATAAATTTATTGAAAAATCTAGTTTCCTGTAGTTTCCAGAAAGTCTTAGAACAGTGAGATTGGATGTACTAAATAAAAGTTACGAAATTCCTAAGTCAGTAATACCGAAGATGATAGAACGGTCTTCGGGGTTAAAAAAAAGGCTTAGATGGGTTAATTTGATCTTTCGGTCACCTGAGAAGTTATAGTTATGCCTGTGTAGATTCCAGGAAAGTTAGATTCATGACTTTTGGAGTTTTTCCTCAAAAGTTATGGATTTTCCTTTGATAACTGTCGGTTTGGACAGATTAGGATTTGAGAGTGCATTGATTAAGTTTCGGGTTGCGATTAGGGCAATCGATTTCATTTTGTTCCATTGCTATGCTAAGCACTTTTGAATGTTATTCTTAGAATGCTTTACGGTTGTCAGGTGGTGATGAGAACCGGGGTTAGAGCCTTCCTGTCATCGTCTTTTGTCTTGCGATTGAGGCAAGTACATTGTGGATTGTGTTGACTGTTATTTGTTCATAGTGCTTGATGCTCATGCTATGATTAAATTCTATGGACTGTGAGTAAATTCCAATGATTCTTGTTTCTTTCCATGGATGTTAATCCATGCTTCTTGAGATTATGTTTTTCATATTAGTGTTCATTCATTCATTCTTTCGTTCATGATTCACCCACGGGAGTAGAAAGTAAAGACCCATCATTCCAATATGGGCAATTTGGATCCCCGTTTTGAATGTTTCTTCAAATGGGCCTTGGATCCCCACATTTTGGATAATGCGGGTATGGGTGAACACCGATAGGTGTTCACTGACTATGCCGATATAAGTAGAAGAGAAGAGCATGTATTTCATTCTTGCATAAGATTTCTACCAATCCACTTACGTATTCGAATATTATGATTGTTATGTTCTTGTTCCAGTATTTTTCATATTATTCTGTTGTACTTGCTGAGTCGTGGACTCACTCTTGTTAGTGTTTGTGTGTTTTAGGTAAACACTGAAGACGGGATGCTTTGGGAGGGAGTAGGCACAGGGATACTTGCACTCATTTCACATATTTCACTTTATAGTTAATAATCCTGCTATTACCTTTCATTTGAGAGTTTGGATTGTAATAAATAGTGACATGATGATTATTTCTGTCTGACGTTATGTTTTGGTTGAGCTAGTTAATGTTTATGCTCATTAGATATATTCTTGATAGCAATTCTCTTGAATGGATTATGGTGATTGGACAATTATTGTTTTGATAGATTGTTGAAATTTGATTCAAATTTTATAGTCATTGTCTTGTGCGAGGAACCTTAATTGTCGGTAGTTGATAGATGGTTGAAATTAAAACTGAATTGTTGCCTTGTGTTGGAGTTTTAAATAATATTTTGGCTTCCGCATAGCCAGGGTGTTACACGGCCTTTCCTTTCGGTTGTGGGACGGCCCGCCCAATCCGCAGCTTGCCTACTAGGCCAAGTCAAAGGGGGTAGGGGGGAGTGTTAGGGTTCCTCCCCACCATCGGCGGTTGCAGCGTCTAGAGGACCTGTGAGCAGCTTTGGCGAGAACCTGTGTGATGGCTCGGCAACCGCAGCATTCATCTTTGGCGGGGGCGCGCTGAGGCTGCTGGCCTGGCGGCGCGCACACACGTATCGCTAACGGTCTTTGTGGGACGAGGCGGCGGCGGTGAGAACGAGCTGTTGGCGGCCAGGCTACACGCAGGTAGCTAGGCCGATGGCACGATGGCACCTCGTGCGGGGAGGACCGAGCGGTGGACGGCACTTCACACGCGCTTGGTGTGGAGGGCACGCACCGGAGCTGGTGGCGTGGCGGACGCGGCCAGCATGTGCGCAGCAAGCGGCGCGGCGGCTGTAGGCCAGCGATGAGGCGGTGCGGCACGGAGCCAGGCACGGCGACAACATTACAAATGGCTTTAGGCCGGCGGTGTCGGATGGGGCCACGTGTAGGCGGTGGTGCGATGGGGGGAGGGGTGAGGGGACGACTATAGGCGGCTATGCAGTGCGGCCGTCTGGGGCCGCGGCCGGCGCCCGTCGGCAGAGGATGGCGTGCTCACGTCGCGGGGCGCAGCGTCGGCGGCGCAACCACGTCGCGCGCGGCATTGAGCTAAGGCGAGCTTCTGGCCGGTGTGGCGCGTAACCGCAGCCCACGGGTCGGATTCAGCGGTGCATGGTGGGGCGACACCGCCGGGACGGCGGTGCATGGTCCGCGGTGAGTGCGCATGGCGGCCGGCGCGCGTGCCTGTGTGGCCAGCCAGGCCATGTAAGGCCTACGTGGCAGCGTACGGGCCACAAGGCGTCGGCGCGGAGGCCGCTTTGGGCGGCGTGGTGGCATGGTCGCATGTAGGCGGTGTGGGATGCGACTGCATGGGGGCGGCACGACGGCATGTGGGCTTCGGGCAGCGTGGTGGCATGGTCGCATGCAGGTAGGAGACAGTCGTACTGATTAAGATCACGTACATGGAGTTGAAGCTCATGGAGCTACTCCATCACCGACCGTCCCTCTACCATCTTGTAGTTCATGTATGTAGCAGTAATAAAAGACTCGTTACCATTATCCCAGAGTTGTTTGGCATTAGTGAAATTGACATATATGTCAAACAGCCGGTTGGATAAGACTACTAACAACCTAGCTAGGGCTGAATTGTTTGCATCCTCCCACCGCGTCATCTCACCGGTTTCCAGAGGGAACATCGGAGGATTTTACATGACCCAGAAAAGTCTGAGGTCGGTCAGCCAAAGTTTATTTTAGCTTGCCAACGTTTAAAGTTAGCACCATCAAACACTTCCAGCTAAGATTTAGAAGTTTGTATTTTGCTCTCAGAAGGCTAGTTGCACAAGGTTTAACCTTGGCCATCACAGCACTTATGTCCAATGTAATCACAAATTGAATATGACAATTTATAGATTAAAGCAACTTGTTATCTATGCTTGTTATTCTAATCAGATAGATTCAAGCAAATTAAACAACTTTATCTATGCTTGACAACAGAACAACTTTTCATCAATTTACTACTAACAAAGGGTAGATCAATGACTGAAGATAAGTCACAAATAACAGTATGTAAATACTGAAACAGCTACAACAAATGAAAAAGATGAAAAGCTACAGTAACAGCAAGCTGATAGTATGAACTAATCTGCTCAAAGCGTAAGAGAACAACAAGAGATCTAACAGCTCAAGGCAAAATCTATACACAATATCACATACAATTTCATTTGTGACATCGAATCTTCATTGAGCAATTCATCTAAACCCACAATTATCACCTTGCAATTTCTCCCAGTACTAGAGACTAGCAATCACAGATTGAAAATCACTAGCACAGCACAAATGCAAAGGGATATAAAAGAGAATGCTGATATACCCACAGAGTCGAAGGCACTCAAAGCCAATGAGTAGAACCGACAAGGCACGCCAAGAGGCGCTGTTCGAGAAAACCTATTGCCTCGCTGTGTCGTGAATCACCAGACAAGGTAGACGGAGATACAATGCCACCCTTTGCAATTTGGGACACACCAAACAACAAAGCCGAGGAATCGGATATGCCACACAAGAACCTCCGAACTGCACTAGCCAAAATGCACCCGGGAGCACCAAATATCAAGAACTGAATGGAAGTTCCTCTTCCTTACCAAGGTCAATCACACCGCAGGTCAAAGACAAGGGTACCCGAGCACAACAGCTCAGCTTTTAACCGAACTCCCACAAAAGGAAAAGGGGATGCGTAGGGAAGAAGATTAAGAGCCCACCACCGACAGTCGAAGATCCACCTCGGTAGAGCAAAGGCTCTAAATCTTCCTCTAAGGACAGAAATCAAACTTGAAGAGGAAGAAACACTCAGTAGAAAAATGGAACCTGCTCTTGTTTTCCTTTTTCCAGGGGGTTCAAAGAAGGGAGACCCAGCAGGAGATAAGGAGGAGGAGGAGGAGCCGCCATCGTCGCCAACCGAAGGTGCACACCCCGCACGATTCAAAGAATCCGGCTCCTTCTAGACGCCTTCATTATTGAAGGATACAGCAAAGCTCGATAGCAACAATTCAAAATTTCTACCACTTAAACCAGGAAGCCAAGCAAGAAGATGATCACAGATCAATACCACTAGACGCGCAGAGCAGCGGAAGAAGCGTCGGAGCAGCCTGGTCCGACGAAGAGCGCGTCGATGTACTGGTCGTAGTCGATCATCCAACGTCAAGCACGTTGATGCAGTGGTCGTAGTCCATCGTCCAGCGTCCTTGCGAGTCGATCGTCTCCTCCAGCACCTCTGCAGTTCCTTGCGAAGATCGCGGATCGTCCTCAAGCGCAACAAAGTAGAAGCGCCTCTATGGTATCCACACATCCAGGGAAGGAACAACTGTACACCGGTGTGCTAACACCAAGTGGCACGACAAGGCTCTCAAGAAGATGGCGGCTAGGGTTTCGGGAGAGCAACTCACGTCAACTCGTCTTACGCCCAACAGCCTCATGCATCTCCTCATATAGTGCCCATGACGAATCTTATCCGAACACGCTTTACGAATCGTATCCGTACTGGTTTGTTCCAACCCGTTAAGCGTGTGACCCGTTAGGTTCATGTGTAGTTCGGTTGTGACTCAGAAACCCTTTCCGACCACGAGTCGTAGTGGTTCCTAGCAGGACATAATGATTCCCGAATACACACAATTTATATCGGACGAACCTTAATGCAATATGATCTACGACCAAGTCCTCATCACTTACGACCAGGTTCTATCTCTATACGACCAGTTTGTATTTGGTCACGACCAGCTCGTAACTTCTTACGACTTGGTTTCGACCACTCTGTGATTACGTTCGACCAGTCTACAACCAGCTCGTATCTCCATATGACCAGTCTGTAACTGGTCGAACTAAGTGACCTACTCATGTATTCTCCCTTTGCCTCACGATATCTGGTTGAACTCCAGGTGAGATGTTGTGTCATCCATGGATTGTTCAATATTTTCTCGATCGAGTATCGGATAACCTTATGTGGTCGAACTCTTCGACCACCAATGGCATGGCCATGCACTTTCTCTATCCGACCACTTCGAGGGGCCCAGAGATATCTCTCCTGTTATGTTAGGAGGGGCAAATCCCATATCCGACCAGTCACATCCCTCTGCATGTTTTATAGCATACCCAAAAGCTACCTTTATAACTACCCAGTTACGAGTAGCATTTGGCAACCCCTAATAGTGCTATTACACATGTAGGAAACCATTCTGATCTCAGGTCTAAGGATTATACATCATCATTGCTTGAGACCAACTAATGACACATAGAATCATAACAATCTCAATAGTGTCTCAAGGTGGGTCTTATCCAACACCATGTTCTCTAACATGTGTCCACATTATCGATTCGATATCTCTATATCTATGACTGGTGAAACATGGTCATCAATCAATACATGTGCTGGTCGTAGAGTCACTAGTGTTCCAACCAGTGACTTTCGACCAGGGATATCTTTTAGAACGACATCATCATAAGTTAAAAGAGCTTCACCAACAAGTCACATACTCATTAATCTTCATAACTGATGATTCATTCAAGGAACAAGATAACATATTATCAAGTATTGTGAACGTAATGAAATATAATCATCTCTATGATTGCCTCTAGGGCATATTTCCAACAGTCTCCCACTTGCACTAGAGTCAATCATTTAAGTGTCTAATACCGATAGCTCTTGTGTGCGCCTCATGCTTTGGCTTTGTGAGAGGCTTTGTCAACGGATCAGCAACATTTAAATCCGTATGAACTTTGCATATCTTAACATCTCCTCTATCCACCAATTTGCGAATGAGATGATAACGCCTGAGTATGTGCTTGGACTTCTGATGGGATCTAGGCTCCTTAGCCTGCGCAGTGGCTCCATTATTGTCACAATAGAGATCCATTGGGCTTGAGGCACTCGGAACCACATCCAACTCAGCAATAAAATTTCTTATCCAAACACCTTCTTTTGCAACTTCCCAAGCAAGAATGTACTCGGACTCAGTCGAGAGTCAAGAACTGCCTCTTGCTTGAAACTTTTCCACTCATCGCACCTCCATTCAAAATGAATACAAAACCAGATTATGAACGATAATCATCTTTGTCGGTTTGAAGCTTGCATCGGTGTAACCATTTACAACCTGCCAGGGGCGGAAGTAAGTGAGCCCACCCGGTGTCACAGGACACCGGGTCCCTCGGCAAAATAGTAGATATTATCATGTATATACTATGCGTACACCCCCTAGCCTAAAAGTTATGCACCCCGGTTCAGCCCAACCTCTGGTCTCTTACAGTCTTTTGCCGCATAAATTACTATTTAATATAGTGTTTTTTGAAAATTATATATGCTATTATATGCATGGTGAAATGATGAACCCCGGTTATTTTTGTTCTAGTTCCGCCCCTGCAACCAGCTCTTCATCACCGCCATAAACTAGGAATGCATCCTTAGTCCTTCTCAAGTACTTAAGAATGTTTTTCACAGCTGTCCAGTGAACTTCACCGGGATCAGCTTGGTATCTATTCGTAACACTTAGAGCATATGATACATCTGGTCGTGTACATATCATGGCGTACATGATAGATCCAATAGCTGAAGCATATGGAATACCATTCATGCGATCTCGCTCATCAGTAGTCGAAGGACACTGACTCTTGCTAAGACTTATGCCATGTGACATAGGCAAGAACCCTTTCTTGGCATTTTTCATGTTGAACCGAATCAACACCTTGTCAATATAAGTACTTTGGCTTAATCCAATTAGCCTTCTCGATCTATCTCTATAGATCTATATTCCCAAGATATATGCTGCCTCTCCTAGGTCCTTCATAGAAAAACTATTTTTCAATGATGCCTTAATGGATTCCAGCATAGGAATGTCATTCCCAATCAATAATATGTCATCCACATATAAGATTAGAATTACAAGTGCGCTCCCACTAAACTTCATGTAAACACAAGGTTCTTCTTTGTTTTTGACAAAACCAAACCTTTTGATCTCCTCATCAAAACGTATATTCCAACTCCGAGATGCTTGCTTCAATCCATAAATAGACTTCTGAAGTTTGCACACTTTACTACCATTCTTTGGATCGACAAAACCTTCAGGTTGTATCATGTACACATCCTCACTTAGGTTTCCATTAAGGAAAGCCGTTTTGA